>JALMQS010000099.1:36318833-36902233 GCA_024734495.1 Forficula auricularia | reverse complement strand
GGAAGTTCTTAGAATACTATTATAATATTTGACTAATATGACTGATTGGCAATAAAGGATTATATATAATTATTTAATCAGGAATCAGGATATTATATCGTATACATAAATATATATATATATATCAGGATTCAGGATATTATATATGAAAATTCACTTTCAAGAAATACGTAACGGTATAAAAGCGAGACCGGATAAAACAAAGTCTACCTATAATTAGACCTACTATAATATTTTTTTCTCAAAGTGGGACAATTTCGAGAGTTTATTCGAAATAAAAAATTGAGCAACTTCTATCTATCTATCGATTTTACAAAATAATATTCAGCAAAGTATTTATTATTCAAAAAGTTAGGTAGTCTTTTTTTGTGAAATGGTTAACAAAGAAAAGCAATTAAGTAGTAATGATTTTTAATTCCTCTTAACTGAGCTAAACTATTAATATATATATCACTAGAAATTGAACTCAGGCTAAAAATTAATCGACCCTGGTATTAAATCACACATAAAAATAAATATTTGCTCATTGGGCTTTAAAATGTCTGAAACGCGGAGAAAAATATTTTTCTCTTTGTGTCTGAATTCCGACGACAGCCCAAGAACAGAAAGTCAAAAAGTTCTTTTGTATCAATACATAGTTCTGATTAGATTTGAAATATCTGGCTCAAAAGGAAGAAAATATTTTTTAAATTATTCTATTGAGATTTTAAGAGGACGTTATACATATTGAGTATAGCTTTAGATGAATAATTTATATTTAAGTTTATTAATAATTACTAGGACAGCTCTAGTGTACCGAGTCTTGAAAAAGTTTTCACTTTTTTAATATTTAATTTGTGGGTGAGCGATTCTTTCATTAGAATCTAATCGATAAAAATAACTACAAAGAGCGGTGATACAATCATTTCTCAATGCCAAATACAAGTTCAAACCTGTTTTCGCTCTTAGAGATTAATTTCTTAATTTCTATTATTATAGAAATGGCCTTTTGCACTCGGACCAAAACGATACTCGTTATAATAGAGAGAGAGAATATCCAAAGGTACTTCATTAAAATTTAGACAAAAATGTACAAAAGAAATTATTTGTTCCGGATCTAACTAGCAAGCGTACAGAGTCTTGAAAAAGTTTTTACTTTTTCTTCTATTTTTTTGTAATTTTAAACGCGTCGTGAAATTCACTAAAATTTATTTCATAATTAACTTTGTCTAGGCAGCACTTAATAATTTGTTCACAAAACCGGGACAAAATGACAGGACACCTGGAACATATATATTCAAACCGGGACAGGCCCGGTCAAACCGAGACGTATGGTAAGCCTACCTATAATATAAAAGAAATAAAAAGTAAAATTTTAATCTTATAATATGTAAAAAAAGACTATATAATTTCCACAAACTTAATTGATCTATATATTTAATAACATATATTAGCTTCGGGAAATTTTATTTTCTCTATAATGACCTTAATATTTATCATTTGAACTAAAATCGATCAATCTAAGTTTGTACATATTTAAACAATTTAAACAATAGATTAATTCAATTACTTATTTAAATCAAAACTAATATGATGACATCAATGCACTTATAGTCTAGATTGAAATTTGTTAGTTCATTTAATTCAAAATATCTAAAACGGTTTAAAATGTGAGAATACAAACAATTAACCATCATTAGAAGGTATTAAGACATGCAAAAAATGTCTTAAATAGTAAACATTGAAAAAATGTTTTAAGAATATTAAGTAATTAGGTATTTAATTACCATGTCGAGATTAAGCGTTAAATATGATAACTCTATTTCACCTAAAATTTAATCAACAACAAAATAGCAAATTTCGTCTTGAGGTTCGTATTTGTTTTTAAAATGGAGCACGTCTCAAATTTTACTTGGCTTGCTGACTCTATGAACAGACTTAAGAGACATTTTGATCCAAGTAATTGGTATCTCTTCAAATTTTTTGAAGGGTAAATGGATGGCGAGTTCTTGGTTGGAACATATTTAGATAAAGACAAGAAGAAGTTTAAGACATCAAAATATATACAAATTCTGAGGTGGGTTTCACAGGATTGTTTTGAAACCTACTTTGCCTAGAATTTTATATTTTTAGAATTTAATAATTTCTGAACATTTACAAAAGATTTTTTTTACATTTTGTAATTTTCTTTGCTAGTATGTGTCTCAAACCAAAATTATCGTTTTTTGGTCTCACCCCCTATCTCTCCAGTCTTTTTATGTAGACTTTAATGCCGGGAAATGAATTCGATATTTATGACGAAATGCGTTAGTCTTTAGTGAAATAGGAATTTCAAAAAAAAAAGTCAAAAACACTAGATTTTTTCCTGCACGATTGCAGTTCCCTATATTGCTTAATGGTAAAGTCAAAATAAAATGACACCACAAGCCCATCAACAAGATTAGAATCCATACCTCTTATAATTGATCTTCAAGTGCACTAACCATTTGCACCAGTGGTAGTTATTATTAATTAAAAAATATAAGTCTCAAGAGATGGAGTAAACTTTTTTCTTCATTACATATGATAAATTACCAAGTCAGAGCTTGTTTTCTTATTCAAATAATTCATTAAATGAATGTCATTTTGAGAGAGAGAATAAAAGATGATGAAAAACGAGGACAAGAGGGAATTGAACTAACTGCGATCTCAGCGAAATTTGAGAACCTTTTTTTTTATTATTCCGTTCTCATCCATAAAGGAATTATTACCTTTACGTGTTTATTCATTTCCTATTTAAAGAAGAAGCAACCTAATTAAGAACAATTCATTCAAACCTTCAATTTAAATGTTATACATTAAACATATAGATAAATGAAGAAAGCGTGATTAAGAACCGAATTGGCAATCAGAAACCATGAATGAACACGTAAATTGAAAACTGGAATCTCGATTATAATTAGACAAAATTTCTGTATGTTCATTCGTTGTATGAGGAAATATTTTTTTCTGACAATTTTATAATAAATTGTATATAATTGTTTCATTAAAAATTGTAATTAATATTTTATTATTAATTCACTGTTTGCTATTATTCATCTCTTAAAATTCCTATTGATATTCCTATTACTCAGTTACCCCCGGGAGGCAAACTTCTCAGTATTGAATTCAGTCAAAAAGTTTTCAATTTTTTTCTTTATTTTCCTCAATGTGTTGATCAATTTCTGGAACGTGGAGAAAAATTATTTTCAACTATGATTTTTTTTCTGCCTGTGTGTCTGAAATCAGATACCCACAATAACTTGAGAATGTAAAGTAGTAGAAAGTTCGTCGCTTTTATTATTTTCAATGCGGAGGAGTGATTAGATTTTGGGTTTTTTAGTTTCAGAGATCTATATTAAAATGCATAATTATTCCAAAAATGATATTTTTGAAATAATTTTTTCAGATTTTAATCCGTAAAAAAAATAATAAACAATCGAAGGGGGAGGGATGTTTTGATTTACCATTTAATAATTAATTAATGAAACTGCAAACAGCAAACCGAGTCTTAAAAAGGATTCACTTTTCCTGCATAAAAATTACATTGATGTCTTATATTTTTCTATTGACCTCCAATCGACCTCTGATCCCCGAATAGACCATTAACAATGTTATATCGACCCGTGAGGATCGATATCGACTATTAATTACGAGTATAGAAATAAATATAGGTATTGTGCTCTTAAATAGATTATAGTTTCATTTAGGTATATAAAAAATTATTTAAAAATAAAAAATGAAAACAGCTAATATTATATTATTATAAATTAAATAAAACAGCGGTGTCTCTCATTTTCAGCGAAAATTAGCCCCCCCCCCCCTTGTACATGCTACTTTATTAATTTCTAAAGAATTAGAAGAGGTTTGAATTACCTTTTGTTTAACTTATTAATTTGACCGTTTTTATTTTTAGCATATAATATAACAATTTTCAACCTCTTCCCCCTGCCAAATATTTGAATGACGTGCACTCTGCGAATTAATCTCCTCCCCCTGTGGGCACCCCTGCATGAAATAAATATCGACTATTAATAAGACAAATTAGCATTCAAATAACAAGCAACAACGGAATTTCAAATTATGTAATTAAATCAAAGATGATTTTTAATAATCAATATTTGCTAACCCACTTGTCATTTTTTCACCGCATCTAATTTAAATATATAAGCTAAGAAAATGAGCTTAAAATATCAAACGCGCCCTCTAGAATTCTGAGGGAGTCAAGCACCATAAAGCGCTGATAGTTCTTAGATGAGTCACTGTCTAAGAGACTATGTGCTGACAACTTTTTACAACTGTCCAATTCCGGTATTGTTGCATTCTACTGGAATCGGTTCATGGAGAAGCCTAAATAGTTAGCTTTCTTTATTAAAAAAAGCAACCCCTAAAAGACACCAAGAAGAAAACTATTTTATTTTCGTGTCCAAGTTGTTTTTATTTTATATTCAATAAATTAGCATGAGAAAAACAGCAGCTATTTAGATGTTATCCCCGCAAGACATTGTCACTACACAGGACTAAAAATTTAACTAATTAGAATAAAGTGAGTATTTCATTTTTAATTACAAACAAGTTGCTGATTAGATTATTTTAAGTTTTAATTATGTTTTGGCATGACTAAGGCGTTAATTAATTATTTAACATCATCACTGCTTCATATTATTTTATTCAATTAAAAAAACTTTAGTACCAGACTTTAGCACGTCATCCCCTTCCATTTTATATCTTTTAAGGATTTATTATGCTTAAATCTGTATTGAGTGCCATAATCTAATTATACTTTGGTTATCTCTAATAACGAAATACTAAATATAGTTTAGTTTAAATACCACAATCGAAACTTCGCATCTCAATACTAAAAATAAAAAATACATATTAAATTATATCTAGATATTGAATACATTATTTTCTCTCCATAATTCAAAGGTAAATTTAATTTAAATATTTTTCGTATTTATATGTTTTTAATAAACCAATATAATTAATATTTATCTATACCAGCATATAATTGTTTAAACCAGTGGGTCCGAAGTTCAGACAGTTATTAAATATTTTTTTAATAAATCAATAGAATTAAGTATCTTTTTTTAAAATTAGATGGTAAATTTTTTTTCAAAAATCAACTAGATGGCTGAAACCAATATACTTATATTGTTAAAAAAGATTATAAATTTAAAGGTCAAAATTTCCAAAGATTTTATTAGAAATAATTTTATATTGCTTATCAGAGCGGGTTCATCCCCTCAGGAGTTGAACCTGAGAACAAACATATTTTCCGGGCAATTGATCAACCTTGAGAAATTATTTGTACTAAAATCTTTGAAATTTTGACCTTAAATTTAGAATGTTTCTTAATAATATTTAATATTATAGAATGTTTTAAGGATGATTTTTCTTAAAAAATAATTGTCGAATCACTTTATAACAGTGAAGTTGGTCTGATAAAATATCGAAAGTTTGGAAAAAAGAATTAAGTTTTCATTATCCTCAACATTTATTTGTATTAAATATTTGCATTGCTATTTAAACTTTAAAAAATATTATAATAATAATTTAGATGTTTTTTGAAAAATTTTTCCTAATATTTACTACAAACAAAAAAGTATATTTAACTGAGCAAATAAATAATTTTCATAAATTTTTTATTCTAATCGTTAATGTGTGAAATAAAATATAATTTATTTTTTCAAAGTAAAATTGGATTTTTCAAGAAATGGTTTGAGAAGCAAAGAAATTCCTATATTTATCTAGATAATTATTGGAAAGAAATGATGATTTAGCATGAATGTGAAAATAAGCAGATGTACACTTACGAAAGCCCTCATGTTCAGTGCGATGGTGAAGTGCTGAGGGGCTCCAGTGGAGGACTGGATGCTCTGGTAAATTCGCCTTCAGCTTATATATATTTGCCACCTCCGCTTTCGCCCAATGGATGCTACGCCATGCATAGCACCGGCAAATACAACAAAAATACCCTCCCTTTTAGTATATGCATTATTCTTCTTCGTCTTCTTCTTCTTCTTAATCTTCTTTCATCAATTACGATCTGCCAACTCACCTTCCTATTTAATTTTGATAATACACTCAACTACTCCACCACTAATCTAGTATTATTATATTTATTTTAATAATGATTGATTATATGCAAAAGATAACAAAGCCTCGCAAAATTTTTTAAATTAAAAAAAAAAAAAAAATTTATTTGACGAAAATTTGGTATAATTGAATGATTTCCAAAAGTCAATTCATGAAGTGAAATTCAGAACAAGCAATAGGCTAAATTTTCAATTCAATTCATATATTGTTATTTCGCTTTCAATTTTTAATTATAATGACTTTTGAAAATGTATCTTATTCTTAAAATACACAATTAAAAAAAAGTGAAACAAATAAAGAGAAGAGTGTATTTTATGGTTTTAATTAAATATTATAAAATATCATTTCATAAAGAGAAACAAAGAGGTTGTCCTCTGCTTGATTAAAATAAACATACACACATATATATCAAATATATATAATTAATTTGTTTGAGACTATAGCTTGGCCTTCATCATAACCCTTTTTTTTTATTTATTTTTTTGTTTAACTAGCTTGTCTGCTAAGTAGGAAAAAAAATAATTTTCAATATCCACGCGATACTGGCCCCATGAAAAATAATATTTATAATTTGAGTGGATATTGATGAGACAGTCCAAAAAAGAAGATAATTTATACTATCTCTTTATTTTTATTCTTATTATATATAAAAATAAAAAAGATAGTATAAATCGAGGGTTAACCGCGATTGGAATTAGGTGTACACCGTCTTTGGAATTATTTGGAATTACTTTGGAATTCATTAGACAATCTATTGCCTTCTACTTGGAAATGAAAGTGGAAGTAGGTCTACACGATTCTAGGTCGCGGTCCACCCCTCGGTATAAATTATCTTCTTTTTTTGGACTGCCTCATCAATATCCACTCAACTTCACTTATCAGCCCGTCTCCAAAAATTACTCCAATCTTAATATTTATAATTTAAAAAAAGACTGACGATGAAGGCCAATCCTTCGAAACTATAGTCTCAGATAAATAAATAATATATATATTTGTGTGTATGTTTATTTGCATCAAGCAGAGGACAACATCTTTGTTTCTCTTTATGATTCAACAACTCTTCTACTCTCGGCAAAATAAAAACTTTTCAATAAAATTCATATTCAATTTCTTTATTTTTATTTCCAATCTTAAATTATCAAAAAAAGAAAGAAAAATCTTCTCAATTTATATTAAAAAAAAATAATTATAGTACCTAATTAATACATGTTTCGGACCTAGTTTCTTATCATTTTTGTTCTTTTCTTTTGATATGTCTTGTATTGAAGTGTGATATGGAAGTTATTGTATCTAAGGGAAAAGAGTTAACTGAAGATGGGTTCGACTAGGCCCTAAACATGTACTAATTATAATAAATTTTTTAAAAATTGAGATTTTTTTTTATAATGTAAGATTGAAAAGAAGAATAAAGAAATTGCATATGTGTTTGAACAATGAAAAATATTTTGATTTTGTATTATAAAATAATTTTAATCGGAACTATCAGATCTTTTTTATTGCTTATTTACTTGGTCTCAAACTGAGAAAAAACATTTTCAAGCTTGATAAATCACCAAGTCTCTATATGTCTGTATGTTCATCTGTGGATTCTGTTATTCACTTTTACTTATGAACTGTCCGATTTTCGAATAAAAAACTTGATAAAATAAGCAGATGTGTTCTGATGTGGCCATCCACTTGACTTTACCATACAACCTGGCCTCTCACTTATATTTAATATTTAATAAAATTATTTATAATCATGTAGGGGAGGGGGGTTAGTTTTTGCATTTTTAGACTTGTGTGGTTCCACTGATTATGTATACACAATTTGGTTGAGTTTGCTCAAATAGCCTAGATTTTTAATTTTTAACCCCCTTCCACCCCCTTAATTATGGGTCGATATGCACCAAAATCTAATCAGCCCTTAATCTCAATAGACTAAAACTCCGTGTGAAATTTGATTTCGATATTCACACTAGTTTTTGAGCTAGCTCGTCCACAAAAATTTGGTAACGCACAGACTAACTAACTAACAGACATTTTGAAATAACGATTATTATCTTGAAAAATATAATTTTTTCGATGTTGACTTATTAAAACTTTTTTTGCAGAGCAAAATGCGATGGTTTTGCTCAATTTTGTTAATCAAAATAGTTTCAGCCGTTTTTGAGATATTTCGAAAAAAAAAGGAAAAAGACACTTTTTTCATCCACGATTACAATACTTGACCATACGCTGTATGTTAAAGTAAAAAAATGTAAAATTTGAAATGAAGATGGAATTTATTTCGAATATCATTATTAAATACTAATTGAAAAATTCATTTTCCTATTCGTTTATTCCTATATCAGTTCTAGGTACTGAAACTCTCTTTCTCGTCTACTTTGGATAGATATTAAATAAATTCATTTTCCTTTTCGTTCATTCCTATGACTTCTAGAGACTGGAACTCCATTATACAAATTCACTTTCTTATTCGTTCATCATCCCTATGACTTCTAGTAACTGAAACTCATTTCCAACTCCCATCTTATTCGCATCCTACAATCAGAAGATCAAGAAAACCAGTCTCCCAAAAACCTTCGACTCTCATCCGTAAAATTTCACTATATTCTTTTTATGATGGGAGAGTTTGACTCAACTTTGACTTAAAATTTTACATTACTTGGTATTTTATATTTTTGTACGTTTATAGTTAGCTAGTTTTTACTCTGCCATTTTTCTCAATAAAATTGATATTTATGAAAATAAATACACATTAAAAAAATATTCCACTGAATAGCATATTTGATTTCCTTTTAAGGCCTACAACACACATACCATATTCAATTTATATTTAGATTCGGTTGAATAGAAATAGGAGATTCGCAAAAAAAGGTTTTTCAGAAGAAGAGAGGCTCTAAAGGTCCTTGACTCTTGCCACCCTTCCTTCAATTCATATGAAATTTTCATCGACCAATCGAATTTCTCTATCTTTCTCTCTCTCTCTCTCTCTCTCTCTCATTCACTTAAAGTATCCTATTAATTTTTGCTCTTGGAATTTTATATTTTTAAAGGGGAAAAATCTTGTTTTCATCAAAAAACCGGACTTTATCATAAGAACCCTGCTTAGTTACAGGGATTATTTTTAAGTCAATTTTATATATACGTATAGGGTCAGGTGGGGTAACTGGGCCAGCTTCTTTTGTTTTCCCAAGGATAGTACTCCATATTTTTGGCTATAACTAAGCTTCCTCACAATTTATAGATCTCGTGACTATATTAATTGAAAGATGAAATTTTCTTCAAATAATCATGATACTTTCAACTTTTGATTATTCAAAATTTTGGAATTATCTTAAGTTGAATGTAAAGTTTTGCGGTTGGCCCAGTTAAACGCGTTGTGGGGTAATTGGACCAGCCCAGCCTATTTGCTGTTTTTTTAATTTTTAACATC
Organism: Forficula auricularia; assembly: GCA_024734495.1. Lineage (NCBI taxonomy): Eukaryota > Metazoa > Arthropoda > Insecta > Dermaptera > Forficulidae > Forficula > Forficula auricularia. The sequence goes on along the minus strand of JALMQS010000099.1, from coordinate 36,892,719 downwards.
TTTTGAGCAGTTGGACATGTTCCTCTATCCCTCAAGGCCCTGGCCGTAGGTAGAATTAGTCTCATTTGTATATGGATTAAAAATAATCAAAGATGAAGCGATTCTGGGTAATTGGGCCCTGACTAGGCTGGCCCAGTTGCACCAAGACCTCTATTTTTTTTTATTCTATTGAATTTTTTAAGGTAGATAAGTTTAAAAGCCAAGTATAATTTTTAAAATAGATTTTTATTACAGAAAATAGAAAAAATAGTATCATAAATCAAACAACTAAACAAAATAATTTCATTTTACCCATTGAAATAAAGTTAAATAAGTTCCTTATGCTTAAGAAAGCCTTAATTAAGTACTTACTCAAGTCTCAATATTTTCAAAAAACTGGGTAAGGCAACTAGGTAAGAAGTAAGCACATAACTAGGTAAATAAGTAAATAAGTAATTAACTTAACTAAGTACTTAAGTATAAAATAAACTTAAAGAAATTTCTCTAATTCAGGAACACTGAAAATTTCCCACCAATATGAAAAAGTGAATTGCGCTAAAAAAATGCGGTAAAATTAAAAAGCTCTGGGGTTACAGGACCCCTGGCCCAGTTGCCCCCGGCCCCAGTTACCCCACCTGACCTTATATATCAACGATATGAAAATCAAATATCTTTTCATGAAAATATTAAATTAAATAAAGAAATAAATTATTTCCACGAATATTCGTTTCTCGTTTCAAATTTGAAAACAAAATTAATGTTATTTCTTTTTTGCCGAAACTCAAACATCCTATGTATAATTGACGTCACCAATTAGAAGTTCCAACTCAAACTATACGAGAGGGGCTGTTAACAGCTCATTCTAACAATTACTCTATTGCTAGTTATATTATCAAGAAAGGGCGGAGGTTGCAACTGTGGAACAAAGCTTCTATTCTTGTGACGGCAATTAAATGTCAATATCTGAATAAAAGTTCTAGATAGAAATGCGAATCTAAAATCAGAAAAAGAACGAATTTAAAAAGAATGATACATTTTCATTTTCTCAATTTTTAAATAGAAAAAAATATGTAGTTCAAAATTTTGCAATATTAAAAGAAATTTTGATGAAAATTTCAGATGTTTTCGAAGAATAAAAAATCTAAGAAGATGAAAGCAGGGAGTTCCATTCTTTAGATGTCATAGAGATAAACGGATTGATGAATTCGTTTGTTCGATATTTTGCGATGTACTGTATAGATATTACATATTTATATATTTGCTCATTGTGTCTGAAAATGCCTGAAACGTGGGAAAAAATAATTTTAAGCCCTAATTTGTTTTATGTTTGTCTGTTTATCTTTGAGTCTCTTTATATCTGCGTGTGCCAAAAAGTTTGTATTTTTAATTCAAAAATTAATTAGATTTCGGCCTCTATCTTTAAAATATCCAGTTTAAATATGCAGAGATCATTTTTTCATTGATTTTATTGAAATTTTAAGGTCATCTGTGTTGTAGAGTTAGATAATTATAAGACTCAACAAAAATATTGTCGAAGCGGGAAGGAACATCCAGTCTTTAAAATTGTCAAATTCACTTGTTCGATTTGTTTCCAATTTTTCGTGAATGCTCTGTGCTAAATCTTCCTCTTAAATTTTCCTCCTTTTGTTTTTATATGACAATATTCGAAGAAGTCTCTAATTAATGAAAAAACAAATTGATCTATGAAACTTCATCAGGTCTAATTTAATAAAAAGCTTCATTGTCAAAAGTATCATAAAGTTAGTGTGAGAAGCACCGTCTTATGCCACAAGTTCAGCAAGCTTGCAGCTGGTTTCGACTTTATACAGTTCTAGTTTAAGCATCAGATTTATTGCCTATTCTTATGGTGCCTACTCTCTATATTAACTTAGATTATAATTTCCTCCAGGCATTTATTAGTGAACATGTTTTGAATTAAATCTTCTTCAAGTCTCATACTCGATTCCGAGTGTCGGCGATTACTATGGCAAGTATCCTCTCCATTGTAATTTTCCTAGGGAAATTTTTCACAGGGTAGGTTTCCCATTGCCTTTCTCTGAAGGGATTAGATTATAGCCGGTCAAATATTTGAACCCGCGCTAGTTTGATTAGAAGACATGCTCGATAACAACTCGGCAAACCTGGACTCCCTTGAATCAAATCACTTTGACTGAAAATTTTTAATGAGATATTCCTATGAGTGATTCTTCACTTACTCAAATATGGCTTTCCAAGTACTTGGAAATGGCTCTAAAATTAGAGGTCTAGCTCGTATCAGCCGAAATATTTCTGTTGATAAACAACTAAAATACCAAATTAAAAAATCTTCAATTTTACCATAATATGATGTCGAAATATTTATTTTAAGACCCTTTTATGGTAAATAGAATGTTCTTATTTTTCTAGCTCGAAAAAAAGTTTGATTCTTTTTCTTAAGTTAGCAGAACTCTTCTTCTACAACATAATTCTTCAAAGTGGTCGTTTTTTTCTTCTTTTTCATCTGCATAGATCATTATAAAAAGAGGAGAGGCTTGACTATCAGTCGTTTTGTTCTTTGAGAGATTGTTATTTCAAATATATATAGTCAAACTCTGTTTACGTTCACTAGTAAAATATAAAAATGTCGTAAAATAATGTGTTCTTTGGGAATATCCAAAATCAGAGGTATGAGATATATCGAATCAAAACAACAGAGAAATTAAAGAAGATGGCTCATATAGCTAGAATGATAAAGCCTTAACCAGATTGATCCACTAAAAGCTCTTATTCGTCTACGCCCAGACGTATCTCAAATCTTATTCTTTTTAAATTAATTAAAAGACTTTTAAATTTAACATAACCAAAAAACCATAATAGATAATTTAGATCCAAAATCCTACTGCAGACCATAATATAAATTTAACTCCTGAAGGGTCAGAACCCTCCTAAATGCAATATAAACATATCTATTAAAATCTTTGATTCGACCTAAATTCATTTTCGTTAATAAATTGATTAAATATCGCATGTTGATTTTGAGAAAACATTCGATCTTTCTTTCTCAAATAGATACTCATTTCTTTGCAGAAGCTTTTCTTTTCTTTCTTTAATAGCCTCCGCGATAGTCCGATGCTGAATCTTTATTTGAGTTAAGCAGTAATTTTTACTATTCTAATCGAATTGAATGGAGTAAAAATTTATGCCTATTATATATATGTTGTATGTTTGGAGGTGATTGCCTCAAGGGTCTGACTAGTTGCCCGGAAAGTAAACTAGTTCTTGGGTTCAATTCCAAAGGGGCAGGACCCTCCTACATGGAATATAAACATATCAATTAAAATCTTTGATTCGAACTAAATTCATTTTCTTTAATAAATTTAAGCCTTATTCTAAGAGTTAGTCTTACAATTAGTCTTAATGTATTTTGATTTTAAGGAGTCTTAATCTCACTGACAATCTAAAGGAAAGGAGAAAATATAGAATTCCGTCTTGACCTAATTTAAAATGGTGTCCTAAAATAGAAAGAATATTGTATTTTTCCTAAATTTAAAATCGCTAGTAACCTAAAAAACAACATAAAGTACAGCCATATAATTTAGAAGGATGCTAAAATAATCGAAGGAGGGATTCCAAATTAGACCTAGAAATTTGAATGTTTATTTAAAAGATTTCATCAATTTTTAGTGGCTTGAAATTTTCAAGAATAGCAAATTGAAGAAAAAAATCAAATAGGCATGAGATCTTCAGTGGCCCCCTGCCATGACCGAAACGTTGAGATTTATATTAAAAACATCTTATTATTTTTCGAAAATGCATATATTCACTAAATAATTAAAATGAAAAACGCATCTGAAAAAGATAATTTTTGTGCTATACCGCTGTTATTTCATATAAACTTTTATATATAAATTGTATTTTGAAATTAGATGATTATGTTTGTATATAAACATTCCTACTCTTTCCTCATCTGTTTGAATAAAACATTCAAAATATTTTATTTTCTGTTTAATATTATATCACGCTTGGTATAACAATATCAATAGTCTGATAGATTCACTCTGAATTTAGCACATTGTTACTTATAATCCCTATTGTTGTTATGGTTTCAGCGTTACGCAGATTGATCACATTAATTTAAATTTATATAATTTTTGGAGAATTAATTCAATGTTTTTTTTCGTTTTTTTTTAATTAGAGAGAGATCACTAAGCGTAATTTTTATTCTTGATTAAAAATCAATGCTTATAGAGATGAATTGCTGAAAATTTCCAGAGAAATCTACTGCTCTTTTGAACTTTCAGTTAGCAGCTTTTTCAGACAGCCAATGAGTGGTAGATAATTGATTTTAATTATCGATCAGAGCCAGACTACTATTCATGTCTCAAGATCTCCCTAATATTGGATTCGTATCTTATTTTCTGAGTTTGGCTCAAGTTTCCGGCTTTCATTCTCTCTTTTTCTATATCTGCTTATCATTTCAACTAATCCACACCTATTCCTCAATCATGTCTACGCTAAGCCTTCATTATACAAACATATGCGGATTCTTTAGTGATAAAACATCGGTATTTCAACATCTTGAAAACGAAAAACCCTCTTTTCCGGGCCTTAATGAAACCCAAATTGGTATAAATAAATCTAAAGCCCCTGATCTCCAATTTGACAAATACATTCTCCACATCAAGTTTCGTCGCTATAATGGTATACGAGTATGCTGCTAATTTGGTGACAATGTCCATAGTCAGTGTTTTTTCGCATTAGAATCAAATACATGCGATGCGTTATGACTTGAAATTTCTTCCAAATCGTCTTGCAGATTTCTCTGCGTAATATATAGGTCCCCTAATGATTCGAGATTTACGGAGATTTTCAACTACCTTGGTGTATCATAAAGAGAACCAAAGAGATTGTCCTCTGCTTGAACCAAATAAACATACACATATGTACATCAAATATATATATGTTAACATTAAATGAAAGCGAAAGTTAAAACTTTTATCCGGTCACTGCCCTATTTTGGTGCAATTGGGACCAGACTCGTTTTGATAGTGAACCAAGAGTTGAAAAAAAGATACAGGACCCAGCCGGGTATGATCCGACATCTTCCGCGTTAAGGCCGCAGATGCCTTCTCCATTTAGGCGATGGATCCCCTGACTGGTTCACTATCAAAACGAGCCTGGTCCCAATTGCACCAAAATAGGGCAGTGACCGGATAAAAGTTTTAACTTTCGCTTTCATTTAATGTTAACATATAAACATTCTAAATAAAATTTATTATTGAATATCTGAACAAAATTCATCTGTTTAGATTCCCCAAAGAATCAGACATATGGGAATTGTAGTAAATATATATATTATTTATTTGTTTGAGACTATATTTTCGAAGGCTTGGCCTTCATCATCAGTCTTTTTAAATTATTTTTCATAAGGTTAGTATCACGTGGATATTAAAAATTTTTGTTCTTTGCAGACAAGTTTAGTTAAACAGCTTAGGACAACCTCTTTGTTTCTCTTTATGATTCAAAAACTCTGCTACTCTCGGCAAAATAAAAGCTTTTCAATTTAACTTTGGTGAATGTTTCGAACATATTCAACCACAATTTCCCAATTCTGAAATTTCTTTTCTTGGAGATTTCAATATCCACATAATAAAGATTAGTTGACTCATTTTAGCTCTAACACGCCTCCTGGTCGCAAAGTTGATAATTTTTCTACATCTTACAATCTTACTCAAATTATTGATTATCCCACTAGATTACCCGACAACCCCACCCAAATTAATAATATCTCCTTTTAATAGACTAATTTATTAGAAAAATCAGCTTTCTTCAATTTTTGAACCCCCACCCCCTCTTTTTGGTCACTATCAAATTTACATAGTGTCATTTTCATAAGGTCGTACAGGGTGCATATGCGAAATTTCACACAAATCGATCAAAAGTCTAGGATTTATCTTATTAGTTGTAGGTATCTGCTCTTTATCTCAATGCACTAAAACTACATGTGAAATTTTGTTTTGATATTCACATTAGTTTTTGAGCTAGAGCCTAGATAAAATTTGGTAATGTACTAACTAGCTGACATTTTGACCAAACAATTAATATCTCGTAAAATCATATTTTTTTATGTTCACTCATAAGGGCTTTTTTGTAGGCCAAAATGGAATGGTTTCGCTCAATTTTTTTTTTAACAAAATACTTTCAGCCGTTTTTGAGATATTTCGAAAAAACGAAGCAAAAAAAAAAAATCACTTTTTTCATACACGATTACAATACTTGACCATACCCTATATTTTAAAGTAAAAAAAATACAAACATTTTTCATTCACGATATTAGAATACTACATCATATTCCGTATACCTATATGAAAGTAAAATTAAAAAAAAAATAATATATTAAATGTATATAAAAATTCGAATATACAAATTCTAAATAAATATAATTATTTGAAAAATAAAATATTTAGTTGAAAGAAATTTAAATTTAAAAGATAAGCGAAAATCTTGTGAGATACACACATTTTTTTATATATGCAATTCACTTCTATGTACTCTGTAATCCACCAAAACAGATAACGGAATAAATAATGGAGTATATCTATATTTTTTATAGGCGTCTTTTTTTCCTAAGAATTTGATAAATCCATTATTTCTGTATAATTATTTTCGTTGTTTTTAATCTAATCAAAAGTAACGTTACTCTTTTCACTTGCAATGCTTTTTATTTATTTCAAATTCATTTCTTTTCGAGACCCAAGAGCGTACACTTGTCCAGCGCGTGATTATTAGTTATTATCGTATAGATTAATCCTCTGTTTTGTTGCTGTTTTTGTTAACGGACGATGTTTCGGATTGTTAAGCCCTTCAAATACTCAAGGTAAACACACACTCTTATTTATTTAAATGTTAATTTTATATTCAAAAAATAAATCTAATACGAAATTTTCTCTGGAGAGAGAAGGACTGGTAGAAATTTTAATTGAATGTAATGGAAGGCAGCCCAGGGGTAGTGAAGAAAGAAAAAATTAACACATATAAAATAAGGTGTAATTTATTGGAATCATTCCTCCTTTCCTTTCAAACCGACGTTTCAGAGGATTTTTCCCTCCTTCTTCAGGGTTTCAAAGGGTCAATGAGTGAAACAAATTAAATGTTTCCTTCTTCTCTCCACAGTAGTGTTCAAAAACTTTCTTCATTTTTAACAAAGGCATAGAAAAACATTTTTTTTTCTTTTTTCCTCCTTTTCTTAATTAGATAGCTAAATGGCTTTTAGCTCCGAAAAGTCGGTTTGAAAGGAAAGGAGGAAGGATTCCAATAAATTACACATTATTTTATATGTGTTAATTTTTTCTTTCCTCACTACCTCTGGGCTGCCTTCCATTACATTCAATTATAAATCTAATAATTTACATTTGTTTTATCTTGTGTATTATATAATTTATTAAAATAAATTTTTCGATTTAAACTAACTATATTGGCTAAAGCGAAGATCAATTGTCCTCTGTCAAATAACAACTTGAACTTTTGACATACTATCTCATAAGCTGATGTGCATCTGGCGATCCACATGACTTTACCATACCCCTCTCTTATATTTAATACTAGCTGACGACTCTTCATTGTCCATTTTGGGTAGTTAGTTTTTGTAATTTTTATTCTTCTCTCTGGGAGCCCACAGATTATGTATATAAAATTTGGTTGAGTTTAGTCCAAGGGGATAGATTTTTATTTTTTGACCCTCCCTCGGGCAGTTAGTTATTACATTTTTAGTCTTCCAGGAACCCATTGACTATGTATACAAGATTTGGTACAATGTTTGGTCCAGACTGGTGGTATTTTATTAGAAATATCAGCGGTCTTCGATTTTTGTTTGAAAATATTTTTGTACTCCCTCCCCTATTTTTTTAGTCACTATCAATTTCACATAGTGGATCATTTTCAAAAGGTCGCTCCGTGCACAACACTAAAGACATCTCGTGGTCAGAAACCCGGCACTAAGTTTGTAAAAAAATCATTTTTAAGAAAAAAATAAAACCGACTTCAAAAAATTAAATGCAACAAATAAAATACACTAAAAGGTATAAAATAATTATTTTCTTATTTAGTTACAACTAAACGACGAAATATCAACATGAAATTACTTTTTGAAGTCGGTGCCAAACACATACCTTTTATGAATCGCACTCGACGGATTTTACTTAGTACGTTTGGCGAGTACACTCGCTTATAGGTATAGTTTGTTTGGCACCGACTTCAAAAAGTAATTTCATGTTAATATTTCGTCGTTTAGTTGTAACTAAATAAGATAATAATTATTTTATACCTTTTAGTGTATTTTATTTGTTACATTTAATTTTTACTTTATCCAATGCAAAGCATGGGTAAAGTATTGTAATCGCTCTCGGGGCAAGCGTGGCTTCAAAGGGTCCTCAGGTAAAGACTACGGAACCCATGGACTCAATTAAAGTCACAAATTGTAGTATTCAATTAGGTTGAATTTTAGCACGTGACGGTTTTGCCAAAAATTACAAGGGGTCTCGTCGAGAGGCTAAAAAGTGCGATTTTTTCATTTAGTGCGTGCGGATGGATGTATGTATGTATGTATGTATGGATGGATGGATGTATGTATGTTATCGTTTTTTTGGCCCACGATTTTTTCCACACCGTTACACCGATTGAAATGAAATTGAAAACCTACCATTAGTTTAACAAAATGAAGCGCTGATTAGTTTTTGGTACATATCGGCCCACAAACATTAGTACTTTATTTCAGTACTTTTTTAGTTTTTTCTAAATATCTTGAAAATGACTTAACCAATTTTGATGAAATTTAATATCCAAATTAAGTACCTTGGGGAACACAAAAAAGGTTAAATAAAGTTTTTAGTAAAATTATATTTTAAAGTACTTTACTCTAGAGTAAGATGGTACTTTTTTAATTTTTTAATTCTTTAAAATTTATTCATTTGAAAGTTTTAATATAGCTCATTTAGCCTTGCTTAAGTAAGAATGGATAGGCTTCTCTCTGTGAAATGCTAAAAATTTGGGAGGAATTTTTATAAGTAACCATAGCAACTGCGTTGTTTTCTTATCCGTTACCTTTGCTGAAGACAGAGAAATCGATTTTAAACCAAAAATAGCGATTGATTCTCATCTAGTACTTGAGGAATAATCATTCTATATTGGATTTTTGACGTTTCGGTTTTTATTAGTAACCATTGCTGAAGACATAGAGAAATCGACTTTAAACCAAAAATAGCGATTGATTCTCATCTAGTACTTGAGGAATAATCATTCTATATTGGATTTTTGACGTTTCGGTTTTTATTGGTAACCATTGCTGAAGACATAGAGAAATCGACTTTAAACCAAAAATAGCGATTGATTCTCATCTAGTACTTGAGGAATAATCATTCTATATTGGATTTTTGACATTTCGGTTTTTATTGGTAACCATTGCTGAAGACATGGAGGAATCGACTTAAAATCAAAAATAGCCATCGATTCTCATCTAATACTTGAGGAATAACCATTCTATATTGGATTTTTGGCGTTTCGGTTTTTATTGGTAACCATTGTTGAAGACATAGAGAAATCGACTTTAAACCAAAAATAGCGATTGATTCTCATCTAATACTTGAGGAATAACCATTCTATATTGGATTTTTGACATTTCGGTTTTTATTGGTAACCATTGCTGAAGACATGGAGGAATCGACTTAAAATAAAAAATAGACATCGATTCTCATCTAATACTTGAGGAATGACAATTCTACATTAGGTTTTTGACGTTTCGATTATTATTGGTAACCATTGCTGAAGACATGGAGGAATCGACATAAAATCAAAAATAACGATCGATTCTTATCTAATACTAGAGGAATAACCTTATTGCATTCCATTTTTGATGTTTTGACCATTAATGGCAACCTCTATTGAAAACGTGGAAGAATCGACTTAAAATCAAAAAGACTAAATTCTTTTTTGGTAAACAACTCAAGTTTGAGTTGTTTGCCATAAAAGAATTTAGTCTTTTTGATTTTAAGTCGATTCTTCCACGTTTTCAATAGAGGTTGCCATTAATGGTCAAAACATCAAAAGTTGAATGCAATAAGGTTATTCCTCTAGTATTAGATGAGAATCGATCTTTATTTTTGATTTTAAGTCGATTCATCCATGTCTTCAGCAATGGTTACCAATAATAATCGAAACGTCAAAAACCTAATGTAGAATTGTTATTCCTCAAGTATTAGATGAGAATCGATGGCTATTTTTGATTTTAAGTCGATTCCTCCATGTCTTCAGCAATGGTTACAATAATAACCGAAATGTCAAAAATCCAATGTGGAATGGTTATTCCTCGACTCTTAAATGAGAATTATTTTTGAATTAATGTCAATATGAACTACAAATTGCAAGTGATATCTGATTAATAATAAAGGAACAAACATATTAATATTTCAAATGAATTTGGATAAAGTTTAGCAACGATCCGTTGCAGTTTATTTTGAAGTCGGTTTTATTTTTTCTTAAAAATTATTTTTATTTTTCTCTTTTTAGTGATGTTATTAATAGTAATCATATCATCAGAACTTGGCCAAATTAATATGGCACCATCCCTGAGATACCCCCTTTCCAATAAAAAAAGAATCATCGAAATTGGTTCATAAACAAAGAAGTTTTTTTTTTTAATGCAATCGAATGCAAGAAGGGGTGCACCAGTAAAGATGTAGCCCCTATGGATCTCGAAAGACCCTTGCATTACCGAAGAGAAGGGAAAGTTGATTAAGAGAGAGGATGTAGACGCAGGTGTCTATGCACCCTGGTTTTGAAGGTTTGAAGATCATAGGTGCTGGGAAAGATAGAGGCTTGAACAAACCTAACAATAAAGGTATAATACCAATGGAAAAAAAACTGGACCAATCGGAACCTAGACTGAACCCAATGCAAAAGAAATTTTCAAAATCGGTTCACAATTGGCGGAGATATGAGGTAACATAGACACAAAAAAAAAAAAAAAATCAGTCGAATAGACCCCCTCCTCCTTTTTTGAAGTCGGTTAAAAAATATACTGATTGCATAGGGATTTGCAGTAAAAAGTGAGAAAAAAATTAAAAAGCAGAGTAATTTTGCAATTCTTCTTTGGGTGTTTGATGTCTTCAGTTCTTTTCACACCGTGCGAATTGTCGCGCAGCATAGCAAATGATTCAATTCAGATAGTTTTTTCCGCCAGTGTAGCGCGACAAAATGGAGAATGAGAAGCTAATAAATTTAGTTTTTGAACGAAAATATTTATGGAACCAGAAAGAGCCGATGTGCCAAATGAGAAATTTAAATATGAAGTTGTGGAATTATATTAATTTATTCACTAGAGACTGAAACCAATGAAAAGACAATGGATATTATTAATTTTCTTTCTTATAGTTAATTTATTAGTAGAATATTGATTCCAGCAGTAATCACACCCAAAAATTATCGAATTCTCATCGCCTCAGGGGATTTTTTAATGAGTTTGTTCTTTCCACTCCAATGCATTTCTCTGAAATCTCATGCCCTGCCGTTAGATACCACTCATTTATGTATTTACCTTCAATGTCTAAATTCGGTCCTTTAGAACAGTGGTTCTTAAACCTATGGGTCGCGAAGCATATTCTTTGGGTCGCGCAGAGTCGTTAAAAAATATTTAAATATTTATTTTCATTATTTATTTTCAATAAGTTTAAAAATATAACTTATTTTTCTCAATACTTTTTAAAATACGTACTTTTTTTTATTAAATTTTTGGATCGAAAAGTACCTTTTTTTTATCTTAATGGTTTAAAAAAAATTATACCTGGGTAAAATAAATGTCATCATTGTAAAATTGAAGAAAATTTCTTAACTATGAATTAAAAACAATACTTTACTTCGCATTGGATAAAGTAAAAAGATAATGTAAAAATTTTGCTTTTTTTGGGTCGCGGCTTAAAAAGGTTAAGAACCACTGCTTTAGCAGGTTCATTGATTAGCTTCTAATCTTATAAAACAATTACAAATTCTTCTCTATCATTAAAATCTACCTAGAATCTTATATCGTTATATTTTTTATTCTATCTCATCTGACTTTCTTCTTTTTCACCTTAAGAAAATTAATTTTCGACATATTTCATAATCTTTTGGTGAAGCTGGGATATTCTTTTTTTTATCAACTATGTTTCGTGTCTGATAACTATATCCAGGGGGGGGGGGGTTAAAACGCAGAGTGCGTCATTGAAATTTCTGGGGGGGGGGGGGGTTGGAAATTGTTGCAAATTAGCATTATAATAAGCTAAAAATAAAAACGTTCAAGTTAATAACTTCAACAATAATAATAGAAACTTCTTTAGAAGAGCATAAAATATAATGTACTTATCCAAAGGGATGGGAAAGGGTACTTTTCATGAAACTGGGGGCAGTGAGTCATGAAGCTAGAGGGATGGGCACCTCTGCTAAATAGAAACATTATCTGATTCACTTATTTATATTATTAGTTTTGCATTTTAGAATCAGAGATTGTATATTTCTTGAATTTATAACTTGAATAGATAAAGATATTTCTGCGCTGCTTAGAAGGAAATGAAATGAGAATGTAATCAGCATATCATTAAAGTTTTTTTTTTTACTTAAAAGAATTTTTTAAAATTACACATAAATATTATGTAATAATTAACATCCATGTTTTTAAAAATGTTCAAGTAAAATGAAAAATTTAAATGATGAGCTTCTTCATTAAATGTATATATCTCTCTAAAAAAACTTGACAGATGGAATATTTTTTAATTTTCTGGAAAATATGAAAATATCTGTTATTGACATTCCACTTCTCCCTCTCTTTCATTAACCGAAATATTCTTTAAAATTTCTTTTAATTAAATTATAAAAAAAAATCAATAAAGAAACCAAAATGAATGTTCATTAAGAAAGGCGTAGGACGAGATGGAAAGAAAAATTCAATTAGTGGATGTAATATTTAAAGCTGATTAAATTTATGACTTGTTTTAAATTTATTTTATATTGCGCAGATACAAAGAATGAGAAAATGTGAGTTTGTATATGGGCGATGAAGAGGTGGTAAGGTCGATTAGAAGATTATATTTATTAAATCAAGTGAAATTCTCTCAATAATTTTATAATAATATTATCTAATCACATTGGCTTCTACTCTATTACACAACTAAATAAAAAATATACAAAGTAAGATTAGAAATAAATTTTGAACAATATAAGTATGGTAAATGAAATTGTGTGTATGTATTATCTCGTATTTGAAAATGTAATGGCCCTCGTAGTGTCTCTGATGGCGATACATCATCTCGATATAACAGACCAAATGAATTATTAATGAGGAAGAAATCGATGTTATTTTAACAATTTCATCTATCTGGAGGTTTACAGTAACTTTTAATATAAGAAAATAGCATTTTGATTAAGAATTTTTTAGTTTAAAAGAAATTGTCTGAAAAGATTTAATTTCTTCTCTCTGGAATCAAATCAACTAGAAATAGTCAAAAGTTTTTTTTTCTCATTAATATTTATTTAAATCTATTGAAATTTCATATCTATATGATATTTTCATTTATCTTTTATATCAAATAATTATTATTAAGAAATTTTCATTTTAAAGGGTAATTTATTTAAAGTCCAATTTAAAAAAACGCTAATAACTCCGTTGAAATTTTTTAAAAAAATATGAAATTAATAGATATCATAAAAAAATTAATTATCAATAATTTAATTCAATTTTGAAAGAAATTGATTAAGTACTTTTGAGAAAATGGTCAAAAACAATCCGAACCGTCAAAAAAACGATGTTTTTTGAAAGACCGAGATGTGCCTTGAAAAAAGTTAAAAAAGTCATATGAAACGAAAAATTGACTTGTGACATGGAGGTGAATTTTAAAATGTTTCTAAAACGGCCTTTCTTTGAGGTTTTTGACCATTTTCTCAAAAACTACTGAATTGATTTCGTTCAAAATTGAATTTCATTATTAATAATAAATTGTTTTATAATATCTAATAATTTAATATTAAAAATAAAAAATCAAATGAGTTATTAGCGTTTTTTAAAATCGGACTTCAAATAAACTACCCTTAAAAATGAAAATTTCCTAATAATAATTATTTTCAATAAAATATAAAAGAACATAATAACCCAGATATGAGATTTCAATAGATTTAATTTAATATGTAATTAGAAAAAAATAAAACTTTTTGGTATTTCTAGTTGAATCGCTTCCGGGGAGAAGAAAATTAATCTTTTCATAAAATTTCATTTAAGCTACAAAATTCTTAATCAAAATGCTATTTTTTTATGTTAAAAAGGTAGTGTAAGCATCCAGATAGATAAAGGAATTATTATTTAACGGGTTATAGTGGTGTTTCACAAAGAGGAAATAAAATTAAAAAAATTAAAAAAATCTTTTAAATTATTTTGGAGATTTTTTATTTATCTCTATACATATTTCGGGCTATGAACCCTTCATCAGGAGGTTAAACAGAACACTGAATATAAAATTTTTACATTGTATCGATGTTATTATAGTACAGGGCGAGTTAGGAGGGGGTGAGCCAATGGGAGTTGAAAGAATTGAGTGGTTGAATTTAAAGGTATGTGGAAGGTAGAAAAAGGGTTATTGAACGAATTGTCTGGACAAGGTCAGGTCAATAATTCCCCCAAAGCATGCTTTGCACGCAGCACACGTTTTGCCGACTCCCAACACTCTTTCGCGGTCAAATTAGAAAAGTGCCGGACCACTTCATTCGCGAATTCATATATCCCCATGACTTCAAGGAACTGGAACTCTCTCTCAGCCTCTATCTTTCCCAGCACCTATGATCTTCAAACCTTCAAAACCAGGGTGCATAGACACCTACGTCTACACCCTCTCACTTAAACAACTTTCCCTTCTCTTCGGTAATGCAAGGGTCTTTCGAGATCCATAGGGACTACATCTTTACTGGTGCACCCCTTCTTGCATTCGATTGCATTAAAAAAAAAAAAAAAAAGGTACATTTCAAATAGGATGTCTTAGTTCGAAATTTATTTGTATAGAATTCTGGGAATACCTGTTAAAGGAATTTGTATTAAGGGTTTTAGAATATATAAATTTAGACACAAGAAGCGGATTTGCAAAGTTAATTCGAAGATGAGAACAGTAGAACAAATGTTTAGTAAGGAATGAATGAATTTCGGTTAGATTTGGTTTATTAATAGAATTAATAAACCAAATCTAGCTCGAAATTCATTCATTCCTTACTAAACATTTGTTCTACTGTTCTCATCTTCGAATTAACCTTGCAAATCCGCTTCTTGTGTCTAAATTTATATATTCTAAAACCCTTAAACAAATTCCTTTAACAGGTATTCCCAGAATTCTATACAAATAAATTTCGAACTAAGACATCCTATTTGAAATGTACCTGACCTTGTCCAGACAATTCGTTCAATAACCCTTTTTCTACCTTCCACATACCTTTAAATTCAACCACTCAATTCTTTCAACTCCCATTGGCTCACCCCTCCACTCGCCCTGTACTATAATAACATCGATACAATGTAAAATTTTTATATTCAGTGTTCTGTTTAACCTCCTGATGAAGGGTTCATAGCCCGAAATATGTATAGAGATAAATAAAAAAATCTCCAAAATAATTTAAAAGATTTTTTTAATTTTTTTAATTTTATTTCCTCTTTGTGAAACACCACTATAACCCGTTAAATAATAATTCCTTTGTTTAATATGTTTCACTATAAACCAACACCGCTTTCCCTAAACTTTTATCCAGATAGATGAAATCGATAAAATAACATCGATTTCTTTCTTATTTATAATTCTTTTGGTCTGTTATATCGAGATGCTGGGTCGCAAGCCCGCATGCCTTGATGAGCGGAGGCATTTGTTATGAATTCAAGAATTCAATTCAGTCTTCAGTATTGATATATATGGTATATATATATATATATATATATATATATATATATATATATATAACTTTTAACATTATAATTTCATATAATTAAATGTACTATTATTTAACATAGTAAATAAAAAAATAAAATAATTTAATAAACATGATATATTATTATTTAGAAAAAAAGCCTTGGGCTGGCAACCACGGAGCAAAGTCTCATAGAACAGAGTAAAGCTATATTTATTTATATTATATTATATAGTTTTAGGGAGCAATAACGACAAAGTTTATTTGCGCCTCAAATACAGGACAACCTAGAAACGTCTTAAATAAATAATATCACAGTCTAAGGAGAAATAAGGCAAAGCAAAGCAAGTCAAAGCTATATTATCGTATTATTAGTTTTAAATAAATAATTTTAATATTAAATAATTAAAAGCTTTAATAAAAATTATTTATTATTTTAATATATAAAAGCATAGTATTGTGATCCTGAGATAAATAAAATTGATAAAATAGATTTCTTTCTTTCTTATTTATGATTCTAATTGAGAAAAGTTTTTCGGGACGAGAGACAGTACCCTCCGATATCATACATTATATGTTATGGATTTTTTTCTGATTATTATTATGAATTCATCAAATTGCTAGTAGGTACCGTCTAAAGCTTTAAAATAGATTAATATTTTCACATATTTTCAAATTCAATCAATTTCCTATTCATTTTCCTGGAGATCAAAAATCGTATTACAATTTTAATCTAATTATTATTAGGATCGAATTTCATTTGGAAAAAATATTTTTTTTATCATGTGCTCTAAGAAAAAGTAAATAGATCTTTAAACAGATTTAAGTTAGATTTTTTAATTTATTCCGTTTTAAAATGATGGTGATAGAGCCCTAGAGTGGCCATTTTTAGATGACACAAACCTGTCGGAGTTTTTTTTATGATAATGATGAGAGAAAGGGTTACACCAAAAAGGTGCAACCCCTAAAGGCCTGGGTTGGCCCCTCCATCGTGAAAAGAAGAAAGAATTTTATGGGTTGGGCGGGGGTCGAAGGTATCTGTGGATACGGGTCTTAAATAGCTGAAGGTTATAAGTCGCGGGAAAGATGGTGTCAGGGAGCGAGTTCCAGTTTCTGGAGGTCATAGGAACAAAAGTTGGCGAAGGCGCTTGTTCGACTTTTAACCAATTTGACAGCGAAGGGGTGCTGAGCGTTTGAAAACCACGTGTTTCTCGCAAAGAGGGCATTATTGATTTCAGCTCGTCTGAACAGACACCGTGATAGTATCTGTAGTACAGGGAAAGGGCAGAAACGGTTCTTCTATGAGCCAGGGAGTCGAGTGAGTTGGTTAGAGCCGGGTCTCCTATTAGTTTAATTGCTCGCTTCTGAATTGCATCCAGTGTAGCAAGAGAATGTTTGGAGGCTCCCCTCCACAGATGAGAGCCATATTAGAAATGGCTTAGCTTGAAAAACCTATAATTCCACTTATTCCCTCCTTATCAATAACAAATAAGAAATAAATTGATATATCAAGCATTTTAGAAGCTTTAATGTAAGGAACCCTTGTTATGCTGTCTGACTCGCAATTGGTCGGCTTTTATTTCTTTTTCTCTCGAATATTTTCTTGTTTTCTTTTTCGACAAAATGAGCTTGTATGTGGGAGTCTACTAATAAGTAATTTCAAGGCTGCGTTTATGAGAAACGGGAAGACAGCAAGGGAAACAGTGAAAGCGAGGGTGAAAGAAGGGTAGGCTCTAAAATAACTCCTCAAGTGAAATGTCCAGCCGCGTCAAAGGATATTGGTTCGCTATAAAGCTCAGCCCTAGAGCCTCATTTAATGATCTCTTTAATAATATTCTGTCTTTTCATTCTCTCTGTCTTTCTTTTTCACTCGAATAAACATTTTTGAAATCCGATATTTTATTTCTAACTGAATAAAAAAAATCCATTTTCACCTTTGATGATTTTTAAGAAGAGATTTCTCGCTAAATTGACAAGAGTGAGAAGAAATCAACGGTCAGCGCACGTCTTGTTTTTTCTTTCTTTCTGGATAAGTTTTTTGTTTTTATCTCGAATGCCTATTCTTTCTTCTTTCTCTGCAAAATTAAGAACGAAAGGCTGTATTTCCAATGCGGAGAATTTATAGGCATTCTAGCTTTACAATTTCTGATTCAAAAATTCAGAAAACAACATTTTTTGAATAAATTTATTCAGATTTTTAGGCAAAGTTATAATATAGGCATTATTGAACGAGTTATTTTAATTGTAGACCTGAAGATGGCTTTTCTATTCAAGGCGAAACAGTATAAATCAGCTCTTTAAAAAGTTGTCTAAATAAAAGTTAATCCTGAAAAAAATGTATATATTTAATTTAAATCGTCCTATCTATCTTCCCCACACTACAAACAACTTCTTGATTTACTCATTGAAACTAAAATTTATTCTTTTACTACTTAAAAAAATATAAAATAAATATAAATTTATTTTATATTTAAGTTTATTATTAATTACTTAAATGGCAATCTCTAGCGTAAATAAGTTTTCCCTTCTTTTTATTATTATTTAATAAATGTTCAGGTGAGCGATTCTTTCATTAGAATATGATCGAGAAAAGTTACTAAAAAGGGCGCGGATAAGATGATCTCTCTCCTTTAGAGTTAATCCATTACAGGAATGATCAAATACGATACAAGTTCTAACATGTTTCAGACTATTAAAGATTAATTTCTTATTGTAGGAAGGGCATTTTTTGGCTCAACTTATTTATTATAATTATTATTGTATTCCAGCCGATTTAAAAACGGAAGAGTTTTGATTTTCTCCTTTTAAACATTTATTAGCGAGAAATGTGTTTATAAATGAAAATTTATAAAAGGACAAATAGGAAAATCTAAGTGCGAACAAAAAATTATCAGTACGGGCACTGCCCGACCTGACACCCCTAGGGCTACATTCCTGCAGTATTAGTTCGATTTAATTATTTTTTCAATTTCTATCTTCCTATATATATATATATATATAATTATCTTTCAATTACTAAGTAAATCTTCGATACATTGCTATATTACTACATATATAAACATCAGCTAGTTTCAAATGTATTGTTGCAAGATTTTTGCAACTAAGATGTTTTTCTTTTTGATGATTTACTTGTTTTAATTATGTGCTACAATTTCCCAAAAACAACAGTAGAATACATTTTTATTTCAATATGTTTAATATAAATAATATTAATATTTTCTATACAGAGAGTCGCAGATAGTATAACATAATCATACAGTACAGTATTCTAATCGCGAAAGATAAAAGTACCTAGTGTTTTTATTTTTTACTTCGTATATTCGAAATATTTCCAAAAAAGGCTAAAACTATTTTGATAAAAAAAAAAAAGAATTTACAGATGTTTCATTTCACAATAAAACTATATATTGAATGTCAAAAAATTTATATTTTTAAGGATATAAATTAGTTGTGAGTTAGTGTCTCTGTATAATCGAATCTGTCCAAACACATAAATGTGAAAAAGGGGCCAAGTCCGGTACAACAACAAAAGAGTTAAGATCTAAACGGGTACCAAGTTCCATAGCAGATGCTTAAATCATAGCTATAGGAATGTACACCGTTCTTCAATTGAGTAAAAAAAATTGTTACGTTCTTTGATATTAAATTTATAACTTGGCAAAAAGAGATTAGAATTTTTATTCCTCCCACACTTATTTCGAGAATCTAGTTTTTTCACCAATAGTCCAGCAGATTTTCAAAGACTAACTGTGGTGGACTAAAGATGGTCCAGATTTGATGAAGTAGATTAAAATTTTCATTATTATATTGCCCTCCTCTTCAATATTCGTTAAAATCATGCAGGAAACCACACCTTCCGATTTTTAAAGAAATCACAAGAGATTGTCATTTTCTAAATCCGAGATGGAATGGATTATTTTTAATTATATGACAATGTTCTATGTTCACCGGCAAACCCTCTCTCCCGAATAATCGAATCAATATTGCCTCCTCAATTACTCTCGACCTAGACAAACTGAATAAATGGGGCTCTCAAAATATAGTTAACTTTAATTCAAATAAGACTCAATGTTGTCTAATTTCTAGGCGCGAAAATAGAGATTCACTTCGATTCGAATACCCTGAAAATGTGTGACAGCCTATCCATGTTGGGCGTCTCTGTCGCATCTGACCTGTCTTGGAATGAACACATCTCCTCTGTGGCGAAATCTGCAGCAAGGAAGATTGGCTTCTTATTCAGGTCCAAGCGATTTTACAAACCCCCACAACTTCTCACCATCTACAACGCCCAAATCCGCCCCTGTCTCGAATACGGCTCTCATCTGTGGAGAGGAGCCTCAAAATATTCTCTTGCTACCCTTGATGCAATTCAGAAACGAGCCGTCAGGCTAATTGACGATTCTACCCTCACCGACTCCCTCGACTCGCTGGCTCATCGAAGAGATGTCTCCGCCCTTTCCCTTTTCTATAGATACTATCACGGCAGGTGCTCTGATGAGATAAAATCAATAATTCCCCCCAAAGCATGCTTTGCACGCAGCACACGTTTTGCCGACTCCCAACATTCTTTCGCGGTCAAATTGGAAAAGTGCCGGACCACTTCATTCGCGAATTCATATATCCCCATGACTTCAAGGAACTGGAACTCTCTCCCAGCCTCTATCTTTCCCAGCACCTATGATCTTCAAACCTTCAAAACCAGGGTGCATAGACACCTACGTCTACACCCTCTCACATAAACAACTTTCCCTTCTCTTCGGTAATGCAAGGGTCTTTCGAGATCCATAGGGGCTACATCTTTACTGGTGCACCCCTTTTTGCATTCGATTGCATTAAAAAAAAAAAAAAAAAAAACATATACATCAACCCGGGTGGCAATCCCAGTCCAAATGGTTACCCTGTGAGGTGAACACTTCTGACACGCGGTTTTCTAACGCTCAGCACCCCTTCGCTGTCAAATTGGATAAAAGTCGAACAAGCGCTTTCGCCAACTCTTTTATCCCTATGACCTCCAGAGACTGGAACTCGCTCCCTGCCACCATCTTTCCCGCGACTTATAACCTTCAGCTATTTAAGACCCGTATCCACAGATACCTTCGACCCCCGCCCAACCCATAAAATTCTTTCTTCTTCTTTTCACGATGGAGGGTCAACTCAGGCCTTTAGGGGTTGCACCCTTTTGGTGTAACTCCTTCTCTCATCATTATCATAAAAAAAATGTATCGCGTTAAATATTTCCCTCAAAGATTTAAATTTGCTAAAATTTGCGGTCTAGTGATTCAAAATTTAAAGACCTCTTTTGGTGGTCAGACGATTATTCTCAGTTCCTCTTTATCTTTTCTGTCTGCTTACTAGAAGGAGCATATTCTTCATCTAAAAATATTAAATGCTCACTGCCTTCCAATATTCTCTCTAATTTTTTTGAAACATTAAACATTTATTTAAAATCAAATTTTATTTTTTATCAAGATTGCGAGGTGCATCCTTAAGTTATTGAGTGCATTCATTGTTTCCTCTTTTTCTCTCTTTATTTTTCTAACAGATTCACGTATTAAATATGATAAACCTTCTGAGTCAGAACGCCAAATTAACTATCGCTTCGACGCTTCCGGTCACGGTCACCGGTTCATATGCTCCCATGATTGTCTGCTTATCTCTATTTCTCTTTCACCTCACCTTCCACTTTTTATTTCTTTCTTATCCTCCCTATATCATTTTTTTCTTATAAAAGCTAATTTTCCTCCTGAAAGAGATCCTGTTTGGCTTAATTAATAAGATAGTTAAATTATAACTAAATTGTAACTTAAATTATAAGTTAAAAGAGAAAGAATTTAATTTTTAGGAGAAATTCTAGGATTTTAGTAGAAATATTTTTAAACTGCAATATCAGAGATGATTCATCACCTCAGGAGTCGAACCTGAGAACTAACATGGTTTCCCGGCAGGTAACTCAACCCTCGTGACAAAAACCTCTCTCTGGGTATCTGATATCGCTATATAAAAATATTTTTACTAAAATCCTATAATTTGTACTAAAAATTAAATTCTTTCTCTTTTAAGGTAGTTGTTTCGCGACAATACTAGCAAAAAGTTAATGCTAAAGTATATAGAACAGACAATAAGGATTCATAGTTCATAAGCCCAAAACTTTTTGCTGTTTATGTACCAATTGTAGCCAATCCCGTGTTCGTTTGACAAATTTGGCACCATTGTAAGAGATTGAATATTTTTATATTAAAATGACAGATAAAATACATTTTAAATTTCTATAAAAAATCGTTTTATTATTTTTTAACAAATGTAATCAACGCCTACGTTACACCTTATGAAAAATATAATTTTGAAAAAATCTAGCGCATGCATCTTTTGCTGGTTAAATAAATGCGCTGTTGCCAAATTGTATTTAGTCCTAATTTTTTTATACATTTTTCATTATTTATTCCTTAATATATCAGAAACTGTGTTGTAACTATGAATCAAAATTGTCTTAAAATATGTATTGGTTATTGTTTAATGTTGGTTTAGTTTTTTATAAAAACGCTAAGAAGGGTTTCTTAATTACAATTAAACATGTATGTAAATTTTCCGATATCCCGTATAGTGCAATGTTAAAGAGCCTGAAAAACTTGATTTTTGAAATTTAATATCTTCGGTACTGTATTGTTAACAAATTTCGTTTTGCCGCCAATCGATGCAGAAGTATTTAAATAATAATGTGAATACATTTCAAAAAAATCCTAAGAAAACGCATTTGGCGGATCAACTACCTTAATAGACATTGGTTTTTAACCCGAGCTGATTTTTTTGAAAAACATTCCAAAACTATTTAAAAAAAAAAAATATCTTTAGTTTTAATATGTAAGAGTGGACAAAACGAAAATGGGTGAAACATCGCACATTGTTCAAAATTTAAAGCCAAAGGGAAGCTTACATAAATCCAAAACAAGACGATCACGCTATACCTTTTCAACATCATATTGGAATTTATCAATATCATTTTGGAAATAATCTATTTCAAAATGCGATTAATCACAATGATTAATAATAATAACTATTCTCTATATTCCATTAAATTATTATTTTAAAAGTCAATACCTACAGAGTCCAGGGGGCATAACCCTTCACAGCCGGTTAATTATAATACAAATAAAAATAAGTCAAAGTACTGAAGTGACAGAAAATTTCAATTAAAATAGGGTCAAATTTCTTTAAAAAGTTTTTGTAAACAATTAAAATTATTTTTCAATCAAATTTTAGACCTCTTTTTTTTATTTAATAAAAAGAAAAAAAACTTTTTAATTTCTAAAAGCAATCCTTTGTTATTTTCAATATAATTCAATTATATAAAATATAATTAATTAAAATTAATTTACTATTTAATGTAATAAGCTTGATCGTCTTGAGATCAAATGAGATTTAAAAGTTTATATCAGTGAACAAATAAGAGAAGAGACAGAGGTGGATTATCTTATTTATCTTGCACCTCGGGAAATCTTGAAGAGAAACCATCGCTCGTCATACCACAAACCACTCCTTTAAACCCAACATCATTTGGCGATCAAACTTACCCCAGGGAGATCCTTGCTCCAACTTTGAAACTTAGTACCAAGCAAAACATCAGCCAAAACTCAAATAATCTTTATATATATATATAGGACAATCATATAGAAAGTTCCAGACAAACAAAGGCATGTAATTTTGTTATTTAATAAAGACATTTAGTAGGTTGAAGGCTGAAGGATCAAACGGATCTAATCAGAAAATTTTAGAATTATTATTTTTTATTATAGTAATAGTAGTATTCACTGAGGAATGAACATCATATTGGGCTAGCTTCTATCTATACTGGCAAACAGAGCCGAATAAGGTCAATAAGGCCATTTTTTGAAGTGTTGCCATTGCCCTCCCCCCACTCGCTTATTTTTAACCGACTTCAAAAAAGGAGGAGGTTCTCTATTCGACTGAATTTTTTTTTTTTTTTGTGTCTATGTTACCTCATATCTCCGCCAATTGAAAACCGATTTTGAAAAAAAATTGCATCGGGTTCAGTCTAGCTTCTAGTTCAGTCACGCTTTTTTTCATTGGTATTAGACCTTTTTGCTAGGTTTGTTCAGGCCTAACTTCTTTGTTTATGAGCCGATTTTGATGATTCTTTTTTTATTGGAAAGGGGGTATCTTAGGGATAGTACCATATTAATTTGGTCAAGTTCTGATGATATGATTGATCACTATTAATAACATCACTAAAAAGAGAAAAATAAAAATAATTTTTAAGAAAAAATAAAAACCGACTTCAAAAAATTAAATGCAACAAATAAAATACACTAAAAGGTATAAAATAATTATTATCTTATTTAGTTACAACTAAACGAGGAAATATTAACATGAAATTACTTTTTGAAGTCGGTGCCAAACAAACTATACCTATAAGCGAGCGTACCCGCCAAACGTACTAAGTCTTAATCCGTCGAGTGCGATTCATAAAAGGTATATATTTGGCACCAACTTCAAAAAGTAATTTCATGTTAATATTTCGTCGTTTAGTTGTAACTAAATAAGATAATAATTATTTTATACCTTTTAGTGTATTTTATTTGTTGCATTTAATTTTTTGAAGTCGGTTTTTATTTTTTCTTAAAAATTATTTTTATTTTTCTCTTATTAATAGTGATCATATCATCAGAACTTGACCAAATTAATATGACACCATCCCTAAGACACCCCCTTTCGGACAAAAAAAGAACCATCGAAATCGGTTCATAAACAAAGAGGTTAGGTCTAATCAAACCTAATAAAAAAGGTCTAATACCTATGAAAAAAAATCGAAAAAAAATGGGACCAATCGGAAGCTAGACTGGACCCAATGCAAAAAAATTTCAAAATCGATTGACAATTGGCGGAGATATGAGGTAACAAAGGCACAAAAAAAAAAAAAAATTCAGTCGAATAGAGAACCTCCTCCTTATTTGAAGTCGGTTAAAATAAGACCGACTTCAAAAAATTAAATGCAACAAATAAAATACACTAAAAGGTATAAAATAATTATTATCTTATTTAGTTACAACTAAACGACGAAATATTAACATGAAATTACTTTTTGAAGTCGGTGCCAAACAAACTATACCTATAAGCGAGCGTACCCGCCAAACGTACTAAGTAAGATCCGCCGAGTGCGATTCATAAAAGGTATATGTTTGGCACCAACTTCAAAATGTAATTTACTGTTAATATTTCGTCGTTTAGTTGTAACTAAATAAGATAATAATTATTTTATACCTTTTAGTGTATTTTTAACCGACTTCAAAAAAGGAGGAGGTTCTCTATTCGACTGAATTTTTTTTTTTTGTGTCTATGTTACCTCATATCTCCGCCAATTGAAAACCGATTTTGAAAAAAAATTGCATCGGGTTCAGTCTAGCTTTCGATTGGTCACGCTTTTTTCATTGGTATTAGACCTTTTTTGTTAGGTTTGTTCAGGCCTAACTTCTTTGTTTATGAGCCGATTTTGATGATTCTTTTTTTTATTGGAAAGGGGGTATCTTAGGGATAGTACCATATTAATTTGGTCAAGTTCTGATGATATGATTGATCACTATTAATAACATCACTAAAAAGAGAAAAATAAAAATAATTTTTAAGAAAAAAATAAAAACCGACTTCAAAAAATTAAATGAAACAAATAAAATACACTAAAAGGTATAAAATAATTATTATCTTATTTAGTTACAACTAAACGACGAAATATTAACATGAAATTACTTTTTGAAGTCGGTGCCAAACAAACTATACCTATAAGCGAGCGTACCCGCCAAACGTACTAAGTCTTAATCCGTCGAGTGCGATTCATAAAAGGTATATATTTGGCACCAACTTCAAAAAGTAATTTCATGTTAATATTTCGTCGTTTAGTTGTAACTAAATAAGATAATAATAATTTTATACCTTTTAGTGTATTTTATTTGTTGCATTTAATTTTTTGAAGTCGGTTTTTATTTTTTCTTAAAAATTATTTTTATTTTTCTCTTTTTAGTGATGTCATTAATAGTGATCATATCATCAGAACTTGACCAAATTAATATGACACCATCCCTAAGACACTCCCTTTCGGATAAAAAAAGAACCATCGAAATCGGTTAATAAACAAAGAGGTTAGGTCTAAACAAACCTAATAAAAAAGGTCTAATACCTATGAAAAAAATTCGAAAAAAATGGGACCAATCGGAAGCTAGACTGGACCCAATGCAAAAAAAAATTCAAAATCGATTGACAATTGGCGGAGATATGAGGTAACAAAGGCACAAAAAAAAAAAAAATTCAGTCGAATAGAGAACCTCTTCCTTATTTGAAGTCGGTTAAAAATAAGACCTACTTCAAAAAATTAAATGCAACAAATAAAATACACTAAAAGGTATAAAATAATTATTATCTTATTTAGTTACAACTAAACGACGAAATATTAACATGAAATTACTTTTTGAAGTCGGTGCCAAACAAACTATACCTATAAGCGAGCGTACCCGCCAAACGTACTAAGTAAGATCCGCCGAGTGCGATTCATAAAAGGTATATGTTTGGCACCAACTTCAAAATGTAATTTACTGTTAATATTTCGTCGTTTAGTTGTAACTAAATAAGATAATAATTATTTTATACCTTTTTAGTGTATTTTTAACCGACTTCAAAAAAGGAGGAGGTTCTCTATTCGACTGATTTTTTTTTTCTGCCTTTGTTACCTCATATCTCCGCCAATTGTCAACCGATTTTGAAATTTTTTTTGCATTGGGTCCGGTCTAGCTTCCGATTGGTCCCATTTTTTTCGTTTTTTTTTCATAGGTATTAGACCTTTTTTATTAGGTTTGTTTAGACTTAACCTCTTTGTTTATGAACCGATTTCGATGGTTCTTTTTTATCCGAAAGAGGGTGTCTTAGGGATGGTGCCATATTAATTTGGTCATGTTCTGATGATATGATCACTATTAATAACATCACTAAAAAGAGAAAAATAAAAATAATTTTTAAGAAAAAAATAAAAACCGACTTCAAATAATTAAATGCAACAAATAAAATACACTAAAAGGTATAAAATAATTATTATCTTATTTAGTTACAACTAAACGACGAAATATTAACATGAAATTACTTTTTGAAGTCGGTGCCAAACAAACTATACCTATAAGCGAGCGTACCCGCCAAACGTACTAAGTCTTAATCCGTCGAGTGCGATTCATAAAAGGTATATATTTGGCACCAACTTCAAAAAGTAATTTCATGTTAATATTTCGTCGTTTAGTTGTAACTAAATAAGATAATAATTATTTTATACCTTTTAGTGTATTTTATTTGTTGCATTTAATTTTTTGAAGTCGGTTTTTATTTTTTCTTAAAAATTATTTTTATTTTTCTCTTATTAATAGTGATCATATCATCAGAACTTGACCAAATTAATATGACACCATCCCTAAGACACCCCCTTTCGGACAAAAAAAGAACCATCGAAATCGGTTCATAAACAAAGAGGTTAGGTCTAAACAAACCTAATAAAAAAGGTCTAATACCTATGGAAAAAAATCGAAAAAAAATGGGACCAATCGGAAGCTAGACTGGACCCAATGCAAAAAAAATTTCAAAATCGGTTGACAATTGGCGGAGATATGAGGTAACAAAGGCACAAAAAAAAAAAAAATTCAGTCGAATAGAGAACCTCCTCCTTATTTGAAGTCGGTTAAAATAAGACCGACTTCAAAAATTAAATGCAACAAATAAAATACACTAAAAGGTATAAAATAATTATTATCTTATTTAGTTACAACTAAACGACGAAATATTAACATGAAATTACTTTTTGAAGTCGGTGCCAAACAAACTATACCTATAAGCGAGCGTACCCGCCAAACGTACTAAGTAAGATCCGCCGAGTGCGATTCATAAAAGGTATATGTTTGGCACCAACTTCAAAATGTAATTTACTGTTAATATTTCGTCGTTTAGTTGTAACTAAATAAGATAATAATTATTTTATACCTTTTAGTGTATTTTTAACCGACTTCAAAAAAGGAGGAGGTTCTCTATTCGACTGAATTTTTTTTTATTTTTGTGTCTATGTTACCTCATATCTCCGCCAATTGAAAACCGATTTTTGAAAAAAATTGCATCGGGTTCAGTCTAGCTTTCGATTGGTCACGCTTTTTTCATTGGTATTAGACCTTTTTTGTTAGGTTTGTTCAGGCCTAACTTCTTTGTTTATGAGCCGATTTTGATGATTCTTTTTTTTATTGGAAAGGGGTATCTTAGGGATAGTACCATATTAATTTGGTCAAGTTCTGATGATATGATTGATCACTATTAATAACATCACTAAAAAGAGAAAAATAAAAATAATTTTTAAGAAAAATAAAAACCGACTTCAAAAAATTAAATGAAACAAATAAAATACACTAAAAGGTATAAAATAATTATTATCTTATTTAGTTACAACTAAACGACGAAATATTAACATGAAATTACTTTTTGAAGTCGGTGCCAAACAAACTATACCTATAAGCGAGCGTACCCGCCAAACGTACTAAGTCTTAATCCGTCGAGTGCGATTCATAAAAGGTATATATTTGGCACCAACTTCAAAAAGTAATTTCATGTTAATATTTCGTCGTTTAGTTGTAACTAAATAAGATAATAATAATTTTATACCTTTTAGTGTATTTTATTTGTTGCATTTAATTTTTTGAAGTCGGTTTTTATTTTTTTCTTAAAAATTATTTTTATTTTTTCTCTTTTTAGTGATGTCATTAATAGTGATCATATCATCAGAACTTGACCAAATTAATATGACACCATCCCTAAGACACCCCTTTCGGATAAAAAAAGAACCATCGAAATCGGTTAATAAACAAAGAGGTTAGGTCTAAAACAAACCTAATAAAAAAGGTCTAATACCTATGAAAAAAATTCGAAAAAAAATGGGACCAATCGGAAGCTAGACTGGACCCAATGCAAAAAAAAATTCAAAATCGATTGACAATTGGCGGAGATATGAGGTAACAAAGGCACAAAAAAAAAAAATTCAGTCGAATAGAGAACCTCTTCCTTATTTGAAGTCGGTTAAAAATAAGACCTACTTCAAAAAATTAAATGCAACAAATAAAATACACTAAAAGGTATAAAATAATTATTATCTTATTTAGTTACAACTAAACGACGAAATATTAACATGAAATTACTTTTTGAAGTCGGTGCCAAACAAACTATACCTATAAGCGAGCGTACCCGCCAAACGTACTAAGTAAGATCCGCCGAGTGCGATTCATAAAAGGTATATGTTTGGCACCAACTTCAAAATGTAATTTACATGTTAATATTTCGTCGTTTAGTTGTAACTAAATAAGATAATAATTATTTTATACCTTTTAGTGTATTTTTAACCGACTTCAAAAAAGGAGGAGGTTCTCTATTCGACTGATTTTTTTTTTTTTTCTTTGTGCCTATGTTACCTCATATCTCCGCCAATTGTCAACCGATTTTGAAATTTTTTTTGCATTGGGTCCGGTCTAGCTTCCGATTGGTCCCATTTTTTTTCGTTTTTTTTTCATAGGTATTAGACCTTTTTTATTAGGTTTGTTTAGACTTAACCTCTTTGTTTATGAACCGATTTCGATGGTTCTTTTTTTATCCGAAAGAGGGTGTCTTAGGGATGGTGCCATATTAATTTGGTCATGTTCTGATGATATGATCACTATTAATAACATCACTAAAAGAGAAAAATAAAAATAATTTTTAAGAAAAAAATAAAAACCGACTTCAAATAATTAAATGCAACAAATAAAATACACTAAAAGGTATAAAATAATTATTATCTTATTTAGTTACAACTAAACGACGAAATATTAACATGAAATTACTTTTTGAAGTTGGTGCCAAACATATACCTTTTATGAATCGCACTCGACGGATTTTACTTAGTACGTTTGGCGGGTATGCTCGCTTCTAGGTATAGTTTGTTTGGTACCGACTTCAAAACGTAATTTCATGTTAATATTTCGTCGTTTAGTTGTAACTAAATAAGATAATAATTATTTTATACTTTTTAGTGTATTTTATTTGTTGCATTTAATTTTTTGAAGTCGGTTTTTATTTTTTCTTAAAAATTATTTTTATAAGTAGTTATCTTTTACACCAATAGTTTCTTCGAGTTATAATGTGTAACTATACAAAATTTGGTTTAGCTCGGTCAAAGGGCCTAGGCATGTATAGCAAACTCTTCACAATCTTCTTCTTTTATATATAACAGGGGTGGCCACTAACCTTAACTTTGGGAGCCGCAAATTTATAAAATTGTTCCAAGCCACATTGTTTGGAGATTAATTAATAGTTTATTAAAAAAAGGCACATTTTTTTATTTTATAAAATATAAATGAAGTAACATTTATTTTTTGCTCAACTTACTTATAACATTAGTGTTCAATTACAATAAATAAAAAGAAATAATATTGCCAATTCAACAAGAAAGTTGTGGGTGAACAACGTTGCCTGGTCATAAAAAAAATTAATTTAATTTGTGTATTATTACTTTTTTAATTTAATTATTATACTTTTTAATATCAGTATTATTCAAGAGGGTTCAAGAGCAGCAAGAGATTGATTGAAGAGGCGCATGCGGCTCGCGAGCCAAGTTGTGGCCACCCCTGATATATACCATATAGAAGTAGATTTCGTATCTGGCAACGGTTATATTTAATTTTATTTACAATTTTTATTCATTTGATTAATATTTAATAAAACAGACAAAAAATCTGAAAAATCTACTAAAACTTTAATTGCTAGTGAAAAAAGCTGACCAAATAATTTAATGCCGTGATTAAATGTCGCCTAATCTAAAGGAGTGTTAGAACAATATTTTGGACATGTTTTTGTTAAACTTAGATTTTAGATAGTATTCACTTGCAAAGCTACAATTCGCTCATAAATAAAGAAAAAGAAATTAAAATATATACTTGCAAAGTATTTATTTTGCCAAAAGTAGCAGAGTTTTTGATTCATAAAGAGAAACAAAGAGGTTGTCCTCTGCTTGATGCAAATAAACATACACACATATATATCAAAATTATATATCTGTATATATATTATTTATTTGTTTGAGACTATAGTTTCGAAGGCTTGGCCCTCATTATCAGTCTTAAATATTATTTTTCATGGGATCAGTATCGCGTGGATATTGAACATTTTTACTTCTTTCTCAGCTGGTTAGCCAGGTGGAATTTAGTGTCAAACAAATAAATAATGAATACACAGATATATAATTTCGATATATATGTATGTATGTTCATTTGCATCAAACAGAGGTCAACCTCTTTGTTTCTCTTTATAAAATTTTTACCCCATATTCTTCAAAGATGAGCAAGGATCCCCGATCAAAAGAAAACAGGTCAATCCTGGATTTTTGGGATGAGTTTACATTTTAGAAAAATAGTTTTCACGAACGGGAAAAGTCTTTAATGATGGAGAATTTTTAATACTGAATTCTTCATGATGAAATTTGAAAAATAATTAAAATTTTTGATTTGATTTTCATGTTTATTGTTGAATATTATTTTCTTTCATACGGAATTAGACATGCAAATAAGCTAAGTTTGAAACAAGATCAGATTCATTTTGTAAGAAGTTTAATCAACTAGTAACACCGTTATCTTAAAAGTTGTTGACGAGTTTCATCTTGGAGATGTTCTCTCTCAAAGTAAGAGTTGCACAGGTTGTCAAGCTACGAACGACAACGGCACTATGTACAAAATGAGAATCATAGATGATTTCCCAACCAGGTGTTATATTATTTGAAGAGATGACTCAAAAAAATATATTGAAAATATAAATCATGTATTTCCGATTGTTCTAAAGATTAAATGTTTTCTTATCAAATACAAATTGAACACTGCCGGAAGTGAAGATAGTTGTGTACTATGGTTCGATGGAATATCAGGATTCAATGTTTTGTCTAAAATATTGTTAAGCGAAGAGATACATTGATTTCATTTTCCCAATTTGTTATAATATTTACGTATGTATTTATTTATTTATTTCAAAGGTCCATTAAAATAAATTAAAATCCACCAATTTTTAGCAGTGTTTAATTTGACATACACTGTTCATTTTAAAGCTTTCCTAACTTTATTCGTTTGAAAATTAGAAAGTTCATTTTACATAAAAAAATAACAAAGAAAAAAACATGTGCAAATTATATTCGCATACAGATGGATAGCTAGTTTTTCATCAGACAAAAGTAATTTTTTATTTTATATCAATAAAAATAAGCAAGCAGGTTCTTTTAGGCTGAGAAAATGAATTTTAAAATTTTTTAAATAAATTATTTCAAAATTTGAAGGGGACACACTTTATAAACTCCAAGGGTGGAAGAGCAATACAACTAAATTACATACAACAACTTATAGTTTGATTTAATTTTTGAAGTGATAACTTCTTTTGGCGCGCCTTGCACAATTTTTATTTTACTTGACAGTAAATGGGATTGAGAGTCAAGCATCATGCTGTAACGGTTTTCGCGCGTCACGGTTGGACTCTGTGTCTAGCCACAGATGGCGGTGCAGCATTAACTCTAAGCTCAAATTAATATCCTATATTTTAATTTTGGCGCTCATGTACATTTTTATTTTCCTGGGCAGTAAATGAGATTGAGCCTTCACGCGTCACATCATGCGTATCGTTACGCGTCACGGTTGGGCTGTGGTCTAGTACCAGTTCAATCATTGTCGGAAAATATATTAATTATTCCTTTTCAAAAAATAATAAAATTATTAAAATTTATATTTTTATAAAAAAATAAATTTTTTAAGTAAACTTTTAATTATTTTTTTGGGATTGTTAAATATATATTTATGCTATGTTATTTTTAAATATTATACTATTATATTTAATGTTTAGTTTTTTTTTATTCAGGATTTTGGACTAAGTATTTCTACGGCTAAATCTAAAAATATAAATACTTAGTCCAAAATTTTGAATAAAAAAAGTAAACATTAAATATAATAATATAATATTTAAAAATAACATAACATTAATATATATTTATCAATCCCAAAAAGTCAATGAAAGATTACTTAAAAATTTATTTTTTTATAAAAATATAAATTTTAATAATTTTAGAATATTAGCATTATAAATGCCATAAAATTATCACTTCTGTTGTGTGGTCTTTTTTAAATGTGACTACTTTGGTCAAAGACAAGCTCAAATATCTATTTGAAAGGCCCAGGTCCAATATATTATAATTAACTAAAATATTATTTAAATTGGTGACGCCTAAAAAGAATACTGTTATTGTCTATGTTCGTAAAGAATTGCATTGCATTTAAAAGTAGTCCAGGTTAATCCAAAATAATAAAATAATTTTTTGAAAGTTATTTCCAATCTTTTAAAATCGACTTTTTGGGGGAAAGATCAAATTTTATAACTTCAACAAAAGGTAGTAAACATCTTTTGTAATACTTTAGAAGTGAATAAGTTATACTGTATGGAAGGGAGGGGGGGGAGTTACTCTTCATTGTGTTGGGGTAATACGAAGTTGGTGGGGGTTAGTCATTATGAAAGGGGCGCCCCTGTTTATATCTTATGACTAGAAAAACTTAGAATCTTAATTTTTTTTAACATATTGTAAATGAAGTGAAAAGTTAAAATACAAATTAGAAAATAGGGTTTCAAAAATAAAATCATTTCACAAAGTTATTTATACTATTATTAATAATGATGGCTTCCTCTTGTTTGATAAAATTTAATTTAATGCTCGTGCTTTTGCCAAAAGTTTTTCAATTTATTTTCTAACAAGAAAATAACATTATAACATTTAAAAAGACTATGAAAAAGAAAGAAAATTGGATTTATCAAGTCAGAAACTTAATTGCCAATCATGTGAATACTGTACTACAAGAATATATAGAAACGGATATATTAAAAAAAAGTTTAATAGAGCTACGACTATTTATATCTATTACATTATATTTATTTCTTAATTTTTTCAAACAAATTTAATTAGTATACAAATAAAATTAAATAGTATATTTAATAAAGAATTAAAAGAGTATATTTTCTTTTGAATTTCTCGAAAAAATTTAGTTTTTGAAGGGTACTTGATACGAAAAGGGAACCCTTATCAACTTGCTTGAGAATTTCAAGGGAAAAAATAATATTAATTTTCAAAAACTAAACTCATTTTAAATAGTACCTATATTTTATAAAGAATTAAAAAGAGTATATTTTCTTTTGAATATCTCGAAAAAATTTAGTTTTTGAAGGGTACTTGATACAAAGGGGAACCCTTATCAACTTGCTTGAGAATTTCAAAGGGGGAAAAAATATTAATTTTCAAAAAAGTAAACTCATTTTAAATAGTACCTATATTTTATAAGGAATTAAAAGAGTATATTTTCTTTTGAATATCTCGAAAAAAATTTAGTTTTTGAAGGGTACTTCATACAAAGGGGGAACCCTTATCAACTTACTTGAGAATTTCAAGGAAAAAAATATTAATTTTAAAAAAACTAAAGTCATTTTAAATACTATAGTACCTATATTTTATAAAGAATTAAAAGAGTATATTTTCTTTTGAATATCTCTAAAAAAATTTAGTTTTTGAAGGGTACTTGATACGAAAGGGGAACCCTTATCAACTTGCTTGAGAATTTCAAGGGAAAAAATAATATTAATTTTCAAAAAACTAAACTCATTTTAAATAGTACCTATATTTTATAAAGAATTAAAAGTATATTTTGTTTTGAATATCTCGAAAAAATTTAGTTTTTGAAGGGTACTTGATGCAAAGGGGAACCCTTATCAACTTGGTTGAGAATTTCAAAGGGGGAAAAATATTAATTTTCAAAAAAGTAAACTCATTTTAAATAGTACCTATATTTTATAAGAGAATTAAAAGAGTATATTTTCTTTTGAATATCTCGAAAAATTTAGTTTTGAAGGGTACTTCATACGAAAGGGGAACCCTTATCAACTTGCTTGAGAATTTCAAGGGGGATAAAAATATTAATTTTCAAAAAACTAAACTCATTTTAAATAGTACCTTTATTTTATAAAGAATTAAAAGTCAACTTGGTTGAGAATTTCAAGGGAAAAAAAATATTAATTTTCAAAAAACTAAACTCATTTAAAATACTATAGTACCTATATTTTATAAAGAATTAAAAGAGTATATTTTCTTTTGAATATCTCTAAAAAATTTAGTTTTTGAAGGGTACTTCATACAAAGGGGAACCCTTATCAACTTGCTTGAGAATTTCAAGGGGAAAAAAATATTAATTTTCAAAAAAGTAAACTCATTTTAAATAGTACCTATATTTTATAAAGAATTAAAAAGTATACTTTCTTTTGAATATCTCGAAAAAAATTACTTTTTGCACTCTTTTTGAGCTCTCCCTTAAAAGTGAGATTGATCCACTAAAATTTAATTCACGATTAACTCTGCCATGGCAACACTTAACTTTTTCCAAATAACCGCTACAAAATGAAAAACCGACCGGGACACTTGAACTATACCTTCTAACCGGGACAGCCGCGGTCAACCCGAGACTTATGATAAGACTACTTTGGATATTCTTGTACTAACTTAAAGTATGTATAAAAGAAAATATTCGATTGAAGAGATCCTTTATTCCAGAAGAAAACTGGTGCCCTGAAAACTGAGCAGAGATTACTTAATTGTTCCCGATTACTCAACGATCTAATAACAGTTTGAGAATTTAATCAAACAAAAATAGCCCCCAGTTTGATTCTCATTTGAAAAAAAAATAATTCAATAAATCTAGACATTATAATATTTTAAGGTCCATCTGCAGGTCACGGAATTTAAATATTTTTCTGAAAATTTGTAATTTAAATTACTATTGAAGATGAATTATTTCACAATTATTGTAATTGGTTTTGATTAAATAAAGCTTGACTTTAAAATATATATATATATATATATTGATATTAGGGTGGTCCTTATTTTGGGTATTTTCGAATTTTTACGCTGGCAGAGGCTCATATGGTTCGAAATAAATAAAAAATAATATCTTCCAAGTTTCAAGTCCCTATCTCAATTTTAACCTGTGCCTCAGAGCGATGCAAGTTTCCCATCTAAATAACATGGGGTTTTTGGCATTGAACGATCAATTTTTTATTCGGGCCAAAGCAATGGTTTAAAAAATTTGAAACTCTGTAGATTTTATCCTTATAATAGTAGCTACCCTTCAGAATTTTTACAGATTTGTAGCTATTATAATTTTGGAGTCTATAACTTACTAACACTAAGATATGGCAGTATTTTATCTAGCTGTAACTCCAAAATTATAATAACTAAAAATCTGAAAAAACTCTGAAGGATAGCTACTATTATAAGGGTAAAGTTTACAGAGATTCAAATTTTTTGAAATATTACTTTGGCCGGAATAAAAAATTGATCGTTCAATGCCAAAAACCCCATGTTATTTAGATGGGAAACTTGCATCGCTCTGAGGCACAGGTTAAAATTGAGATAGGGACTTGAAACTTGGAAGATATTTTTTTTTATTTATTTCGAACCATATGAGCCTCTGCCAGCGTAAAAATTGGAAAATGCCCAAAATAAGGACCACCCTAATATAAATTGAAAATGCCATATATAAGTTACAATATAAATATATATAAGTTCATGTGCGGTAAACATTTTCATGTTGATTGGTTCCATTAATTTAGAACAATTAAATTTAGAGATATTAGTTCGCATTCAAGAAACTTTGTTCAATTATTTTTTCAACTTTTTTCTATAAAACATTTTGTCATTTATTTAATACACTTTTTAAAAATATCAATTCATATATTTTCTCATTTTTGTTTCAGGTGAGTAACTACGACCATATTTATACAGTACAGTACAACATCAAGGTATTTTTACTTATTTATTTATATATTAAAAGGGATTAATAATGATTTTTTCTTTTTAAGGAAAAAATAAACAAAAACAATAATAATAATTTACTAACTCTTTGCGACACTTGGTCCCATATTTGGGTCAACATATTTTATAAACCTATATTGGTGTCTATGAAAGGTCGTTTCCTTATTTGAGACACGTTTAACTAGATATAAAATATATTTCAGCGTCAAGAGCGCTAACAAATAATAAGTAATATTTAATAGAAGATTAAATTAATATTT
Source organism: Forficula auricularia (assembly GCA_024734495.1). Lineage (NCBI taxonomy): Eukaryota > Metazoa > Arthropoda > Insecta > Dermaptera > Forficulidae > Forficula > Forficula auricularia. The sequence goes on along the minus strand of JALMQS010000099.1, from coordinate 36,855,618 downwards.
TTAATTCTTTGATAAAAAATTTAATTTTACCATTTATTTAAAAATTAAAAAATAAAATAATAAATAATTTTTATTTGCGTATATAATTTTTAATTGATCTTTTTACTTTATTTTTATCACTCTGATTTAAAAAGATCAAATAATTGCTGCTAGCCAATATTTATATCATATTAAATTATTTTACTCGATATCAATTAACTCCATCCTATAATTAAAATATTCAAAATTAATATCTCAATTATCAAATCAATTTTCAAAGATTCTTCTTGCTGTAAGCTAAATTACTAATTGGCATTGTAGGGCTAGTCTACAAGTGGTTTTGACTTAAAAAGTTATAACTTATCACAAGGGTGGAGTTAATTACTCTCAGAGTTCACGCTCAGTTTCAAGTTATTAGCTAGTACAAGGCTACAACAGGTGAAGAGTCTTATATAACTCTTCAATTTTTGTGGATTTTCTACAATTTAGATCAAGATGCTTTGAAGCCCTCAATTAATGTCTTAAAAATAAAGACATTTTCCCCCTGAACTAACCTTTTCGAACATCTATTCTTAGAATCTTCAATCTTCTATTTAAGAACGATTTTTTCCACTTTTCAGACATTTCTAAGCATGATTAAGAAAAATATTGATTTTTAAACCTTTAAATTCGAATTAGATTAATTCGAATTTCAATTTTTTAATAATAATCTTAATAAAAAGACTATAACTTTTTTAGAGAGAGTGTAGAGTTTCTGCAATAAATTCCCATTTCGTGTTCTCCATATCCCTAAAAGAGTTTGGGAAATCCACTGGTCTGTCTGTCTCTGCTATTGAAAAATCAAAAGACCCCATGGGGAAATGAAATTTAAGACGGGAAGGAGTTATTGGCTCGAGATAAAAATGTTATAGTTTCAAATCGGCCAATCCGAAATATCCTATTATATTTCACTTGCTTTTTTTTTTTTACATTTTTCAAAATAATTCTAATGATTTTTCGGTCATTTATCAAGAGTTATTTATTTTATTATTTATTTGTCATTATTCAATATCACAATATTGAGAAACTACTTTGGATCTCGGACATAATGAATTTTTTTAATCGACGACCTTCCAAAGAAAAGAATTTACTTATTTTAAATAACTTTAAATATTACTATTTAATTATCTTACATGTTAGCACACTTGGTCTAGAACAGAGATTCCCAAACTTTTTGTCTAGTAGACCCCTTGCCATATTTTCCTGTTTTGGGTAGCCCCCTGCTTAAAAAATAAAGTTTTACTTTTAAAGAAATTTTAATTTATTCTAATATTTTTTATATACAGAAGTCGAATATATTATTTATTTATATATCTCTTCTAAAAAGTAAATTTATGAACCACTCCAAAAATGTTGAAGTGAATCAAAGGGTCCCCCTTACCTTTCATTTTCGGATATTTTTTAAGAAAATAAAGTTTTACTTTTCGAGAAATTTTAATTTATTCTAATTGTATATTTATATAGAGAGCTCGAATATATTTCGATATTTTTATATACGTGTCCAAAATCAAAATTTAAGTACATTCAATTTCGTTGAAATCTTATTTTATATGAATATAATAGTGGGTTGGCTATCAGGGTTGTTACCAGAGTAAGGGAATGTTATGTAGCGAGCTCAAAACATGGCAAATAATTTTTAATATAAAAGATTATTCTTCGAATCTCACGAGCAATGAAGAGATTTCGATTCAATTTAAAGTGATAATGTGAAATAGTAAAAATCTCCTCTTCAACCAACCAGAAAAGAATATTTCAACTTATTTAACCAAAATGGCGGAGAACCACAATCCTTCAAGTTCAAGGTACTTTTATTTTAAACAACTTTCTACTAAATTGATAAAAAACTTAAAGGTAAACGAACCTGAACCATTGTAGGTAGTAAAATAAAATAAAAACGCGAGATCTGAAATTAAAGTACTTCTCGTCTTTAGAATCCGATTTCATTTATACAAATTAAAAACAAATTTTGCTAGTGTTATAGTTTTTAACCGACTTTGAAAAAAGGAGGTGGTTATCAATTCAACGGAATGCCTGTTTTTTTTTTTTTTTTTTTGTTGTGTTTGAACATTTATTTCTCTTTACCATGTTGACCTATTTCGATGATTTTTCTTGCATTGGGTTCAGTCTAGTTCCCGATTGGTCCTCTTTAAATTGCATTGGTATTGGACCTTTTTTGTTATGTATGATTACGCATAACTTCTTTGTTTATGTACCGATTTCGATGAATCTTTTTTTATTGGAAAGGAGATACCTTAGGGGCGGTACTATATTAATTTGGTCAAGTTCTGATCAATGACAAAATAATGGAAAACTCCAATACTTATGTGCAAATAATCGAAATTATAATAAATAAAATATTTTATAAAAAAAACAATCTTAAAACGTTCATCTCAAACCCGCTAACGTTTCAAGATAATTTCTCTATTTATGAATTGAATTTTATTATCAATTTCTGATTCCTTCGCCCGAATCTTTCTCTTACGAAGTGCATGCAAGGTATTATCATAAGTCGCTATTCTTAACATCACTAAAAAAGAAAAATAGAAATAATTTTTAGAAAAAAAACCGACTTCAAAAAATAAAAAATAATAAGAACTCAAAAATAAAATAAAATGCACTAAAAGGTATAAAATAATTATCTAATTTAGTTACAACTAAACGATGAAATTATTACATGAAATCACTTTTTGAAGTCGGTGCCAAACCAACTATATAAGCGAGCTTACGCGATGTTGTCTTCATTACCCGCCAAACGTACCTACTAAGGGTCCGATTAGTATGATTCGCAAAGTAAATGCTTTTTACCACTAACAAACGACAGTGCCTTTCATCTGATTGGCCATCCCAGTCCCTCCATTGTACCATCTACCGTTTGCTAGTGGTAAAAAGCATTTACTTTGCGACATACAACCGGCCCTAAATAAGATCCATCGAGTGCGATTCATAAAATGTATATGCTTGTCAGCGACTTCAAAAAGTGATTTCATGTAATAATTTCATCGTTTAGTTGTAACTAAATTAGATAATTATTTTATACACTTTTTAGTGTATTTTATTTTTGAGTTCTTATTATTTTAGTTGTTGCATTTAATTTTTTTTAAGTCGTTATTTTTCTAAAAATTATTTTTTATATATATATTTCTTATAGGTATTTATTTTGTTTTTATTTAATAGTATTTTTATTTTATATCAAGTTGTTCTAGTTATCAATTTAAAAGAAATATTTTGTTTTAAGTATTTTTATTTATTTTGCCATTGATTAAAACATAGAGAAAGCATGAAGCATAATCAATACAGTTTTAACACATTTTTAAAGAAATTTTCATTTTTATATATGTATTTCAACCTATGGTAATAATTTATTTTAAAAACTCACCCATAAAATTGCATATTTTTTTCTTTCATTGTCTAAATAGAGGTCTCCAAACTACGGCCCGCAGGCCAAATCTGGCCCTGAAACTTTTCCATCCGGCCTCGGCTACTACAGAATTAGATCACAAATATTCACTATATTAAATATTAATGCCATATAATATCATATTATTAATATAATTTCTGTATAATATGTTAAATCCGGCCCGCCCATAGTTTTCAATGTTCACAATGTGGCCCTATCTCTAAAAAGCTTCAGGACCCTGGTTTAAACTCTTTAAGGAACAGCTGAAATAAGCAAAGAATTTAGGCTGTGATCATGGTTGCCTACACTGCAGGCAGCCCTGAAAATAGTGTCCCACAGGTCATTTGTTTATGATTTCTCGTTATATTCAAAACAATAGATTTCTTATGGGAGTATTTTATAATGAAACTGAATATCTGAAAGGGTCTTTTGGTAAGAACTCCCATTTTAAAATCATCAGCCAATTTACGATACTATTATGAAATTATGTCTTCTATGTATGGATCAGATTTTTAGCCGGCTGCCTCGAGTCGGATTCGAACCCGGATCCACTTGATTAGCATGCTTGTACGCTAACCGCTGACCTAACCCGACCCCAAACATTTTTATTTTAATAAATGTTCACAGAGATAATCATTTTTAACTCTGATAGCAAGAATGTAATTATAATTTCACCAAAAATGTATTTTTTTAAACAATTTTATGTAATTTTGATATAAACATGTTTTTTTTATCGTAATAAATTCAAATTCGCTTATTTGAGGATTTGTTTTGTTTTTATTACCCATATATCCGGATTATTCGATTATCCGGTTTGCTTTTGGTCCCAGTTAGTCCGGATAAACGACGTTCTACTGTACTTAAAAATTGTTCTAATTAAATATATATATTATCTATTTTGAATAAATTTAATATATGAATAAAATAAATTCATAGTAATAAAATAAAATGAATATGACGTGCAAAAAAATAATATAATGGAAATGACGAATATATGCGCTAACTAGAAAAATAGGTGGCCACTACATACAATGCATCGAGCCGCTTAAGGGGTTAAAAAAAATTGAAAGGATTTTTTTGTACAAGAAATGATCCCTTATTAAAATAAAAAAATATTTTTTAGAAAAAAAACCGACTTCAAATAAGCTGACGTGTTCTGATGTGGCCATCCACTTGACTTTACCATACAACCTGGGCCCTCACTTATATTTAATATTTAATAAAATTATTTATAATCATGTAGGGTAGGGGGTTAGTTTTGCATTTTTAGACTTCTGTGGGCCCACTGATTATGTATACAAAATTTGGTTGAGTTTGGTACAAGAGCCTAGATTTTCATTTTTTGATCCTACACCCCCCCCCCCCATTTTGGGCGGTTAATTTTTTCATTTTTAGACTTCTGGGGGGTCCACTGATTATGTATACAAAATTTGGTTGTTAATTTGGTACAAGAGCCTAGATTTTCATTTTTGACCCTACACCCCCCCCTTTTGCGGAGGTTAATTTTTGCTTTTTTAGACTTCTGGGGTCCCACTGATTGTGTATACAAAATTTGGTTGAGTTTGCTCAAATGGCCTAGATTTTTAATAAGATCTAATAATCAACATTATTTGTATGATATAGTTATATATATATATAAGATTGGAGTAATTTTTGGAGACGGACTGATAAGTGAATTAAGTGGATATCGATGAGGCAGTCCAAAAAAAGAAGAAGATACTAGACTATCTTTTTATTCATAAAACCGACTGCCACTGAAAGAGGAGACAGAGGGGAATGCCGCATTGGATTTCCTTCACTGACTTTTCAAAACCCTGAAGGAGGAGGAATAGCCTCCGAAACGTCGATTTTATGAATAAAAAAGATAGTGTAAATTATCTTCTTCTTTTTTGGACTGCCTCATCGATATCCACTTAATATATGTAAATTGTATCTCCCGCTTATATAAATTATATTAAATTATCTGAGGTTAAGAGTAGTATCGCATAGTGTCCTCGACTCCAGCTATGTTCACTCTTAATAGACCACATGTTATGACATTAGATGAGTGTGTATATTGATGAAAGGACTCTTATTCAATTCTACTATACTTTCAGGTAACTATCATTTATAACTTATCTTGTATATTATCTATTGCATTTATAAATAAAACTCTACTATACTTTCAGAATCGTCTAACGTTCAATTTACCCAATCCACACTCTTACATATATATATATAATGTTGATTATTGTATATTATTAAAGAATTGTGTTATTCATTATATTAATCAAATCAAAGAAATATAAAATTATAAATAAACAGTTGCAAATCGGTGACAAAAATGTTGACGACAACCTTTTTGAAACGGTTGTATTATAATCTTTGTGACTATAATTTAACGATAATATGACACAGTTGCAAAACGGAAAAAACGAGACATAACTTTCGTTTTGAAACCGTAATTCAACCTAATTAAAACTATATAATGACTATAATTCAACCAATCAAAAAAGTTGCATTTGGGTTTTATTTTGGTCTCTGTGCTATACTGGCGATTGGGTTCATGTAAGAAGAAGATGCTAGGCTGCCCATGTAGACAGAATGCAAGACGACCGTCTCCCGAAAATATTGTCAAAAAACCGTCCCGAGGGGGTCAGAAGCCGTGGAAGACCAAAAAAACGATGAAAAGAGAGTAATGACCGTGATGACTGAATATAATATGTTGGAGAAACACCTATACAGAAGAATAAGAAGAAGAAGAACTACGAATGCATGGGCGATTAACCGATTTTTGTTCTCCTGAAAAATTTGGAAAAATCACCTATTCAAATATACGAGAGTGGGTAGTAGTATCATAAAGTCTCAAAACGTGTTTAATCACACCAGATTTTTTTGGTTCATGATAATGAAAATCATCAATCTCCATTGCAATCCCCCTCCCATCTTTTCTTTTCTTTTCTCGTTATATAAAACCTTCTTAATATTTTAAGTGAACTTTTAAATTTAGAATGATCGATTCGAATCTCAATCTAGTCTGGTTTCTTTCTTAACGATAATAAACTTTTCCGGTGAACAGTCGATCTCTCTCTCTAATGGTCAGTCAGCATCCTCTTTCCTCCTCGGATTCACTTAAGACACTCTCTCGAGGCCTCTAGGCGCCAACCTGCCTACTGTGCTCTCTCACTCACTTACGCTTTAACTGGCCGAAGCGATGGCTATTACGTAACTTCCTTCCTTGATAACCTCTATCGAAAGAATAAAAAAGAATCAAGATCCTTAAAAAAGGAGAAAAAGTTTCAATCATTTATACCAAATTATTGGGGCATGACTTTTGAGGTTCCACGAGACTGTTGGCACATCACCCAGACGAAAAAGATATAATATGATATACAAATAAATGAATGAATAAATAAATATAACAGATGTTTCAGCATTGTATTTCTTAAGAATATTTTAATCAATTCGCTCTCAAAAGAGAAATTCTATTTAATTTATAAAAGATTATCACTAGAATTGTATTTTGAAATTTTTGCTTTCACATTCGATCTGCAAAGAATATATGCATAATAATTCCAGAATCAGAAACCGAAACGTATGTATAAATACGAAAAATTACAATTAAAAAAAATATATATAATCAAAACGTAGATGACAATGAGAATTAAACGACGTTTGTGAAGAATTTCCAAAATATGAAATTTAATAACTCTAAATTAGACAAGTAAAATTTTTGACAATACAAACTGCCCTAAAGTGAACTGTTTCTATTAAAACAGAAAAAAATAGAACTTTTTTATATGAGTAGATGAAAATCTTCAAAAGACAAAGACAATTAAGGCCTCTCACAATGTCATCAATGTCTGAACAATGTGAGATTTTAATCGCTAAAACAAAACCACCTTTGTCCTCCGTTCAATCAATTAAAATTCTGGCTTGGCCTGCCAAATATTTTACTCTTTTTTTTGTAAATAGATTAAAGCAGGGGTGCCCATACTCTTCCTAGTCGCGGCTCCTTTTTCAATTAACAATTTTTCCATGGCGCCCAACCCTAATTGAAAGTACATATATCAAAACAAATAGAGCGTATTTGGTCTCTGTAAATACTCTTGTAATAGAATCGATGGGAATTAATAGTTTATATTTTTATGAAAATCAAAAATTCAGACCACAGAAGGGACCCTTTGTATACATTTCAGATTTTTTCGAGGATGTCAAAGTTAACTTATTTCGCTTTATATCAAAACAAATACCGTAATTTGGTTTCTCTAAATACTCTCTTATTAGAATCAATAAAAATATCTTGAGAATTAATAATTTATTTTCCTATAAAAATCAAAAATTCAAACCACAGAGGAGGGGGGGCTTTGTTGAATAAAAAGTTTATTGCCAGCTTAGAGCAAAAAACTTTATTAAATAAGACATAAAATAAGCATCTTTCTTTAAGCCCCAATTCGTAATAAACATACTTCTTATTTTTAAAGATTGTAAAAAATGTATTTTTTGAATTAAGTTAAAACATTTTCAAGACCCGGTACGCTCTAGTCTTGTCTTAGTAATAAACATAAATCTAATAAGCGATTAGAAATATATTTTTTATTTTAATAATATTGAGAAAAAATGTATTTTCTCCTTTTTTTATTCGAGAAGTTCCAAAGCTAGAAAGCCTAAAATTCTAATCATCAGTTCTTCATAAAAACAAACAGCGAACTTTCTACGACATCTCATTTCTGAGTTATCATGTATCTAGACGGACAAACAAACGAAATCAACTGGTGTGTTCACCACACGACTTTCACATTTTCATTTATTTGAAGTCATCGCGACACTACTAATTTACACCCCTTCCTTTATTTCGATTTTTTTTAATTTTCTCAAAAACGGCTCTAACGATTTTTTAAAAAATTAGTTTATTTATCAAGTGTCATGAGTTAATAGTTGTGTCAAATTTTTAATCCGATTGTAATAAAAGGAAGGGATTGTAAATTAGGAGTGTCGTAAAATAAATATTTTAATCGTTCATATCTCGTCTTCGGAAAGTCGCAGAGCCTTGAAATTTGAAACTTAAGCTATCTAGAGGCTACACGAAGTATAACAAGATTTTGGCTAAAATAGAAAAACCGGAAGTTGATGTTTACGTACGTAAGAATGTACCCCCCTGCGTTTCGAAACCATAAGTCTCAGAGATACGAAATTCGAAACTTAAGCTTGATATAGGCTAGAAGGAGTACATCAAGCTTTTGGTTGAAATCGGAAGACCGGAAGTGGACATTTACATGAAAGATTTTTCGTTTTTTTTTTGATTTTCTTAAAAACGGCTTCAACGATTTTTTTTAAAAAATTAGTGTATTTATCAAGTGTCAGACTTATGGTTGCGAAACGCTGGAGTGGGTCCATATATACGCATTGGCCAATGGATTTTAGACCACTTTTTGGCCTCTGGGGACCACAATTTCCGGTTTTATGTCCTAAATCCAGTTTCCAACTATTAAGGGCAACGATTCCTTCCAACTAGAAGCTACAAAATGAAATTAACTTTTTTTATCTCTGAGATACAAGCTCTCAAAGAGTCAGGACACCAGACTGGCTATCGCAATACTTCTTCCCATTATATTCTATAGAATAGAATATAAATGTGAAAGTAAAAAGCATTGTTGAAAATTGGTTTTCTTCAGGTTTCAAACACCTGTTAACGATAAAAATCAATTCAAAATAACTAAAAAAAGAGAACTCAATATTAAAAAGTGGTTTTAATAATGGTTAATAAAATATTTTCTAAAATTTCAAAAATCGAAAAAAATAGTAATTATCATAGGACCACTATCAACCTGGTCTTAAAATTTGTAGAATGAATATAAGTTTAAAATAAAAAAAAACTTTAAATAATTTTTTGTATTTTTTTTTAAATTAAGTAAAAAACCAAATATTTAAAAAAAAAAAATTCGAAATTGACCATTTTTGAAGAAGTTATGAGCGAAAAATCGAAATTCGATATCTTTTAAGCCAGTGAACAAAAATTTTAAATGTACCAGAAAGAGTTTTTTGATGGTTACTAAAAAATATCAAAAAATGAAGGAAATCAAAAATTAAAATTTTTCAAACCGTCCGATTTGGCGTGGAATGCCCCATATAGGTATATAAAAACTTCTCTCTTCATTCATAGTATCTGCTGAATATTGGCGATTGGGCTACACCTAGCTTTATAATGCCAGAAAAAGAAGAAGAGGATTAGTTACCTATATTTAATTTTTGAATAGTTTTATTAAACAAATATTATTTTATTGTTTTAATTTCATTACTTCCTTCAAAAGTAATGAAAGTATTTCTCTCTCTCTCTCTATCATATTCTTGTTTCAATATTGATCAACAGATCAACATCCTTAATAAGTAAATAATATTATACATTTTACATGAATGCAATTTCTCTTATGGTGTGCATTTTCCGGGATCTCGGCTGCATCTACATATGAGCTTCTCTATCATACACCTTATCTCCTTTTCCGGAATAAATAGGGTGGATAATATTTTGTTAAAAAACAAACAAGCAGATTGAAGAGGGGATATAAATAAATCAAAATAAAACAAAAAAGAAGAGTCCAGTTACGTTCGCGTCTTGTATGTATGGACACAAGATTCTATCAAAGGAAAACATCAAATATGGGTAAATAAACAACTCTCGATCTCTTTTTTGATAAATAATTGTTTTAAATAAATTGTTGTTGTTATCGTCCATGTTGAAAATTTTTCTTTGTGACTGGTTAGGGGCGTCCCTAAATTAAGTGAGGCGTTTAGGCGTGGGGGGGGGATCGAACCGAATCTCACCCAATCTCACTTGGGGGAGAGGGGTCTCTGAAAATATCACGTATTTTTTTCGGCAAGAAACAGTGTAAAATTCTGGTTAGAAAACTGGTTGAAATTAAGCAATAATAATAATAATAATAGTCTTAACTAGTCTTAACCTTCGAGCTTCGTAAAATTTACGACACATGCGCCTTATCGCTTCAACCACTTTTACCACTTAGTCTCAAGAATCGAGCTCCGAGCTATTCGAGGTTCAGGGTTTTTCCTAAACTACAGGTGTGGTTAGAAGTTTTTGTTATTCATTGATATTTGAGAATTTCCGTTGAGCGTGAATTTTATGACACGCGCCTTAAAGTATATGTTAAATAAACTATTTTTTTTTCATTTTTACTCATTTTATATCGTTTCTTTTTATAGCTAAATGTATTTTTTGGTTTTAGACTTGTTCCATTATGGCTCGTAAGCCGCTAACACAAAAAAGCTAGAAGAAATATTTAGTGTGTTTTCATTTTTTGTTTAAGAAAGTCAAATATATTTTCTTAAAAAATAAGTATCATTTATCATTTTTCATAACCTTACAGCAATTATCTAACATTAATATAAAGAAAACACCATTTATATGGAGAAAACTTGATGACAAAATTTACGACAAGCGCCTCGCTCAAGGGAAATTACACAGTGCGCCGGCTGGAAGATTAAATAGAAATAATTAAGCAAATTATGTTTTTTAAATAAATTCAATGCAATCAAGCACAGATTGACGTATTTACACTAAAAATACGCATTTTGAAAAATCTCACGTGAGATTAGGTGGGGGAGGAGTGTGAAAGATCCGCAAATTGGCCTCACGTAATTTAGAGACGCCCCCTTATTGAGTACTTGGACTTGAAATAAATTAGTAGTTAAATTTTCAAAATGTTGCTACGTTTCGGAGTATATTTTTCTTCTTCCTCAGTTAATTTTTAAACTTAATCTCCTCGTAATAAGTAATGAACTATATAGTATAAGTAATTAACTATATCTTATTATTACGAGGAGGTTATGTTTAAAACCTGCCTGAGTAAGCAGAAAAATATACTTCGATACGAAGCAACATTTTGAAAATTTAACATCTAATTTATTTCAAGTCCAAGTACCGAATAAACGCCACAAAGAAAAAGTTTTAAATATAATTATTAATAGCTTGTTTTAGCTGTAACTATTAATAATAAAGTGTTTTAGGACAACTAAACAGTCCTTTTTTTCTAAAATGATATCTAGATCGAGCCTAAACGTAAAATAATAAGGAAAAATGAGAAAATTATTTTTTTCTTTCTTCACATTTCTGCCTTGTCTTGAAAGATTTCGCATTTAATTTAATATTGTATTACAATCTTAATGTCCAATTTGTCACCTATTATCATGTGTTAGGTAGCTTTGGCTGTTGGCTCACTTATTAAACAGTCAGATTGTCGGATATGTGTGAATCCACTTTAAGTTAAAGCCAAATATGGCCGAAATCTCTAAGCTATTTTCATTCTAAGATTAAGGTTAGTTACCTCCAATTATTATTTATCAGCAAGTTTGATGGCAGTTGAAGAAACCAGCTGAATAAATTTAGTGAATAGTTTAATTATTTGTACTAATTCGCCACGATGTCTAAATTAATAAATTCATCTCTCTCGATATATTAGAAGTATTTTCTTTTTGGACTGGTAGAACTCAATGATGAATTGATGGAAAGACAGTTTTAAAGTTAAGAAAACTACACATTAAAATTTTTTCTTAGTTTTCTTTAACTTTGGTATGCCTTTCCATCAATTCACTATAGTTTTTCAATTGATAATTTTTAAATTTTATGATAATTTTATTATTTCACTTGTTAGTTATTCTCAGCTAACGGAACAATGCATTTTTCTACCTTTCTCATTCTCATTAGGGGTATGCAAAAAAATTAGTCAAAGGTGAACAAGCATACCTAGATGTCTTTGTTATTAAATGATTCCCTTTGATCTAGAGTAAACACCATTTCTGTTAAGGGAGTGGTATAGATATTGTTTGAAGGTAATAGAAGATAGATGTTCAGTCTCTTACAAATTAAACATTAACCCTTTCACGAATCTAATTCTATATAAGTAGTAAGGTGTAGGGGATAATGGTTGGATGGGATTTTTTCGCCCTCACGTCTCATCTATTTCATTAGCATGGTAAAATATTTAAATCCTTCACTCACCAAGGTATCTAGAAATTTTTCTGAAGAGAACCATATTTTTTGGAAAAATCCTTATTTTTTTATTAATGTAAGTGTATTTTAATTAATAAAAAATTGCAAAACCCTTATGTCCTTTTGAATTAATTTCCATCAATTTTTCTTTGGTAATTTCCGAATTAATTGTTACATTAGACTTTCGTACACTTACATTTATATATATGGTAGTGTAAGCTAAATGATTTTGGGAAGGAGGGTAGGTTCATCCCTGAAATATGTATGTCCTTCTATATATTCGTCAGCAACCCCAATTTTCCAAAGATGTATCCAATCATATGAGCCCTTATTTTTACCAAATTCTTTCATAATGTTCTATTTTCTCTAATTCTAAAATGTACCGACTCTCTGATTTATAATACTATCTATCCATTTAATTATAACTCACCATTTTCTATTTATAGAACAACTATAAAATGAGATGTTCCAAAAATAAATTTCAGCTAGCATTTTGATATTTTCCGGATTAATTCATGAAGAACATAATATTTTTTCTAAAAAATAACATACCTGTAATAATTATCTTCTTCCTCTACAGTTTGTGTCCATACGTCACATAATAAGGGGGGAGGGGACATCTCAGATTTTGACAAAATGTGACATGGGGTCCTGTGGATCTTAAAAATTATGATGTCACAAAAGTCAAATTAAAATTTTTTTTTTAATTTTCAAATATATTTTTTAGATTTCAGATTATTATTATTCCAACCTGAAATGTTGGTAAAATAAATCTAGACAAAAATTTATAAGCAAGGAATTTTTAGCAAAATCCTTAAATTTTCTACAATTGTTAAATTATAGGGTTTAAAAGTGATAGAGTGAAGTCACAATACAGGGGAGGCTCAATGAAAATGTGACGCAGAGGGGGGGGGGGGTCTAAAAATCTTGAAATTCATGTCACGTAATTTTTATGGACGGCCCCTTATAAGGGTAGATTTTTGATTTATTTTTTATATAAATTTATTTATTTAATAATATATAGGATATCAGTCAGTCAGAAAAATGAATAAAATTTCAAAGCTGAAATTCGATTTCATTTTCAAATCTTCCTCATGATTTCGAATTGTTACAACATAGTTACATATAATATATTCTATGATGTAACAATGAAGTCCTAGGAAGATTTGAAAATGAAATCGAAACGTCAGCTTTATGAATATTTTCCATTTTTTCGCTGCCTGAACCCTTACATATATCCTTTTGAATTAAATTATAACCACATTAATTTTTCTTGATTTACCTATTTATTTTAAATATCCATTTTAGCAATCGACAATTAGAAAGGAAACTATGAATTTGATGGTTTTTAAATATGTATGATTGAAATTCATTTTTTTACAAATTTACTAATTTCTACTATTTTCGATCCTTCAAGAACAGGCTCTCCACAAGTACCATAGCTTCATTTCTGATCCATCTCCTCAATAAGTTGCAAAATTCATCATCTTTCTTTGATACAAGAGTGAATTTTAACTTACTATAGCTGTTGGACCTTCTCGCAATCTTTTGTTTAAAAATAAAATATTTATTTAAAATTTTAATAATATGGATCAGGGATGATCAACCCTGTGGCTCCGCGGGCCGCATGCGGCCCAGCACTGCAATGAGTGTGCCCCAACATTAAATCATAAACTTTCTTAAAACATTGAGATTTATATGTAGAGATATATTTATTCCCTTTTTCGTAATTTGAATTTACATTTGTACAATACATGATAGTATAAGATAAAAAAAATAATTCTTATTCTCATATTTTTGTTTTCTAATATATTTATTATTTCTGTAATTTATATTCTACGACACTCACCAAGTCTATAGTTATCATTCTAGTATAAGGAGACGCAAGGAATTGGGGTTTTCTAGAACAATCGGAATTAATTGATAAATTTCTCTCCTGGACTAAAACTTGTCAGGACTTGTATTTTAGATCTTTGCACGTTCTTACATGTCAATAGATAATGGATAGTCAGTGATTATTATATGCAGTGACCTTTTTAAAAAATAAATTATCATTCTTAATATCCTTCTTTAATCCCATTCGATTTAAACCTGGGCTGTCCAGCCGTGGATCAATATAAAGTCATAAAATTCCTTAAAACATTTAGATTTATATGTAGATACTGGAAAACACACAACAATTTGGCCTGATAATTTTTTTCTCTAAAATAAGAAATCTGAAAATCTACTGTAAAGTTTTCGAAAAATAAAAGTGCTAATTTTAAATTTTGAATCTGGTACTAGATTTGAAGATGTCCGAAAAAATAATCATCATTTTGGTCTATTTTCGACTCCATTTTCATTAGAAATAAATTTTTTACTTGCAAATTTTCTGATCAAATGTTCTAGAACAACAATTAGATACCGATCTGAAAGAAAAATTGAATATTGTCTCTTTATTAGAATTTTATATTAATTATCTAGCCAGGAAAAAATATAAACAAATACTAATACATAATATCACTTTTTGTAAGTATGTAGGTTTGTAGGTATGTATTTACATATATGAAAAAGCTATTTTCAAGTATAAAATTTATGAAAAGTAAAATTAGAAGCTCACTATGAGCTAAAAAAATAATAAAATTCTTATTTCTACATTATTAACTATTTTTTTGAATAACAAATATCAATAGAATTATAATAATATTTTATCCGCGTGTCCGAGACAATTTTTTTTTCAAATGTGGCCCTTGTAAGCCAAAAGTTTGGACACCCCTGATATAGATGAAGAAATATATAGGAGATGTATATTAAGTATTCTATAATTGAACAAAATGAATCTTCACATCATTTGGATAGAAACGAGATGCATGACCTAGAAGAAAAATTTCTTTAATTAGAATTATTATTTTAATTACGTTAAATAAATTAGAACAGTCGTAAACTTCATTAAATTACAATTAGCTGTTAAAGTAAATTAGCAATTTAGTAAAAGGATAAAAGTGAGAAAGAGCGAGGAGTGGGGAAGAAGGAGTTCCAGTATGTAAACACCAGTACAGGCTTGTAGTTCCGATGAATTGGCGCTAGTCTACAGACAATTAAAACACTCCTGTTAAAATAAATCTCAAGAAAAAATTACAAATTCAAGGAGAGAAGTTTAGGTTTCATCTTAAATATTATTAAATATAAAACCGACTTCAAAAAAAATTAGATGCAACAAATAAAATTATAAGAACTCAAAAATCAAATAAATGCGCTAAAAGGTATAAAATAATTATCTAATTTATTTACAACTAAACGACGAAATATTAACATGACATCACTTTTTGAAGTCGGTGCCAAAAATATACATTTTATGAATCGAACTCGACGGATCTTACTTAGTACGTTTGGCGGGTATTATATAGTTTGTTTAGCACCGACTTGAAAAAGTGATTTCATGTTAATATTTCGTCGTTTAGTTGGAACTAAATTAGATAATTATTTTATACCTTTTAGTGCATTCTATTTGATTTTTCAGTTCTTATTATTTTATTTGTTGTACTTAATTTTTTTGAAGTCAGTTTTATTTTTTTATAAAAATTATTTTTATTTATATTTTTTTAGTGATATTATTAATAGTGACTTAATATAATACTCGTAAAAGAAAGCGTCGGGCGAATAAATTAGTAATATTAGTTAGTATTAGTTGATAATAAAAGTTAGATTAGATTAGTTAGTATTAGTTGATAATTATTATCATTTCCGTCCATAATTTAATTTATAATTTGAAAGTTTATATTGGGAAAATAAGGACAAGTTTTTTTTTTTTTTTAGTTGATAATAAAATTCAATTCATAAATAGAGAAATTATCTCTAAACCTTTGCGGGTTTTAAATGAACGTTTTAAGATTGATTTTTTATAAAAGGTTTTATTTATTATAGTTTCGATTATTTGCTCATAAGAAATAGAGATTTACTTTAATTCGTTATTGATCATATCATCAGTACTTGACCAAATTAATATGGGACCACCCCTAGGGTACCCCCTTTCTAATAAAAAAAGAATTATCGAAATCGGTCCATGTGGCAAAAAGTTTTTGCTGAACATACATAAAATAAATAAATAGTTAGGTATCTTAACTATCTTGCAGCTATACTGATCCAGACGAAGAAAGAATAAAAAAAATTCAGTCGAATTGAGAACCTCCTCCTTTTTTGAAGTCGGTTAAAAAGTAATCAATTTTGATACATATTTAAGACTATTAGCCCATCATCAGGTATTTTTAAGAAGAATCGACTTTTACTACAGTAGTTTATTGATAAAGAATATCATTTTGTCATTCTTTAGGATTTAGGAAATCTTTCCAAATACTTTTGCACTATTTAACAAGATCCTCAGCTTCGTTTCTCAGGGTCGATATCTAAAATTCCCTAATGCATTCGGTGCTTATCTCTGGAGTCACAAAGATTGTCGTTTCTATACCTCCTTTTGTCGAGGTTCGATCTTAAATTGTTTCTTGATGTTATTTTAATAATATCGGGCAATGCTACTCATACTAGTTTGTTACCAGGTGTTAGGCCTTTGGTGTCTTATCGGTAAGGTATTTAGCTGTAGATCTCCTAACAGGACGAGTTGAGTCTGAGGTGATATCCTGCTCTAAGAAAGAAATGGCTCTTTTCCTGGGATGCGAGCACTCCTAAGAGTGTGAGGAGCTCTATTTGGTGTGCAATTCTTCTCAATACCTTATTTCATGGGCTATTAAAAAAATTGTAATTTTGAATACATACATTTTGAGAAGATTTAAGGGTAGTGGGCCGATAAAAGATCATGAATCATTGATCTAAAGCAGCGATCTTCAAACTTTTTCACGATCGGTGCACCAAATTTTCAGTAAAAGTTCCGCAGTGCACATCTCCTAAAACGTATAAAATAACAACTTCACTATATTTACAATTTACATAATACCTGTAATAGCGCTTAATTATCTAATCATTAGATTAGATTTTAAAAGAGACAGAATTCAATCAATCTTTTTCGGACAAATTCTAAGATTTTAGTAGAAATATTATTAAATTGCGATATCAGAGTGGATTCATCCCCCAGGAGTCGAACCTGAGAACTAACACGCTATCCGGGCAGTCAGCTCACACCCTCGAGACAAAAACCTCTCTCTGAATCGCAATATATGATATATATTGTCTCGAGGGTGTGAGCTGACTGCCCGGATAGCGTGTTAGTTCTCAGGTTCGACTCCTGGGGGGATGAATCCTCTCTGATATCGCAATTTAATAATATTTCTACTAAAATCTTAGAATTTGTCCGAAAAAGATTGATTGAATTCTGTCTCTTTTAAAATACATCTTGGTTAATCTGAACCCGAGCTGATTTTTTGAAAAAACTACTAACTATTTTCAAAAAAAGATCCTCAAAACTTTAATTATACATTAGATTAGATTCTAATGATTTTTTAATATTATATAGCTTTTATTTATTTATTTATTTGGATTTAACATTTTTTTTAGTAAAGTGACCATATCGTCGCGGTGATAATTTTTAAGATATCTCATTTTGCTGAATAGGGATAATAATTTTTCTTCCCAAAACTTAAAATATCTCCTTTGATGGGATTCCATCTCTTATCAAGAACCTCGTTACTTTAGATCAGGGATCTTCAAACTATGCACCGCGGAGAACTTTCAGGTGTATGTACAATCTAAAATTGTAGTTAGACCATCTTGTAAAGGGGGAAATGATCTTCTGAACGAAATGTTGAAACCCCTCCCACACTTGGGGAAAAAAAGGCTAAGAACCACTTAGGTGTTTTCAATTGTTGTTTTATAAATGCACATGGTTTTCAATTTTTCTGCTAATTATAAATGCACATTAAACATAATATTCAATTGAAAAATTAGTTAATATCACTGAAAATGGCTAACTAAATGGTCGATAATAAGTTAATAAGCAATAAGTAGCTATAAAGATATTTTCCCCGAGTAAAGCCAATACAACCCAAATAAAATCACAACCAGTATTTGAGTAGAGAACTCCATATTTTATTTTTGTCCTCGGGAACATAGCACATTTTAGACAGCCATATTTATTCTTTCTCAATTATGTAGGGACAGATTAAAGTCGGATCGCAGCGATTCGGGCTTGAACCCGCGTTAGCTTGATTAGATGTCATGTACGTTATCTACTCGACTAACCTGACCCCCTAGACTACACTATATCTGCTTTAAAATGCATTTATTTCTTTTTTGAATTGACAGATTTACCATTTTCTGATGAGTTTGAAAAAGAATCAATATATAGCAATTTTATGAAGAACAATAACTAAGTATAGTAAGTGAAATACTAGTGAAGAGTTTTCTTTTTTATTAAATGATTCTTTCCATCCACATAAGTTTAAATTCAATAGATGTGTTTTATGAGTTAAATTAAATCTTGAGATTTTCCTATTATGCTTTTACCCCTTAAGGAAGAGCCTTGAAAATGCAAGTCTCAATTACATATAAACTGATTCAACTCAAAGATGAAAATTATATTTTGCCTTAAGCTTAAGATATCTCTTTTTCAAAAGAAAAAATAAAGGTATTTAAAATGAGCTTACAATCCTCCCTTCGGGAGAATTTAATTATTATTATCGTTATGATATTTGTTTATTGTATCTTTCTCCCATTTCTGTTGGGAGATACATCTCTAAACATTATTTTATTTTTATTTTAATTAATTTTCCGCTACTTTTTGGGCTTTGTGAAACATAAAATCATTTTTTATTCTTACTTTCACTAGTAAGTAACGGAGTGAAAGTAACTTTTATAATCTAGAAACCGAAGCCCTCAATGTGTGAAGACTTCGGCTGAAATAGAAACTAAATGTTTATGGAGGCATACGAATAAATTTTGATTCTATTTATACTTTGCCATACAGGGAATGGTCAAGTATTGTAATCGTGCATGAAAAAAGTGGTTTATTTGCTTCTTTTTTTCAAAATATCTCAAAAAAGGCTGAAACTATTTTGATAAAAAAAATGGGCGAAACCATGCCATTTCGGTCTACAAAAAAGCTCTAATAAGTGAACATCGAAAAAATTATATTTTTCGATATAATAACTGTTTTGTCCAAATGTTTGTTAGTCTGTTAGTCTGGTTGTTAGACTGTGCGTTACCAAATTTTGTGGACGAGCTAGCTCAAAAATTAGTGTGAATATCAAAACCAAATTTCACACATAGTATTGGTCCATTGAGATTAAGAGCTGATTAGATTTTGGTGCATATCGAAACAAAATTAAGGGGCGGTTAAAATTTAAATTATAAAATTTTCAAACTAAATTATAATACTTGACCATACCCTGTATGGTAAAGTGAAAAACAAGAAAAACGAAATATACTATAAAATGAACCTATAATAATGAAAAATAAGAAGGGGGAGGGGGGGGGGGGGCAAAAAATAAAAATCTAGGCTAATTGAGCAAACACAACCATATTTTGTATACATCCCCCAGAAGACTAAAAATGCAAAAACAAACCACCCAAAATGGGGGTCAAAAATGAAAATCTTGGCCCTTGAACCAAATTCAACCAAATTTTCTACATAATCAGTAGGCTACCAGAAGACTAAAAATACAAATACTAACTGCCCAAAATGGGGGGGGGGGGGGGTTAAAAAAATTAAAATCTAGGTCCTTGTACCAAACTCAACCAGAAATGTATGGTAAAGTCAAGTAGATGGCCACATCAGAACGTGACAATTTATTTTGTTATTTATTTATGTTGGGTTCCACACAATAAAAACAATAAATTTCTATAACTATATGTTTTGATTTTCAATCAATTCATATATTAAATGCATTTATGCCAGAACTGTCTCATTGGGTGGCCGAACGTATTCCCACAACAATCAGCTGAATCTCAAAGCCTCCGTTAATGACTCATAAAAAATTTTGTATAAAAATTTTTTTTCATAACTGTGAAATTTATTTTGTAGATGAAGAATTAAATAATATACTCCTGAAGTTTAATTTAACAAAGAAATAAATTTTAATAATATCAATTAAAATATCATTATAGGGCCGAACATACCCTACTCTCTCCGACTGAATATCATGAAGTATATTTCATGTGAAATCATAATTTGTTTTGTTGATATTGGACCCAAGTGGCGATGTGGGTCAGTGGTTAGAGTGTCGGCTCGCTGGCCTGAAATACGCTGGTTCGAGACCGAGTCTCGGCAGATATTTACAGTCGCCTTCTTTTAGAAAGCAATGGCAACCTACCAAGAGTATAATTGCCTAGTCAACCTCTCCAAACTAGCCGTTCGGAACCGGCGTTAAAAAGTATTTACCGTATATCTGTGTAAAAACAGCTAAACACACTCAGCACAGGTATATGTGGAGAGGAGCCAAAACACCAGGGAGACCTGATATGGCACTTAAAGAAGAAGAAGAAGATAATGGACCAGTGTGTTAGCGTCTCTTGTTCTTGAAGATTTGTCAAATTGTTATTAATAAGTTTAATTTTCATCCACATTTTCTACTTCTTTTATTTTTTGTGGTTTTTTTCCAGTTTACCACAATTTTCATTATTATTTGATAAATTATTCACAAATCACATAATCATTCTGGTAAATATTAATTTTTCGAATTTTATTCGTAATATATTTTTATAGCAAAAACTTATTTTCCTAATTGAAAAATATTTTCATCATAAATTAAACATTTAAATTGATCCAGCCTTCACTTTTAGACAAAAGTGACAGTTAAAAATAATGATAATAAACGACGGGCATAAAAGTATTAACTACTCCCTTTCTGATTAATTTTCTCGGCAATTTTGATAAAGAATTATATTTCTTTCTTTTTTTTTAATCAAGTAAGAAAAATTTTATTTTTTGAATTGACTATTTCAGCAGATCGACAAAGAATCAGCCTGTCTTATAAGAAAATCTTAAATTTCTCCTAATTCTATTGGTATAAGCAAGCTATGACTTGTCTAGAGCACTCTTAGTTATTTCCGATCTTATATATTGAGAGTTCTTAGAAATGAATTACTCTAAAGAATCCCAAATCATCTTTATTCCTTTTTTGTATTATTATTATTTTAATAATTCCTTATTGAGAACAATTTTTTATCGACTAAAACTCGTCTGAATTGGTCTTTGAACTGGAAGATATACCAGCCAGAGACTTCAAACATTCTATCAGCACCCTTTTAGGAAAAATCATTCATTTTAATAGTTTCTATGCAATAATAATTAACCGACTTCAAAAAAGGAGGAGGTTCTCAATTCGACTGAATTTTTTTTTTGTGTCTATGTTACTCGATTTCTTCGCCAATTGTGAACCGATTTTGATGATTCTTTTTGCATTGTGTTCAGTATAGTTTCCGATTAGTAAAAAACTTCATTGGTATTGGACCTTTTTTGTTATGTATGTTCACTCATAACTCCTTTGTTTGTGGACCTGTTTATTTCTTTGTTTATGTTTATTTGTTTTGTTTATATAATTATTTTATAACTTTTAGTGCATTTTATTTGATTTTTGAGTTATTATTTTATTTTTTGCATTTTATTTTTTTTGAAGTCGGTTTTTTTTCTAAAAATTATTTAAAGTAGATTTCTACTTACATATGCTTAGAGTGATTTAAGTGTTTAATTGGAATCGTCAGGAGATATCTTACCTGCAACAGAAAAAAATTGAATTAATATCTTATAGCCCAAGAGCCCACGACTGCCAGACCTTCGTTATTTTATAAAAGCTGAAAGTTTTTCTGTGCATGTCCCCTATACAGGTAAGAACGACCAGCGACTATAGAGTTTGGGTTGTGGTTACTTTGTCAGGTAACAGGTAATAAAGGTGTATAAAATAGTACTTTAAATTCGTCAAAGTATAAAGCTCAATTTTTTATATTTTCTTCGGGATAACTTTAGAAATCTCGTCATCCATTGCCGGACACTTATGACAGTTGCTACCCCCTGCCAGACACCCCTAAACTTTAAGAAACTCAAGCTTGAGTGGTTTGCCATAAAAGAATTTAGTCTTTTTGATTTTAAGTCGATTCTTCCACGTTTTCAGTAGAAGTTGTCATTAATAGTCAAAACAACAAAAATGGAATGCAATAAGGTTATTCCTCTAGTATTAGATAAGAATCGATGGTTATTTTTGATTTTAAGTCGATTCCTCCATGTCTTCACCAATGGTTATCAATAATAACCGAAATGTCAAAAATCTATGTAAAAACCATTAAAACTGTCCGCCTATTGAGGTAACATTTTTTTATAGGTCGCCAAGTAACATATATAAAATTTATCTTTTATATTATAACGAAAGTATAATTATAATTTATTAAAGTTTAGGGGTGTCTGGCAGGGGGTAGCAACTGTCATAAGTGTCCGGCAATGGATGTCGAGATTTCTAAAGTTATCCCTAAGAAAATATAAAAAAATTGAGCTTTATACTTTGACGAATTTAAAGTACTATTTTATACACCTTTATTACCTGTTACCTGCCAAAGTAACCATAACCCAAACTCTATAGTCGCTGGTCGTTCTTACCAGTATAGGGGACATAAACAGAAAAACTTTCAGCTTTTATAAAATAACGAAGGTCTGGCAGTCGAGGGCTCTTGATCTATTAGAAAAAATTATCATTTTATTAATTTTTTGTCTTTTCATTTTAATAATAAATTATTTTATTTCATTTGGACAACCAATAAAGATACCTACATTTCAAAACAAAAAATGTTTTTTATAAAAATATTTGAAATAATGGATAATAATTTGAAAATGAAAATTTAAAGATCCTCCTGGATTTTTGAAGTCAACCTTATATATTTATTAAAATACTATAAATGTTTGAAATTTTAGGGATACGCCGCACGAGGGTGCAGTCTTTATTTAACCCACGTCCTTTTACACTGCTCGATGTCAAAACAATTGTAAATGAAATTACGTATACGCCTGACCAGTGACCACGGCAACCTGTCCCGACTTGCACCTAAACATGTCAATACTTGCAGACTAAGGCGAACGCAAGTTGACGTATTTATGTGCTTGTAATCGCTTTCTATTTTGTTAGTAAACGCATTGTTTTCAATTAGTAGATTAGTCTAAAAAAATTTTCAGAGATAGCATTAAAGTATAGTGTGGGGCAATAGTCTCGCTCATGGACGCCTGCCACGTAGACAACCAAATTAACAGCTTACCTTAATTTCTTTTTTGAGTGGTTTTCCGTGCTATCTATCACTCACTATAGCTGCTTTTATTTATCTTTTTTGTACGAGGGCCCCTTGATATTTAAAAATTATTGAAAATTTCAAAGATCTTTGTAAAATATATTTTTTTATTCCTTTAAAAATGATATTAAAAAAACAATAGTAGATATTGAAAACTAATGTTATAAAATTAATTAAAGTCAATTAGAACACGTGATAATTAAATATCAATATTAATTGAGAGAATACTTTTTGGGTAAATTTAATTTAATTTAATTATTAATTTAGCGTTGTATGAATATATAGATGTAATAAAAAAATTATTATCGGCTTTGACTTGTTGTCAGCAACGATTCTCGTACGATTAATAAAATTAAGCAACATATATAGCGCAGTTAGGTTATCTCATTGTCCTCTTGGCTTATTTTCTTAGGAGACTAAAGTGTAAACGATTCGGCAGACTCGAGACAAAGAACCATTTTCAAAATAAAAAAAAATGTTGAAAATTCATCGTAACACACAAAGTTTCTATTAAGCTAAAGAAAAAACTAAAGTAAATTTAAAGTGAATTTTTGCCGAGATTTGAAGTATTTTTACAAATTAAAGGAGACAATAAAAGAGTGTGTCTCTTTGCTGAAAAAATAAATTTAAAAATTTATTTATAAAGAGACTATAGTTTCGAGGACTTTGCCCCTTCATCAGTCTATTACAATCAATTGTGGTGAATCATTTGTAATAGACTGATGAAGGGGTGAAAGCCCTCGAAACTATAATCTCGTTATAAATAAATTAAAATTTTATTTTTCCAGCAGAAAATACACTCTTTTATTATATATTTAAAAATAAAGTATCAGTATTACCACAAAAATACATAATCCTTAGTAGAGTCATTTGTAATATCATAAATGTTCAAGATTTGCCGTAAAATTTAAAGTACTTTATTGAACCTCTAGAGGTTTGCTGTTTAAAAAATACTGCACTTAAATAGAACTAGCGTGGAAAAAGACTAGGAACTGCTCTTATGGTTGTCTATGTTGCAGGCGGCCATGAGCGGGATAATTTGCTAAAGAGAATTATCCTCCGGATTACGTATAAACCAAGCTCATCTAAATTTTATATAATTAGCATTATTTATATTAAATTATCATAAAAATTATATTGAATTGTAATAGACTGATGAAGAGGTCAAGGCCCTCGAAATTATAGTCTCGTTATAAATAAAATTTATAATTCCAACAGAAGACACAATCTTTTATTCTCTTCTTCAAAAAAATTATTTATAAATTTGAAGAAATTTTTTCTTTGTAGAATTTTTTAGTTGAAAGTAATAGAAAGCAGCCCAAGGATAGTGAAGAAAAAAATGTATTACATTTCCAAATAAGTTGTATTTATTGGACTGTCATTCTTTTTTTCCCACTTTCCTTTAAAACCAACGTTTCGGAGGATTCTTCCCTCCTTCTTCAGGGTTTTTAAAGGGTCAATGAAGGAATAAAACAAGATGCTTCCCTCTTCTCTAGCAAAGTTTGAAATTTGTCTCTTCTTAACAGAACGATTAAATAGATTTTTTCCCTTATATTTAAAATTTTACTAATTAAAATAAATTTAGTAAATATTAGACTAAACATATACACTTTCTCCAATTAAATGCATTTCTTGTAAATTATTGAAGAGTAGCTTATTCCATTTCTAATTATATTTAGCTATGATGAATATCCGGTTGTAGATCTTGTTATGTTCAATACTAAAATAAAGAACAACTTTCCATATTTTATAAAATCAATAAAATTAGTAATAAGAAGAATATTTAGTGTCAACCAGATAGTATTAACAGCAATACTAAGAGTAATTTAACTTTCTTTCATTGGAGAACTTGATTTAATGCTAGTTTGCTGATTTGTATGGCTACTAATTGAGTCGACGTGTCAGCTGGAACGAGATTAGAATCTATTAAATAGCTAATGTTCTATTGCCATAGCGAGTACGCTTATATCATATATCCATGTAAATATAAACACAAATCTAGGACACAGCAAAGCTGTCAATGTCATCAATACGTCAACAAGTTGACGAACGTCAATTTTCAGATATAGGATATTTTAGTTTGATATTAAAAAAGCCCAACGTAAAGAGAATAATGGACATTCGTCAAAAGAGAGTTATATTCCGAAGCTGTCAAACAGACAATAAAAAATTAATTAAATTTTATAAGGAAAATGTTTCTTATTCTGGTGCCTATACATAGTTGATTGTTAAGAAAAGGAGTAGGCAATCTTTGTTTACTTTTCGACAACAAAAATCTGAACTTTTAGAACCGGGTTTATTAATGAATGTATATGAGATATACTTTTCAAAATTCTTCGAAAGATATTGATGGCCAATCTCAACCAAATGAAATGACTGTTTACTCTGTTTTACCAATTAAAATAGTAAGTTTAATATCATTTACGCCATTTTCTTTTTAATCTGGATTTGTCATTCTTAAATTAAAATAAATAAAATAAAATTGGTTAGACTCTAGACATGAATAAAAAAAGGAAGATAGTGAGAGTTACTTCTGAACTATAAATTGATTATTTTTTAAAGCGATTCAAAGGTAGTATCTTCCCTCACAAAGCAAATGACACTATTGCAGCGTTTTTCAAACTTTTTGGCCCGCGGACCTGTTTTTGTTTAACAAAATTTTTTTCCTAGATATTAAAGAACTACTACTTAAAGTAATTGCAACATTTTTTATTATTACTTATTTAAATGTAAAGATAAGTAATTATTATATATAAGTCTTTGACGAAAATCACGGAAAATTATAAAAAAAAATCACAAAATCATTGCATATAGGAACAGAACAAAAAATCAGTCCTATGATTACTAAAAAACAAAATTAATACTATTTACTAAAAACATAATTTTTTATTTTTGTTTCTAATAACTTATAATAATTAATAAATAACAAATCATTGACAAAAATTTACAATAAAAAATTCAAGTTCACATACATCGTGCACATAATGCATTGCAGGAATTTGTCTTCACCGTCGTGGTGATAATTAAAATTAATTTAAAATATTTTAATTTCGTAATTTTACAAATTAAAATGTTATTATTATTATTATTATTATATTTTTTTTAATTATAAATTTTTTTTAACACCAACCAGTGAAAATTCTCCTCGGATTGGTCAAATTTGTCCGCGGAACGCCGCCGGCGGTTGAGAAACGCTGCTTTATTGGATTTTAATAAAAGATCAACAACCCTCTCAGATTCTCTGGGCAAGAAAATTTTTTCAATTTTATAAATACTATAACCAGTATTTTATGGAACAAATAGTGAATGCCCAATATCTATAACCCATAACTCACATGGTTCTTAGAGTGTAGGTTCTTGGTGAAACATATTTAAATAAAGTAAAAAAAAATTTCAAATTTAAAATTCTAGGTAGTTTTCATAAAAATAAAAGACAAACTTGTTAGCAAGACTCTTTTTCTCTGGGAACTCCTGAAGATGGGTTCGTACCCCGAAATATTATATACTCAAGTATATAGAGTCAATAGTTTATAAGGAATTTGGTGTTGGTATTTGGTGAAACATTTTTTATCCAATAATTTTATATAGAGTCCTTTTATTTTTGTGAAACCTACCTAGAATTTTATATTTTAAAATTTTTATAATTTTCTTTATTTTATTTTGGATAATATAGTATAATATTCTCTTTTAATGATTATTTTACTCAAAACAAATTGAATTTATTTTATTAAATTTGGGCTCAATAGTTGATGCTGATATACAAAATGATAAGTTAGTTTTGCTGAGCCATTCAAGCAAAATTAAATTCCTAGAGGAATTTTGGTGGACTAAAATGACTGTTAAACAATGTTTTGTTAGTACCAGTTCTGAGTTTATCTTTCTTTTAAGATAAACTCTCATGAAATCTGGATTTTACACTCATTTAAAGAATGAGAAATTAGAAAACATCAGACATAATTTAAAAACGCAAACAATTAATAAAAGTTAGTTTAGAATCACTGGAGATTGGAATCGTAAGATTTCTAGCTATTGAAAAAAAGAGTAAGAACCCTTGTTCTAGGGCTGAAAAAAGAATAATCTCTACCTATAAAATATTTGTTTGTGATTCGAAATAATATATTGGGCAATGAGCTTATAATAGAAGCTATTAATACATCAGTAGGAAGCTTGCGACATGAGTCTTTAATAACCATTTTATGTGAATTGCATACAATATTTTTTGTACAACTAAATGTATAATAATTTAATTTAAAAAATCTATTAACATGAAATTAACTTCAAATTGCTTGCAAAATCAAATGTCAAAGATCAACATGCATCTAGATATGCTTACCAGCTGTGATTACTAAACAAAATCCTACTGTCAATTTAGTATTTTTTTAATCAAAATATGTATTTATTGAATATAATTAAAATACAGGCACTTCATATTAATAAATAAATGAAAGAAAAAGTGTAGAAAAATGTATGCTCCTTAAGTGAAATTAATTTAATTAAAACTTACGACAAAAAGGGGATCGGAAAAAATTGGAAAATTGAAGATGAAAACAATAAATAAATTTAAAAAATCTATTGATGTTTCTGGATAGAAACAGCAATATTTGAGCACTGCTGAAGGAGAGGTTTTCTGTATGATTCCTTTGTTGACAATTTTAAACCCTGAAAAAGGAAAGAAGATTCTACGAAACATTGGTTTTTAAGAAGATGAAATGACATTGCAATAAATTTCTTTTTTCGGGATTTTATTTTTCATTATCCTTGGGCTCCATTTAATCAATTCTCCATTTAAATAAATAAAAGTTATAATCTATAGGTTTCTAGAATAATGAGTAAAGAGATACATCAAAAGAAAAATTTATAATCCAAAAATCAAAATTTGAGTTTTAGTAGAGTTTACATGTTTTGTGGTCAACCGAATTCAAAAGACAATTTTTGAATATTAGTCGGTCAGTCTGTCTGTTTGTCATCACGATTGCTTAAAATCGATACTATCCCAGATAGCAAGTGGACTTGCAGCAAACTTAACTTTTGTCTGAATTTAAATTGTCACGTTAAATATCACGTCAATAAAAATTATATTTTTCCAAAATTCTGTCCGAAATAAATAACAAACTAAATTTAATTTAATTTAGTGTTGTTATAGTCCATGTTGGAAATTTTTGAAGTGATAACTTCTTTTGGCGCGCCTAGCACACTTTTTATTTTACTTGGCAGTAAATGGGATTGATCCGTCACACGTCATGCGTCACGTTTGGGATCTGTGTCTAGATCTCATATCAATTCAAGACAGGGAGGCCTCTGCAGCATTAACTCGAAGCTCAAATTAATATCTTATATTTGAATTTTGGCGCGAATTGAATTGATCCGCCACGTCACCCGTCACGGTTAGGCTGTTGTCTAGTTCCAGTAGGCTAAATCAAAAATAGAAATATTTAGTCCAAAATCCTGAATAAAAAAACTAAAAATAAAAAACTAAACATTAAATATAATAATATTATATTTAAAAATAACATAACATAAATATATATTTAACAACCCTCAAAAATTAAAAGTTTAATTAAAAATTAAGTGGATATCGATTAGGCAGTCCAAAAAAGAAGAAGATAATTTACACTATCTTTTTATTCATAAAACCGACGTTTCGGAGGCTATTCCCTCCTTCTTCAGGGTTCACTGACTTTTCAGGACTGCCTCATCGATATCCACTTAATTCACTTATCAGTCCGTTTTCCGAAAATTACTCCAATCTTATTTAATTAAAATTTATTTTTTATAAAAATATAAATTTAATAATTTTAGAATATTAGAATTATAAATGCCATATAAATTATCACTTCTGTCGTGTGGTCTTAAGCACACACCCAAATTTTTTCTTATGTGGCTGGTTATTGGGAAATTGAACTTGAAATAAATTGGAAGTTTTTTTTTAATATTGCTACGTTTCGTAGTCTATTTTTCTGCTTCCTCATCCAATTTTTAAGTTTAATCTCCGCGTAATAAGTATTATATATTTCATTAGACCATAATATGTAGATCATTATTAAAACAATTATCACAGCAGAACAATGATATCCTTTTTTTAACATACAATCCTTTACAAGGTTTAACTAATGCAAGTTACAATAATATTAATAAATAGCAATATAAAGTATTTTGCCAATGACAATTTAATTAAATTTTTTCAAATTTATATTTACTCTGTAGGTTCATTTTGTCCTTGAGTAGAATTTTGGTACAAGTAAATTTTTCAATATTCGTAATACTCTCTCATACTAACTTTGATTATTTTGTTAGTACTTATAATAAATCTATATAGTAAAGTAAGTACATATTAAAATTATTGGATAAAAAATGCTTGCTAGGTTTCACATTAATGTGAAACCTACCAAGTATTTCTATCAATAATTTTTAAAAAATGTTTCACCAAATTCCTTAAAAACTATTAAGTACATATTGTAAAATTTTGAATCTCTAATTTCTAATAAATTCAAATGAATTGTAATTGAACAGGTTCCCTCACCAGAATTATCTTGCACAATATTATTAAATCAGTTTAGATTTCATATTTATTATTTATATATATATATATACATATATATATATATATATGTATGTATTTATGATTTTATACATTAATATCTATTACACAATATTAATTAGAATTATTATCCTTTTGGATCTAATTGCAAATAATTATTTAATGAAGGAAATTGCATATTAGTATAAATGTGTCAATCTCTCTCTCTCTTATATCATCGACATTCAATTTATTAACGTTACAGTTTAATAATTTTCTATAAAAACTTATTTATATCCTTTCTATGCATTATTATTTGGAACCAAATCGATTATTAAATCTATACAAAATGTTGGAGATATTATTAATATTGAGGTAACCTAGATTAGATATAAATATATAAATAAAAAAGAGAATAAGTTTCATTTGATCGTGTAACACTCTAGTGCTAAGTTGGATTCTATTATACTCCTGAAATTAATACGTAACCGAGTTCAGCGTAATTCTTTTTTTAATACATAATTGTGTGCACGTTTCTTTTGGAGTACTATATGATAGCTAAGCTCCTCGGCGAAGATAATTTTCAATTTATTTTTTTGCTTATTGGGATTTTGAAATGTCTGAAACGTGGAGAGAAATCATTTTCAAGGATGATTTTTTTCTGTCTGTCATTGAGTCATTCTGAATTCTGATATCCGCAATTACTGAAGAAAATAATCTCTTAGAAATTTCATCTTAGTACTAAATCGTTTATATTTTCAAGACGAAGGATCGCTTAGATTTTGGGTTTCGTAGGTTCAGATGAAAAATACTTACTTACTCCTGAGTGCTACCACCCTTCGTTGGTCTTGACCTCACAGACGATCCTACTCCATACAGTCCTATCCTGGGCTGCCGTTTCCATATTTTGGACTCCGAGCAATTCCAGGTCTCTTTTGATGTTTCCCGCCATCTTATTCGAGGTCTCCTTCTTGGTCTTTTTCCATCTGGTGATTTCTCCCAAACAGATGTTATGATTCGAGAGTGGTCACTTCGTATAACATACCCAGCCCTACGACTTTTGATGAGTTGGACAATATTTGGAGTTACTGGTCTCGAAGTTCCAGGTTGGACCTAATTTTGTACTCTTTCGTCGCCATGTCTTGGGTGAGGCCAAAGATAATTCTGAGAATTTTCCTTTCAAACATCAGTAGAGATTCTTCTTCCATCTTTGAACGCAAGACTCCATGTCTCACATCCATCCGGTTGGATGACGGAGTGGTAGAGCTGGAGGAATCGAGAATTAAAAGGAGAATTAAATATCAATCTTCTCTAGAAATATAACGGTTATACTATTGGAAAGAATCTATATTGCCAGTATAGACAGAAGCTGATAAATACAAGTGCTATCGTCTCTATCATATCTTCTATAACATTAGGACATTTTCTGATCTAATATGCAAAACTCTGGATAAAGAATTTTTAACCCGACCATAAGATTCGAGCTAATTTTTAGCCTGTAATATTAAAAACAAAAAAGTCTTATAGTTTAAATATGCTACAATAATAATCATAATAATAATAAATAATTTAAGTTAAAATTGCATCTGGATTACGTAAAAATTATTTTTAAAATAAACAAATATATTTACTCGTCTAATTTCATTTAACAGGTGTGTATTTAAGTAAACATGTCTAATGAATGATAAAAAAAAAACATGAAAGTTATCAAACTTGATTAGCTAAAAGAGTTCAAATATGGAAATTTATTCAGTTACTTGAAATTTTACCATATTGCGCCTACTTCTAATTTTTTTTCTTTTCTTTTGTAACTAGATGAGTTGACTTTAATAAGCATTTGCATAACTTCTCACTTGATGGATTTGGAAGAATGCCGTTAGAAGTTAGAATGTGTACTTATGCGAGTGAGATGGCGGGGAGTTAATTAAACTCTCTATCGCTAGATGGCCTTTTCAAGAGTTTTTTTCTTAACTATCCTAAATCCTATTCCTACATTTCTGGAGAAAACTAGGATTATCTGTATTTATATACATATTTATTCTTATTTTTTGTTGATGAAGTACTCATAAGTATTATTCAAAGCACCCATAGAGCAAGGGTGTCCAATCCGCGTCCCGACACTAAATCGTAAACTTATGAAAAACTTTTTTTAAATATTTTTTATTCAAAAAATTGTCACAAAATGCCATTAATATACCTACACATATAAAGAGTCTTTAAAAATACCCAATTTATTTGTTTGTTTCCCAATTTAAATCCATAGTACACGAAGTTTTAAATCTTCATTTTCGTCAATACAGGGATTGCTATCCTGCAGTATTTTCAATCCCGAGGGATTATTGCAGGATTTGTGCTAATCGCGCGGATCCCGCCTAGGTATTTTATATTTTAAGAAATTCAATAAATAAGACCTTTATTTTGTCAATAATCAAACCATGTTTAATAAAAAGTACATACATTTAGAGTTTAGGTTCTTATTAGTTAGCTGCAGAACCCATCACATATGCTTATAATGACTATGACTTTATGAGCTTTTTAAATCCAAGTAACTTTGGGCGATTTATTTTTTTATATATCAAATTAACCGACTTCAAAAAAGGAGGAGGTTCTCAACTCGACTGAATTTTTATTATTCTCTATATCGTCTGTAACTTGTCTAAAAGAGATACTTATAATACATTTTAATAGTTAGGTACTCAAGTAAACCACATTAATTATCATATTAATTTGTATGTACCTAAGTAGGATTTGGAAAACTAAACAGTCTTTTTAAATCTCCTTATTTATATTATTAGATAATTTAACATAGAATTTGAAAATAATTATAAAAGTATTTTAAATAATTAAGTCACTCATCTTTTTGGAAAAATGATCTTAAAAATAAAATACCATCAATTGTGACTCTCTTCTAAACAAATTTCGACGCCCAGTTTAAAGGGCTGCAAGCTGTCAATTAAATCTTTGATTTAACTGGATTATGGGCCATTCGTCGACGAGTTCACGGCTTTGCGGATTCGAGTGCTGAATTGCGGGATCCAACTTTGCGGGATTGCAATTCCTAACAGGGATACAGCATAATCGAATTAACATCATCATACGATGCACGTGCTTGTGCATCATTATTATCTATATTTTAACTATTCCCTCTATTATTACTTAGAATAGTTGTAATTAGTTTTAATTCTTTAATTTATCCTTTTAGATCAAGAGCCCACGACGGCCAGACCTTCGTTATTTTATAAAAGCTGAAATTTTTTCTGTGCAAGTCCCCTATACAGGTAAGAACGACCAGCGACTATAGAGTTTGGGTTGTGGTTACTTTGGCAGGTAACAGGTAATAAAGGTGTATAAAATAGTACTTTAAATTCGTTAAAGTATAAAGCTCAATTTTTTTATATTTTCTTCGGGATAACTTTAGAAATCTCGTCATCCATTGCCGGACAATTATGACAGTTGCTACCCCCTGCCAGACACCCCTAAACTTTAATAAATTATAATTATACTTTCGTTATAATATAAAAGATAAATTTTATATATGTTACTTGGCGACCTATAAAAAAATGTTACCTCAATAGGCGGACAGTTTTAATGGTTTTTACATAGATTTTTGACATTTCGGTTATTATTGATAACCATTGGTGAAGACATGGAGGAATCGACTTAAAATCAAAAATAACCATCGATTCTTATCTAATACTAGAGGAATAACCTTATTGCATTCCATTTTTGTTGTTTTGACTATTAATGGCAACCTCTACTGAAAACGTGGAAGAATCGACTTAAAATCAAAAAGACTAAATTCTTTTATGGCAAACCACTCAAGCTTGAGTTTCTTAAAGTTTAGGGGTGTCTGGCAGGGGTAGCAACTGTCATAAGTGTCCGGCAATGGATGACGAGATTTCTAAAGTTATCCCGAAGAAAATATAAAAATTGAGCTTTATACTTTAACGAATTTAAAGTACTATTTTATACACCTTTATTACCTGTTACCTGCCAAAGTAACCACAACCCAAACTCTATAGTCGCTGGTCGTTCTTACCTGTATAGGACATGCACAGAAAAACTTTCAGCTTTTATAAAATAACGAAGGTCTGGCCGTCGTGGGCTCTTGGGCTATTTCAGATAAGTTCTTGATTTGCTAATTTTGTAAATTACTATTATTTATTTATTATTTTAAATTCTTGATACAGTATTCGATCATCACTTTTAGATCATCCTCACTAATAAAGGTCGTATTAATTTCAGCATATTGTCAATATAAACATTTCATCATTTTTCATTTGTTTTCAAAGATATACAATTGGGGAGTCGGGTAGCTCAGTCAGCTAACGCACTGGCCTCGCTTCGGCATCGATCGATTATGACGATGTTGGAGTGGAGGTCCGGGGTTCGATCCTGGCTGGCAAATGAAAATGTCTACCGGGTGAAAACTCGGCTCCCTCACTAACCCTACTAATACTCTACTTGTGTGCTGTCTAAATGGGCTTTGTTCCCGGTGACATTAAATAAATAAAAAAAAATAAAAATAAAAAAAAGATATACAATTATACATTCATTCATAGACGATCCTTCTTTTAGCTGATAATATCTTGTTTTTTCTGTCAGTCATTCTATGATATTTGTCAAAGCGGATATAATTATTGTACATTATTAACTGTTTTTTGCTTAACAACTATCGTTAGAATCAGTTTATTTTATGTGCGGCCCGATACAATTTTATATCTTCAAATATGGCCCAAGGATGCCAAAAGGTTGGACACCGCTGTACTAGACAAACATATATATTGAAAAAAATTATCTTTTAATATTAATGTAGGTAGGTACATATCTTCTTTTAAAAATTTTTTGATTGATTGTTAGTATATAAATTAATACAAATCTTTTATAAAAACAATCTTCAAACTTTTGTTACGAGTAGAATACCAAACTTTTCGGGAGCACATTCTCTTTTTATCAATTTTGTTAAGGGAGTTGGTAAAGCATTTTAAAAAAAAATTTGAAAATTTTTTTCTCTCTTTATCAAGGCAATTAAAAAAAAAAAAAACTCTTCATGAAATGAATATAAAGCAACACTAAACAAATATATATTTTGAATATAGACAATGAAACAAAATGTCTTGATAATGAAATTAACTTGAATAAAAATAAAAAAAAAATATAAATATTTATGAAAAATTATTTTTTTCTAAAAATTAGGAAAACATTCCATATTTGTAGTTTGTTAAAAATTGCAATCATTTCTAAAAATATTTTTCCCAAATTCCTATCTTTATCTAAAATTTTGGAATTAGAAAAGTCAAAATTGTCTTCCCGGTTATATTAGCTGAATAGCTAGTATTATGGACATTATGGTACATTTAGAATTTTAACCTCATCCCACTATTGGAAAAATATATCTTTTAAAATAATCTTTAAACTAAATCAATATGTTATAAGTACTTTATGGGAAAACAATTAAAGAAAAAAATTTGAACAAAATCAATGTAATTTACTCACTAATAGCATTAACTCTTACTCCAGGCTCCTGGAACCCCCGAGATCCCACGGAACACAGTTTGGAGACCACTGCTCGAGAGCAACCTAATAATACTTGTGACTCCATTTCACATAACATTTTAATTGATAAATTAAATATACAACATGATTTCATTTTTTCAGCGCTATTGCTATAGGTATGCATTTTTTCCTTTAACAATCTAATTTTATTTTCTTCTAAATACATTAAAAATCGAAGCATATTTCAGATTTGTAGGTTACAAATATTATTCTGACATTAAAAGTTTTCTTATTATTATAAATGTTATATTTTTAATACTTATATCCTGTAAAAATTTCACAACAGAAATGATTTTCTACTAAAAAATTCGTATATCCTGTTTTATTGCTCAAGGTGTATATTTACTAAGAATATTAGAAAAATTTCACCGAGAGAGTGGGAAACCTGTTAAAAATGTACATTTGAGACCTGAAATTGTTTTAAAAGTAAACTGCGATCCTATAAGTGTCGTAGCGACAGACCCGTGGAGAGCACTTATGGGCCCTGGGCCAAAATCAAACCAGCGGGCCCCTCAATTTTTAATCTTCTTTTTTTGGCAAATATCATCGAATAAGGCATCATTTTATTATTTTTCAAATTTAACATTAGCTTTTTTTTAAAATATATTTTTGGCCCCAAACGGATATTGGTTTGTATGAGTGAGAAAATTGTATTTTAATCTATCGTATCAAATTTAACATTAGATTAAAAAAAAATATATATATATTTTAGGACCTTCGCACCAAACGAATAGGGCTTTGTGTGAGTGAGGGTAGGAGTCAGAAATTAAATCTTGTGACTTAAACTCCTCAGACCCTGAGATGGAAATCGACCATCATCCACAATGAATCAGCCTCTCCTATAAGAAAATCTTAAATTTCTCCTAATTCTATTGTTATAAGCAAGCTATGACTTGTCTATAGCACTCTTAGTTATTTCCGATCTTATATATTGAGAGTTCTTAGAAATGGATTAGTCCAAAAATTCTCAAATCATCTTTATTTATTCCTTTTTTGTATTATTACTATTTTAATAGTTCCTCAGCGAGAACAATTTTTATTCGACTAAAACTGGTCTGAACTTGTCTTTGACATGCTTGAACTGGAAGATATACCAGGCAGGGACTTCAAACCTTCTATCGGCACCCTTTCGGAAAAATCATTCATTTTAATTGCCCCTTGAAACTATGCAACAATTTTATTTCATTTCGAGAACCAATATACTATTTTCAAAAACAAAAAATGTTTTTTATAGAAATATTTGAAATAACGGATAATAATTTGAAAATTTAAAGATCCTCCTGAAATTTTGAAGTCGACCTTATATATTTATGAAAATACTCTAAATGTTTGAAATTTTAGGAATGCGCCGCATCCACAGCATCCATGGACCGCACGCCACTGGTACACAAAAATACAATAATTTTTAAGTCTATAAAAAATGTTTAATATTTAAAATGTGAATTTTAAATTTAATAATTTGAAAAGTCTGAAAGGTTTAATGAGAAACTAGACATTCGCTTTCCTGAGATGTCGTGGCTGACTTTGCGCTCTTTTGAATTAATATTTGAAAAAATTTCTATTTAATAATTAAATAATTTTTAAAATTCCCTTATAAAACAATGAAAACTAGAAAAATTAAAAAAAAAAGTAGTTTTAATATATTTATTTTTATGTAAGTATTTTAGAATAAACATTCCTTATTAAATATTTTTTTAATTTTTACTTTCAACTTTTTTTTAAAATATTTACCAAAAATTGTCGCGAGCTACCAAAAATAACTATAACAGTATTAGCTATGCCTACGCCAAATTTTCACAAGCACTAGAAATAGACAATCATAGAAAAATGTATTTATTTTTATATGCTTTTATTTAATTTGGATCTATTATTCTAATTAAATTATCACAAACACGGGCACATACAAATATTTATTTTGAGAAATCAAACAGAACGAAATAGTCAAGAGACTGGAAATAAAATAAAAGTCAAATTGTCAATAGAAGACTATTTTAAATTTCTTTAAAATCTGTCATATTTAATGCAATATATATGTAAATTAGGTTCACTTTTCAGGGTAGACACATGGCCAGAAATGCTATTTTGGACACTTCATCCCGAGGTGATGAACTAGGGCTTAATTAATAAAAAAACGAGACGAGAGAGTTTTGAAAATTAGCGATAATTCATATTCTTTACAGCACTCATAGTTCTCGATTGAGTAAAAAAGAACTAGAACACTGTTCTCGCCAAAATCGAAGCTTCCCGAGGTGAACACAACCCTTTTAATTAATAGGGATTGTGGTGTTGGTGCAAAGTGAAACATCTTTAATAAAGATAAAAGTAAATAAATATTATATACAATGTTCATTAAAAAAAAATTTTTAATGTGAAACAAGTAACTTAGAAATCTTAACTCATAGTAAATAAACATTGCATATAATATTTATTTACTTTTATCTTCATAACTCTTTTGTTGAACAGAGTTTGTTTTGCCTAGGCTAGCAGAGTTGTTGATTTGTAAAAAGACATCAATGAAGCTGTCCTCTGTTTGATACTAATAAACATATGAATATATCAAATATAAATATGTATACCTTATATACAATAGATAAATAAAATTAAAATTAGTATAGTAAAGCAAGTAGGTCAAGTAAAAGTTATGCTCAAAATGTTCAATATATTATAGAAACCGCCATATTGGATCTGGGATTGCTTTTTCTGGGGATAATAAATTCTTATTATAAAAAGTTTTTTATTTAAAATTTATTTTATAAAAATAGACTAAAATGTACCTATATCTAGATAGGAGAATTTTTTACATACAGGTGTATTTTTATTATGAATAAAATTAGAGTTTTTGTCTCTACATTTCTCAAAATCGCCTCGGAATTTTTAATGTATACATTTCAAGAAAAGTTATGAAAGAAAACTTCTCAACAAAATTTATGTCTGTCTGTCTGATTTCTGTATGTCGGCGCAAATTTTATTAACAATTGTCATAAAATGTATTGTATGTATGTATTGTATTTATTTTTATGAAATTTCGTATTTGGATCAGATAAATGTCTTCTAACTTAAAAGGATTGCTATAGAATATTTTGATATTTTGACCCCAAAAAGGGGGTTGGGGAGGAGTGGGGGGGGGAGGAACTAATGAAAATTATCAAAAAACTATTAACTCTACGGCAAACTTTGTTGGAAGCAAAATAGAGTGAGGATGTGATTGCTGACAAGTTTTGTTTAAAGAAATTAGCAAAAGTATAATATTTTTATACTAAGGTGGCTTTTACCTGTGAGCGTATGGACTAGAGGTTCCCAAACTGTGCGCCTCGTTCCGGGCATTCGGCGTTTGTTTTTTTTTTGATATTATTTTAACATATTTCAACTCTATATAAAAGAAATTAATTTAGAATTCCGCGGAGTAAATTCGCGAGCAAATCCACTCAACGGAATTTTTAACAAATTATAAGTAAATTTGTTTTTCTAGTATATTTATACAAATATAGAAATTATCAAATTAATTAAATTAATCTTTAAGAAATTCAAAGATGTTTTTATAAAGCGAAATTTTAGAGAATACTTAGCCAGACTACCGTTTTATAAGAACCTTTGAGGTCCAGCTGATTCTCCATCCTGAACCAAGAGAGCGAAAAAAGATATGGTCCATCTAGGTGTTACCCGGTATCAATCCGCGTATAGCCCGCATGATACCCCACCACGGACCACCCAGAGGGACATGGCATCTCAAGTTCTTATATATTACTCCCTCGATTCAGACGCTTTTTACAAGTCTATTCTTACATAGAGAGATGATACAAATTAATTTAGAATTCCGCGGAGTAAATTCGCGAGCAAATCCACTCAACGGAATTTTTAACAAATTATAAGTAAATTTGTTTTTCTAGTATA
Organism: Forficula auricularia; assembly: GCA_024734495.1. Classification (NCBI taxonomy): domain Eukaryota; kingdom Metazoa; phylum Arthropoda; class Insecta; order Dermaptera; family Forficulidae; genus Forficula; species Forficula auricularia. Next base: position 36,816,063 of record JALMQS010000099.1, on the reverse strand, counting down.
TTTATACAAATATAGAAATTATCAAATTAATTAAATTAATCTTTAAGAAATTCAAAGATGTTTTTATAAAGCGAAATTTTAGAGAATACTTAGCCAGACTACCGTTTTATAAGAACCTTTGAGGTCCAGCTGATTCTCCATCCTGAACCAAGAGAGCGAAAAAAGATATGGTCCATCTAGGTGTTACCCGGTATCAATCCGCGTATAGCCCACAGCATGATACCCCACGGACCACCCAGAGGGACATGGCATCTCAAGTTCTTATATTACTCTCTCGATTCAGACGCCTTTTAGCAAGTCTATTCTTACATAGAGAGATGATACAAATTAATTTAGAATTCCGTTGAGTGGATTTGCTCGCGAGTTTACTCCGCGGAATTCTAAATTAATTTGTATCATCTCTCTATGTAAGAATAGACTTGTAAAAAGCGTCTGAATCGAGGGAGTAATATATAAGAACTTGAGATGCCATGTCCCTCTGGGTGGTCCGTGGTGGGGTATCATGCGGGCTATACGCGGATTGATACCGGGTAAGCTACCCAGATGGACCATATCTTTTTTCACTCTCTTGGTTCAGGATGGAGAATCAGCTGGACCTCAAAGGTTCTTATAAAACGGTAGTCTGGCTAAGTATTCTCTAAAATTTCGCTTTATAAAAACATCTTTGAATTTCTTAAAAGATTAATTTAATTAACTATATAAAAGACTTTGAATGCAATTTTATTATTATTATTAATATAGTTATCTTCTTGTTAAGGAGAAATAGACGCTATTAATAAAACTCTTACTAGACTTGATTAATAGAAAATTCTTTAATTCGAGTCTGAGTCTGTTTCAACGTCTCCAATGGATATGGATTTGTCTCGATGTATCTGGGATTATTATAAAAGTGCCCAATTTTATATTTCGCACCCTTTTTCTTTTTATACCCAGGGGAGACATTCTACCCCAAATGCATTTCAGAGAATCAATTATATTTTTAATATTTTTATCTTTGTTTTTAAAATATTTTCAATGAAATAAGGGAATTATTTGTTCGAAATTTCGGTAGATTCTTTTCATTTGCTTTTAAGGAAAGAAAAAATTTATTGAATACATTTTTTAATTAAATAATTATACCTATAAAATGAATTTATTTATTTATTTTTGGCTTTTCGGCCTTTCTAGCCATAAGCCAATTACGATACTATTTATTATATTTTTATAAATTTGTCTCTACCTCGGGGTCAGATTTTTGCCGGATGCCCCGGAATTTATTTTTATTAGGTAGATTTTTTAATCAAATAAATAAGAATTAACAGATATTTATTATGGGGTGTTCATTTTAGAAAAAAATTCATACGAAATTTGTTATTAATAAAATTAATAATTTATTTTTTCGTTAGCTTGGAAGCTAATGCCTCTTAGGCGTGTTTAATTTGAAAATAAAATTTCCAAATTAAAATGATTTAATTTTTATTTTCGTAAAAAAATTCGAATTCGATTTTTTTTTCCAATTTTTCAGGTAAGTAGGTACCTTAAATTCAAAAAATTGAAAATCTCTCTCTCTCTATCAGTGGGTGTGTGATCAAATAAAATACACATTTTTGGCACTAGAACGAACTGAATGAATGTGTTCTTGACTAGTGATAAGAATGAAGGATCCGGACCGACAAAATTTTTTTTATGACTACATGGAAAAATTTTAATTGGAAAAAGGCGGAAAAGTTTGGAAACCCCTGTTATAGGCTATAAGGTCTTGAAAAAGTTTTCACTTTTTCTTTCAAATTAGTAATCAATTTATTATACATACCTCATACCTCGATTGAATCACGGCATGTCGGTCTCTCAAATGTGCACAGTTGTCTGACTTCTCTAATCAAATTACATACATATAGCATTTATAAATCTCTTACAAGGCTCGTATCCGTTATTCCATCATAAGATCAACGTAATTTAAAAAATCCGGTAAATCAAACGGAAACCATTTTGTTTTTAAATAAAAAATGACTTTATGAAATATTTAAATAGGGTTTGATTATAATCAAAATTGTTAACAAATCCAACTAACCAATTCTATTTCGTCAACTGTATTTTATGCATTTCTCATTTATTCATTCATATTCATCCATAAATGAATGTAAATGTTTTAATTTTTTCCCATCACTGGAATGGGTTTATTGTAGAAAGACATTACTATATGGTAATTTGCCTTCGACTAAAAGCGAACAAAATGAAAGCATATTTATTTTAGATTGGCATGTTAATTTCATTATTTTCATATTAGTCGTCCGATGTAGTATTTAAACACTTTGGCCTTCATTAAAGGAACAAGAGGAAACTGAATTATTAAATGGGTGATTCTCCGCAAATCCGCCATTTTGATGATACTGTAGGATATTTTAATTTTCTAATCAGTAAAGTTAATAAATTATTTATTCAATATATAATAATAATTTGAAGTATTAATTAAAAAATATATATATTTTTTGTAATTTTTAACCTATGAAATAGTACACCCTCACCTGCAAGAGCTAATATCTAGAAATACAAAAAATATTATTTCTTACTGAAACACTTGGACTTTTCTGACTTTTGTCTTTTAAAATAAACACATAAAGGGTTATTGATATGTAATGAATTCTTTTTTATTTTTGTATTCACATGCTATTTTTATTTGACAACAAAGTTTGCAACTCATATTTCAAATCATTCCCTAATAGACCAAGATCCCAGCGACCCCAGACCTACGTCAAAGTATAAAGCCTAAGATTTTTTTTTATGGGTAGGTACTAGCGTAGGCTTTAACGTATGGGTATTAATTAACTTGGTTCAGGGGGGCTTTGGCAGATATCAGTTACCGAAGAGGTGAAACAAATGGGTTAATCTACGTCATAGTAACAAAGCTAGTTTTTTAATATGTCATACAGGATAGTATTAGCGACCTACAATTACTATTGCCAGACGCTCTCGGCGGGTCCTTGCTGTAGCCAGACGCCTCAAAGATCGAAAAATAGTATAGTATCAAGGCTAAATTTTATATATTTTACTCAGAAGAAAATTATAATCGATAAAAATCTGTAAAAATTCTGAAAGATAGCTACTCTTATAAGGATAAAGTCTACAGAGTTTCAAAATTTTTGAACCATTACTTTGGCCAAAAAAAATCGCTAGTTCAATGCTAAAAACCCCATGTTATTTAGATGGGAAACTTACATCGCTGTGGGGCTCAGGTTAAAATTGAGATAGAGACTTGAAACTTGGGGGATATATATTTTTTTTCGAATCCTATAAGCCTCTGTCCTTCAGAATTTTTACAGATTTTTAGCTATTATAATTTTGGAGTTACAGCTAGATAAAATACTGCTATATCTTATTCGTTAGTACGTTATAGACCCAAAATTATAATAGCTAAAAATCTGTAAAAATTCTGAGGGACAAGAGGCTCATATGGTTCGAAATAAATAATAAAATAAAAAAAATATCCCCAAAGTTTCAAATCTCTATCTGAATATCACTATCCGCGTACAGGAAATTCGTAGATACATTTGTGGAAGATTTATATTTGAATAAAGTTTAAAAGAGTGAAAAAGTAAAATCAAATTTAGATTCACGATTAATAAATAGGTATATAATTTTTTCAACCTAAAAATATAAAGCCTGAATACTACAAGAGAAAATTTAAGAAGTTTCTCGCTTATTGATAAAAAAAGGCCAATATAATGGAATATTTAAATAGTATAGTATTTTTCTTTTTAAATAAAATTTATTAATAATTTATTTAATATTAACCTTATTTACCGAAGGTCGCGTTTGTCAAGCGTGTAAGTTTCCCATCTAAATAACATGGGTTTTTTAGCATTGAACTAGCGATTTTTTTTTGCCAAAGTAATGGTTCAAAAATTTTGAAACTCTGTAGACTTTATCCTTATAAGAGTAGCTATCTTTCAGAATTTTTACAGATTTTTATCGATTATAATTTTCTTCTGAGTAAAATATATAAAATTTAGCCTTGATACTATACTATTTTTCGATCTTTGAGGCGTCTGGCTACAGCAAGGACCCGCCGAGAGCGTCTGGCAATAGTAATTGTAGGTCGCTAATACTATCCTGTATGACATATTAAAAAACTAGCTTTGTTACTATGACGTAGATTAACCCATTTTTTCACCTCTTCGGTAACTGATATCTGCCAAAGCCTCCCCTGACCCAAGTTAGCTAATACCCATACGTTATAACCTACTATAGTACCTACCCATAGAAAAAATCTTAGGCTTTATACTTTGACGTAGGTCTGGGGTCGCTGGGATCTTGGTCTATAACTCATTAATAATTTGAAATTTTGCAGCTATAATGTCGCTATTTTACAATTAGAAACAAGATACCACATTCTACTGAGCACATGCTCTCACCATGACATGCAGAACAAATTTCAGCCATCTTGTATAAGTTCTTTCAGTGTGTAAAGGAGGGATTGAATAAACATTTAGTTAAGTGTTAAGATGATATTATCAATCCCTCATTTAAGTTTATGAAGTTGATTTATATTCTAAAAATGTATTGGGGTAGTTTAATTTTCCCTAAATTGATAATTTGAGAATATGTATTGATTTTTTAATTTTATTTATTAGTACAAACTTCTAAAGCTAATATTATTAATTTTGTCATTCCTCATGCTTTTTTTGAAATGATATTGATATAAGCAGAAGTTTTTTTTTTAATGAAAATAATGAGAAGGAGTTACACCAAAAAAGGTGCATCCGCTAAAGGCCATGAGGTTCCCCCCCCCCATCGTGAAAATAAGAAGAAGAGGGAATTTTATGGACTGGGCAGGGTCGAAGGTATCTGTGGATACGGGTCTTAAACTGCTGAAGGTTATAAGTCGCGGGAAAGATGGTGGCAGGGAACGAGTTCCAGTATCTGTAGGTCATAGGGATAAAAGAGTTGGCGAAAGCGTTTGTTCGATTTTTATTCAATTTGACAGAGAAGGGTTGCTGAGCGTTCGAAAACCTCGTGTTTCTCGTTAAGAGGGCTTTAGGGGTAATAATTGATTTCAGCTCGACTCAACAGACACGATGATAGTAACTGTAGTAAAGGGAAAGTGCAGTAACGGTTCTTCGATGAGCCAGGGAGTCGAGTGAGTTGGTTAGAGCCGGGTCTCCTATTAGTTTAATTGATCGCTTATGAATCGCATCCAGTGTAAGTTGCACCAACCTCTGTAGTCCGCGGTGGACGCTAGTATTGTGAAGATAAGAAGAGTGTGAGAAACTGGTTCTATTATTTTTAAGAACTAGTACAAAATATATTTTTGTTGTATTTTGTTATTTTTTCAAGCAATTAAGTGATTAACTTATACTAAAATATTTTAAACTAAATTCTCAAATGGATCAAAGTATATTTGGGTCAAATATTAGAAAAAAATATTACTTTTGAATAAAGGATTAATATTAGTATCAAGTATGAATTTTTATGAATGGAAATTTTGTTTAATTTCCCAATTTGATACATTAAAAAAAAATATATCATTTTAAACATGGGTTTTTCCACAAAAACTCACTTTGTGTTCATCCCTCATTTGAATAAAAAAATTAAAAAATTTATTGTTAATAGTATTTTTTAATATTAAGCGTGACGGCTATTTTTTTCCTATTAAGTTACCTATTTCTAGTATCTTTCTACTAAAAAATTAGAAACTTCTGACATGATTTTTGTTTACTGATATGAAAATGGTTGATTTGCGAAGAATCCCCCAAATAATTTATATTTAGTATTAATATAAATGTTTAGAAATTAGAAAATGTTCATAAATAATTTTTTCAAATTTATTTTATTAAGTAGAATAGGTATACCATTGCAAGAATGGTAGGATAGTTTCAAAATTTGAGTATTTAAATTATATTTTTTCTTTCAATTCTAAGTAATTATGTTTTTGCCATTTATTTATGAAATCAGAAGATCTATCTGTCTTCAGTGAATTGTGAGGAAAAATAAAACTTCTTAGCTTTGCGAAAAGTTATGCAATATGGTAATTTTTTCAGCAAACGCTGGGAGCTAAAATATAAATTTGGCTCAGAGATGCATTTTTCTAATACAAATTCTACCAAAATTATATTTTTCACATTTTTAGAGTTCCACTCAAACCCGTCCGTTTTTCAAATCGTCTGTTAAGAGCTCGTTAACTAATTAAAAAGATACGAGCTTGTAATTTACAAGTTATATATGTATTTATTTATTTTTCCTAAAGTCAAAAATTGTATTAAAGTTTCAATCAAATTTTTATTTTGGGGAGGTCAAAAATAAAAAAATATTATATTATGATCTGGTGTAAGGTATCCCCGTATGTAGTAGATCTCTTTAAGTAGTAGAATAAAAGGCTGCTATTTTTTAAATTTAATTCTTTAACTTTAATTGCAGTGGTTAGAGTGTCGGACCGCTGGCCTGAAATACGCTGGTTCGACACCGAGTCTCGACAGATATTTGCAGGCGCCTCCTCTTGGAAAGCAATGGCAACCTACCAAGAGTATAATTGCCTAGAAAACTCTCCAAAGCCGTTCGGAACCGGCGTTAAAAAGAAGGTCCCGTATATCTGTGTAAAAACAGCTAAACACACTTAGCCTAGGTATATGTGGAGAAGAGCCAAAACGTCAAGGAGACCTGATATGGCACTTAAAGAAGAAGTTTAATTGACAACTGGCCATATTTAAGTGATTTTTTTACACATCGGTGTTCAGAAGTGGCTCAACTTAAAATTATAAAAAACATACACATTCACTCATTCTTTTCTTGTCAACAAGAAATAAGAACGATTTTGATACGTACCCTTCTCAGATAATTTCGAATTTTTCTACATTTCATCCAGAATTTCCTTGTCTTCTTATATTATTACTTACTATTGGAGTCTAGGATATCTCATCCACCTTTTTCGATTCTAATATTTATTATGATAAGAAGGATGCAAAAACAATATATTATATTTCTAGGTATAGGTACTAAAACATAGGAAGAATAGTAAAATATTATAGTTCCAAATATCCTACTTAAAATTTTAAAAGTGACTTAAAATACCAAATGGGGTCCAATGGACTCCATCAACTGTTAAATTGGTTGAAAATAAAAAATCCCAGAACATAATATCTTCGCAGTTTACGGAAGTCAATTTAAGGAGCAAACCATTCTAGAGATACCTAGTTAACAAGTGAATGTTTTGCAGTAAATCTACAATAGATGCATATCCATTTTCAGATTGATTTTCCTTAGAATTCGAATTATATTACTTGGATGAGAAAGCGCCATTCATTGCCTCATATGCGAGAAGACAGATTGACAATCAGTTGAGTCTCCCTTCTTTTCACTTCCATTCTATTAAAAATTCCTCCATTTCAATGGAATTTTTTTGATCAAATCAATTCCATTATGCCAATAAAGGCGAGCTGTTTTTCCTTTTCTATTTCATTCTCAAATTTTTGTTCGTAATATCAATGAATCATATAATTTGCAATAAAGATGATTAATTATAGTAAAATGGTTCATATTTTATAGTAATCTTGAAAAATGCGATTGGTTACAAGGACATTTGAAAGTGCTATTGTTTCCATCCTGGACTTGCCAATAAATCTTATCCGAATTGTTGCACCAAGAGGCTCCTCCTCCACCTCTTTCTTTCCCTCCGGTTCTTCATGGCCACTCACTCTCGGTTTCGTTTCCGAATTGATCAGTTGACGGTCCCCGTTACGTTTACATTTCCCGTTTCTGGATGTGGAACAGTGTAACGTCTGACGTCATTGGTGGGGCGCCGTCACTCTCACTTACTTGTATTGCGTTATACTTCAGTTTCAAGGTCACTCTCACTCTTGTTACCTGTTCCTCAGGATTCCACGTGCGAGTGTGATGTCACACCGCATTCATCTTCTCCGCCTACAAAATAATCATCTTCCCATGACCTTCCAAGTTCATTTGCAGCACTCACGTTACCTTACAAACATCAAAGAACAACAACAAAGTAAATAATACCTTAGCCGTGTGCGAATCCCACGACTTTCACTTCAATAAATTAACATTAAAATCTATTATTATTATTACCTTCTCTTACTTTAGCCATGTCTTCGAAGCTGGTATTAAATAGAGAGGAAAATGTTGAAAATTCTTCAAGACTCGCCGCAGTTAGATCCGCCCTAGTATTAAACTTAAATATAATAAGCTATGAGAAATTTATTTTTCATTATAATTATCTTGAAAAAAAATTATATTTTCTGCATTTTTGAACCCTAAGTTCTAAAGCTATAGGGAACAAACCAGATATTTGCGACATACAAACATTTTGGCACCATAAAGAACTTTCCATGACTTTCCTTAATTTAGTTAATGGAATCACAGAAATAGGCAGCACAGAGAAAGAAAAAAGAAAGAATTGCTTCGCCTGTCTCCTGACTGTACCGAGTATTTCGCTATAAACTATAAATATAAAGTAAATACTATTAATTTCATTTAAATAAAGTCTAATTGGACTTATCGACTAAGGAATGTTATAATATATTGTAACACTTTGATCTTTCAAGAATTCTGCTAGGATTCTTGCCTTTCCTGGCAAAAGTAGACCACGACAAGCGTCTTCTTAATACCTAGTATAGATTTCTTACTCGTTACTCCTGACGGGCAGCAAGACCCCCCCCCCCCAAATAAAGAAATTCTTTGCTTATTTGTGTTTAGATATGTTTGAAATTATAGAAAAAAAATTACAAAAATTATTTTTCTTTATGCCATGATAATGCCATGATAATTCAAGAAAAGCTTCTGCGTGCAAGCTTGATTTTCTATTTAGGTCCTACTCAATTTATAAGGTTCTTGTTCCCCCTTGTCTCGAATGCGGCTCTCATCTGTGAGGAGAGACCTCCAAGCATTCTCTTACCACACTAGATTCAATTCAGAATAGAGCAATTAAACTAAAGAAGACCCGAATTTATCTAACTCGGTCGACTCCCTGGCTCATCGTAGAACGGTTTCTGCTGTTCTATAGATACTACAATTGTGTTTGCTCAGACGAGCTGAAATCGATAATCCCCCCTGAACTCCCATGTTTAAGAAACACCCGTTTTTCGAAAGCCCAGCACCCCTTCACTGTCAAATCGGATAAGAATCGAACCATTTAGCCAAGTTTATCCATTTGACCCCAGAGACGGACTCTCTTCCTGCCACTGTCTTACCCGCCACCTAAATCTGTTCCTTCATCTGTTTAAGACCCTCATCTACAGTTACCTTCGACTACTAACCAGTCCATAAAATCTCCCATTCTTCTTATTTTTAGGATTGAAGGACCAGTCAGGACCTTCAGGGGATGCAACTTTTTGGTGTAACTCCTTCACATCAATTTCATTAAAAAAGCATGAAAAGTCATAGAAAGCTTGTTCTGGTGCTACAATGTTTCTATTTCCAAAATAACGAACAAGATTTAGGGGCTTTCTAGTTTCAGAATTCCCAGTTGAAAATGCAGAAAATTATAAAATAATTAAACTGTCACTGTGTGTTAGCTAAGAAGCTGAAAGTTGGTCCACAAATTTCTCCTACATATTTATGCAAAAAATGCGAAATCACTAAAATTTGTTGAAAGTTTTAAAAAAATCTTACTCCTTTATTTCACTTTGAATTAAAAGATAAAAAAAAATTGTTTTGATTAATATAAATAAATTAAATAAACTTCAAAGCGGAAGAAAATTAAAACATGTTTTAAAGAGAGTGCCGTAATTAGGCAGGTGCAAAATTGCTCAAGACGAAATATTTTAAAATTATTCTTTACTGCTGATGGGATTTTTAAATAATTACTAATTCGTATTTGTTTTATTATTATTTTGCAAATAGGAAAACATAATTATGATCCCAAAATAAAACTTTGCCAAAATAATTACTGACTGTGATATGATTTTCAGACTTTACTGATTTTACTGATTGTACACGTTTATCAGATTTAATAGATCACACGATTAAAATATATATATATATATGCCTATCAGTGGCAGGCGGTGACTTTTCAACCGGAGGATGCGGTCCAAAAATAGACGTTCATTTTTTTAAATTTTATTTTATTCATTTTTGCAAAATGAATCTATAAATAAACTTCAAGAAATATCATAACCTGAATTCCAAAATAAACTTGAATTTTTTAATGGAATAGAATAATAATACCATCGAATGTAGGTTCTTATAATATATTTAATATGGAAATTGAAAGTATTAAATAAAGCTTTTGGATAAGAGTATAAATATATAAAGACAAAACTTAGGATTTCCGAATTGAAAAAAAGAACAAGAGAAAATACACAGATTTAATTACTTTCATAGGGAAATAAAGAACCCAAAAGAAAAACTCACAACAAAGCACAATTAGTAACAATTTAATATGTTAAGTATAATGTCGAAACAAAAGAGAGCGTTTATTACGAAGTATGTATGTGATTTTGTTTCAAGATTATTATTTTTAATTACTTTCATTCAAGCAAATCAAGCACTTTCAGTGTGATTCGTCTTTAAATCATTTATCTCCGAAATATTTTCAAAAATCTAATTACCGAAAACTTTATTTAACCAATTATCTTGGCCAAGTTCAGAAACTTCTTCATGGGTAGAATAAGATCGTGAGGAATAAAATGGCTGCTTATAAAGTGATTCGATTTTAGTACCTTTAAATAAAATCTAAACTAAATCTACCATGTAAATCGAGGGTTAGATGTATAACAGATTAAAGAATTGTGTATTTGACTATATATGCGATTATTTTCAAGATAACTTCAAATTTACGAAATGAAAACTGTCAAATCTGTATTAGAAATATTTATATCACAATCTTAAACTAAAAAAACTGTCCCTCCAATAAAATAACTATAATTAAATAATAATAATATAATTTGTTTAATTTATACCATATTTAATGAAGCGCCTGTGGCTTAGCCAATAGAGTTTTAATTACCCCATGTGCGTGCTCAAGTTCGATTCCTGATACATGAGTAATTTCTAAAACTGATTTCACGGACCCCTCGAGGAGTAAACAGTGAGGCTGACCTCTTGACGTAAATAAATATTGCCGTTGGCCTCGAAAGCTCACAACATTATTTTCCCTTGTACAAAATATAGACTTCGTCCGATAACTTTACTTTATCCATTTTTTACTTTACCATACAGGGAGGGTATGGTCATTGGTCAAGTATTGTAATCGTGCGTGAAAAAAGTGTTGTTTTTTTCCTTCTTTTTTTCGAAATATCTCAAAAACGACTGAAACTATTTTGATTAAAAAAATTGAGCGAAGCCATGGCATTTCGCTATACAAAAAAGCTCTAATAAGTGAACATCGAAAAAATTATATTTTTCGAGATAATAATTGTTTTGTCAAAATGTCTGTTAGTTAGTCTGGTTTTGTTAGTCTGGTTGTCTGTTAGTCTGTGCTACCAAATTTTTGCGGACGAGCTAGCTCAAAAACTAGTGTGAATATAGAAACCAAATTTCACACGTAGTTTTGGTCCATTGGGATTAAGAGCTGATTAGATTTTCGTGCATATCGATCCAAAATTAAGGGGGTGGAGGGTGGGGGGTTAAAAATTGAAAATCTAGGCCCTTGTACCAAACTCAACCAAATTTTGTATACATAATCAGTGGGCCCCCAGGAGTCTAAAAATGGAAAAACTAACCCCCTCCCTACATAATTATAAATAATTTTAGTAAATATTAAATATAAGTGAGGGGCCAGGTTGTATGGTAAAGTCAAGTTGATGGCTACATCAGAACACGTCAGCTTATATTTAATAATAGATTAATTATTTTGCTTATTGTATTTTAGTTTTAGTTAATAATAGGGTTATTTCTGATAACCAGGAACCAATAATTTCTGTTTAAGCCTCATTTAACCAAACAAATAAACAACATTCCTTCCCGATTAAATTAGATATATATTTATTTATCAATCGTTTATTCCATATACTCTAGAGCAGAGATTCTCAACCTTTTTCTTCCAATTTTCTAAGAATGTCATTCTGTCCTTTCTAGGATTTTCTAACTCAAAGTGTTTATTCCAAATAGTATGCTTTTAATATTGAAATTACAAGGTATCATATTTTAATTTAGAGATATAGATAAGTATTATAATATTTACCTAATGAGAAAGCTGAAGTTTTTTTCCAGTTTTTTTAATAGATTTTTTAAATTTTTGAAATTTGTACACTTATTAATTCCCCCTTTGAAATACTAAAAATCCCCATTGGTGGGATTCCACTACGGTTGAGAACCCCTGCTCTAGAGACTTGAACTTGCTTCGCACATCGACTTGCCAACATTAAATAAGTAGCCTAATAGAAGCAAATGGAAGTTGTGGGATTTATTTATAAAATTAAGGATCAATTGACACCACAATATCTGATGAATACATTAAATGAAATGAATCTAAAACACATTCTAATGAAACAAGTCACAGGAGTTATTTCTACTTGAATAGGGTAAATAAAACAAATACAATGAACAAAATATTTTATTAAGATTAAGAGAATAAATAATCTGCCAGAATATATAAAAACTTAAAATCCTAAATGCGTTTATGAGAGAGATGAGACTGTTGCTATTATCACAACAATAGAAAAAACACCTTATCTTTTATGCATTTATTATAAAGTGTATGTTTGTTGTATATGGTATGTCTGGGTATATGATATGTCATGCTATGCCTTGTGTATTGTTGATCATCATGTTTGTATTTTATATAAATATTATTTAAATTGTTATTATACATATACTGGTAGCTGTATTTATCAATTCTCTTTATCCTCTTATATTTTCTAATTGACTTTATTATTTGAAACAAATTCCATATATTTATTCGATTGAATTATGTATCTATCTATAGTTAAAATAGCTAATAAAGAAATATTATTACTATTCTATGATTGGACATATGCTAAAGTGACAAGACTTCCCATATTAGGTGGGACTGCCCCACATTTGGGTTTCTTGTCCCAAAAAGTGTCCTATAATATTTTGTCTTTTGGATTAAAAAAAATTATTTTTATTAATTATATTATATTTTTACAAAGTCGATGTTGGGATTTAGTCGATACTAGAGCCTGTCTTGAAAGACTTTTGTGATCATGCTGATGTGGAATCTAATTATGTATGAACTTGCTAGACTACAGCAAAACATACTTTCAATACTATTTTCATTACTACCTTCAAGTGAAAGTGTTTTAAAACTATATTCCCTTCTTAAAATTATATTTTTTTATCTACTGATAACTGTCCAAATTAAATTGAAAGTTTTTTGCCGAGAGGAGCAGAATTTTTATAAATTGAAGGAGACAAGAAAAGAGTCTGTCTTCTGCTGGAATTAAAAATGTATAATTCAAGCAGAAGACACACTCTTTTATTGTCTCCTTCAACTGTCCAAATGTTCAAATGTCTTCTGCTTCACATTGGATAAAGTAAAAATGGGGAAATGGCTTTTTTGCATGGTAGTCATACCCTTAACTGATCTGCTAATTCGGTTGTCTAAATATCAGGGACTCCCATTATACGAGGTGTAGCTATTAAATGACGAGACTATGCTTAGAAGGGTTGAAGGGTATATTGCAAGTGAAGTGCATTTCTCCAATAATTGTGAGGAATTTTGTAAAATATTTCACAAAATGATGAATTATTGAAAAAAGTTCATATTTCATCGGAAAAGTACGATCTTTAGTTTTATGTTGATATTTTAATTTTATCTATGACTGTTATTATTCCATTATGGTTTACAATAGATATATGATAATAAATAATTAAATGCATACAGATTTATGTTCCAAATTCCATTGTAAAACATCTGGCCACTTTAGCATATGCAGATATATTTAGTGATGCAGTGTGACGAATCGTTAGACTGGATCTGAATCTCTCGAAAAAATAACGAGACATTTTATTCTTTATTACATTTTAAAAAAATCCAAGAGCCATTTCTTTCATGCAAGTGAATGAATGATTGATAAATTTATTTGCTCGAGGACTGATGCCTCATGGAGAAAGCAAATCTCGTGACATCGCGTTCTTACAAATCTAACCCCGGATTCAATCTAACCTCACAGAGACAAATAAATATCTCCCAATTTGTCCAGAAGAAATTTCATCTATTTTTCATTCATTCTACAGTTTCGCTTTTCGAAAAAAACAAACGTTTCTTGTGCGGTTCTCTTTTGATCATTAAATTGGTCAAGAAAAATAATAAAAACATTCTATTAGAGATGACTGGGTTATTTTGTTCGAGCGACCTTTTTATGCATACTAGTTTAATTTTAGTTGTCTGAAATTATCTTAAGGATAGATAATATTATTATTTCTCAAAGATTATCCTTAATTACTAATTTTTTAGTTATACTATTATTTTCAACAGCTATTGATTATTATTTTAATTATTATTATACTGGGGAACAGCATTTTCGTTGACTTAGATCTGTGACTTGTTTTTCACTAAGTATTGGCCTCTGAATCCGAAAATAACGGCAGTTTTTAGTCATCACTTCAAGTTTTTAAGCTGAAGAATACCACTCTCTTTGTCTCAAAAGACATACAAAATGTGCTTATGGTGTCCCAAAAACCCCTAGAAGATAGACAACCGGCTTTACACGGCCTGAGATTAATATCATTGGCCGGCAAAAATCCTCAACATCATTTAGTTTCTTTGGTAACTCCATGGATTAAAATTCAATTCAATGACCTAATTAATTTACAATATCAACATTCAAAATTAAAGAGATCATCAATAGATTTCAATCGATAAAATTAAAAAAAATTAAAATAAACAAACAATAACATTCGGTCAATTCCGAGTAGAACTCCAATACTAAAAGTTACATACCTAATATATTTTTATATAATCTCGGGTTTAATTTTGTACATTTGTAAAAGTAATATTTTCCAATACTTTTGAAATATTGAAGATAGAACCACATCAAATTAAATAGATTTTATTTTATCTAATTGAAAAGTTTTTATTTTTCCGAGAGTAGCAGAGTTGTTGAATCATAAAGAGAAACAAAGAGGTTGTTCTCTGCTTGATGCAGAATGTTTAACTAAGCTTGTCTGCTAAGAACAAAAATTTTCAATATCCACACAAGGAATTGGGGTTTTCTAGAACAATCACAATTAAATGACAATTTCTCTCCTGGACTAAATCTTGTCATGGCTTGTCTTTTAGATCTTTGCACTTTCTTACTTGTCAATAGATAATGGATAGTCAGGGATTATTATATCCGTGACCCTTTTAAAAAATAAATTATCATTCCTCATATCCTTTTTTAATCCCATTCAATTTAAACCCGTGGCTCAATATAAAGTCTCATCATAAAAATTCCTTAAAACACAGAGATTTATATATAGATACTGAAAAACACACAACAATTTGGCCTGATAATTGTTTTTCTCTAAAATAAGTAATCTGAAAATCTACTGTGAAGTTTTCGAAAAATAAAAGTGGTAATTTGAAATTTTGAATCTGGAACAAGATTTCATGATTTCGGAAAAAATAATCATCATTTTGATCTATTTTCAGCTCCATTTTCATTAGAAATAAATTTTCTACTTGCAAATTTTGTTTGAATAACAACAATTAGATACCGATCTGAAAGAAAAAATTGAATATTGTCTCTTTATTAGAATTTTATATTAATTATTATTTAGCCAGGAAATAATATAAACAAATATTAATACATAATTTTACTTTCTTTAAGTATGTAGGTTTGTATTTACATACGAGAAGCTATTTTCAATGATATAATTTACGAAAAGTAAAATTAGAAGCTCACTATGAACTAAAAAAATAATAAAGTTCTTATTTTTACATTATTAACTATATTTTTGAATAACAAATATCAATAGATTATAATATTTTATCCGCCCCCCGAAAAAATTTGTTTTTTCTTTCTGAGTTGGGCCCTACATCCTGAAAAGAAGAAGATGGGATTTTATGGTCTGGGTAGAGGTCAAAGGTATCTGTGGATACGGGTCTTAAATAGCTGAAGGTTATAATTCACGGGGAAGACGGTGGCTGGGAGCGAGTTCCAGTCTCTGGAGGTCATAGGGATAAAAGAGTTGGCGAAAGCGCTTGTTCGATTTTTATCCAATTTGACAGCGAAGGGGTGCTGAGCATTCGAAAACCGCTTGTTTCTCGTAAAGAGGGCTTTAGGAGGGATAATTGATTTCAGCTCGACTGAACAGACACCATGATAGTATCTGTAGTACAGAGAAAGGGCAGAAACGTTTCTTCGGTGAGCCAGGGAGTCGAGTGAGTTAGTTAGGGCCGGGTCTCCTATTAGTTTAATTGCTCGCTTCTGAATTGCATCCAGTGTGGCAATATATATAAAATATATACTTCACTGTGATTTTGGCCACAATTTCATTTCCATCTATACTTTTTTTTTTTTTTTTAATTTAATCTCACCGGGAACAAAGCCCATTTAGACAGCACATAAGTGTGTTAGTAGGGTTAGTGAGGGAGCCGAGTTTTCAGCCGGTAGAAATTTTTTATTTGCCAGCTAGGATCGAACCCCGGCCTCCCACTTCAACATCGTCATAATCGATCGATGCCGAAGCGGAGGCCAATGCGTTAGCTGACTGAGCCAACCCGGCTCCCCCCATCTATACTTAAAGAATATAAAATTTAAGAGTGTCTCCAAATTCACATCTAAATACATAATAATATTTTTTGATTAGAGAAAATTTTAATTTTAATATCACACTTGTAACACGAGAAAGGTTGAAAGAGCGAGGAAGAGTGGTGGCCAATGTCAAAAGACTGCGTAACCGTTTTGTTTATTTCCGGCGCGGTAATCTCTCACATTTCTCGCTAGAATGACCAACAAACACCGCGCCAGGCAAACATTCTTCCAAGTATTTTAATTATATGAATCGAATGGTACTCAAGTGCACTTATATAAGTCTTAAGTTCATTTCCTCGTTCTTTCATTTCACTACGCGATCCGTTTTTGTTTTTTTTTAATTTTTTTGGCTCATTATCTCTTTATTTCCTAAAAAGGTGAACTCGATAGAAAAACTATAAAAAAAGGGACAAGGAGAAGAAACGATCGCAAAGGTCGTAAATGGACAATTCTCCTTCCTTCTAGCATTCACTCAACAAACAAACCCATTCATCATTTGTTGGCTGCCAATTTTTTTTCTTTTCAATATCGAACAACAACGATAATAGAAAAATCAATCGAAACTTAATAAATGTTTTCATTTGGGATAGGAGTGTCCGAGAAGTTATGTTCCGAAACAATGACTGGGAAAAACAAACCAACCAAGACAATTAAGCGATGGCGATGATAATGATGCAAGGGCCAGCCAGCTACCAAATGAAAAGACCCTTGCCCAATTAGGACGTGTGAAGGGATTAAACAAATTTCGTTTTTGAATTTTTCGTAATACCAACCGACCAACATCCTAATTAGGTTATGTTGTATTTTCATACAAATTCGCATGTTTAAATATTAATCGTTCAAATTAATAATTAACTTAATAATTATGTATGTTTAATTTATAATCTTCTATCAAAACATTTCATTCAAAATGAATTTTGTTGGGTAATCCGGAAGAAGACCTAAATTTCACTTATTATTGTTATGCGTGGCTTTGAGAATTGTAAAAATTCCTTTCTCAATAAAAACCGATTCTCTTTATTATTATTTAATTCAAATCATGTACTATGTTTTATATTTTTAGATCTTAAAAATCAACTTAAGGCCGGTTCACAGTGGGCTTTTTCGGCTACTTGTTCCTTACTTGTTCGACTAACTTGCTATTTGAAGGCATGGAGGGGTCAAAATGACGTCTCTCCGGTCTTACTAGCATGCTTGCTTGATTCAAAAGATAGGCCATGATCTAAAAACAAAGTTTAGCTACTTGAACCTTGCAGTGGCCAGCCAATCGGAAAGCATTATTTTATCACGTGGGTGACATGTGCATTGGCACAATACATCAGCTGATAACACAGAACACCTGATATTTTGTTTCTCACTGTTCAACTCATTGCTGCAATGATTAAAGAGAATTAGCCTTCCAAATTCGTCTGCGATTGATAATTTCTGCAATAATATTATTGTTAGCCATTTTTGTTTGCATCTGAGCTGAAACTGGAAGATGATAGTCCGGCTGTTTGGACTAACACATGCTCGAGCAACCTAGCCGGCCAACTTGAAAATTTTCTGAAAAAGGTCCGTCTGAAGCCAACAGGCGAAAAATCAGCCTGACTGAACTAGGTTCAAATTGTCGAACAAGTAAGGAACAAGTAAGAGAAAATATCTCGTGTGAACCAGCCTTTAGTCTTAAGGTCACAAACACTATCAGATTGAGACCATTTTCGGCTTTAACATTTGATGGTTCTTCTTCCATAACCTGGTGCGCTCCTTCTTGCATTCAATTTCATTAGGGGTCGTCCATAAATTACGTCACATGGTAAGGGGGGAGGGGACATCTTAGATTTGTGACAAAATGTGACAGAGGGGCGCGGGCATCTTAAAAATTGTGATGTCACAAAAGTCAAATTGAAAATTTTTAAAAATTTTCAAATATACTTTTTAGATTTCAGGTTATTATTATTCTAACCTGAAAATGTTCGTAAAATAAAAATTGTAAACAAAAATACTTAAAGAAATTTTTTTTATATAAAAAGAAACTTTTTAAAATTTAAAATATAAAATACAAAAAAAAAGCAAAAATAATTACTAAATTTTTTTTCAAATAAATAAACCCCTTTCTTATAATTAAGGAATTATTCCATGAAGATATTTGTTTGCTTACAAAATGTTAGTTTATTTTATAAAAAAAAATGTGTATAAATATTAAAATAAAAGTGATAGTGTGACGTTATAATGCAGAGGGCGGGGTCAATAAAAATGTGACACAGGGGGAGGGGATCTAAAAATCTTGAAATTCGTGTGACGTAATTTATGGACGGCCCCTAAAAAAGAAAATAAAAAATAACAGAAAGATAAATAATATTATCGATAATTTTTTATGTTAATTCTACATATTTAGAAATTATTTTATTATGTTTTGAAAAGGAAAAAATGAAATGGAGCACTCTTCGGCTATAGGAGAGAGAGATATGGGTTAAAATCCTGTCAGGTGCTCAATTTCAGTTTTCCCTTTTCAAAAATAATGAAATGATTTCTAAATATGTAGAATTAACATAAGAAATTATTGATTATATTATTTAACTTTTCGGGGTTCAGTTATTTCAGAAAAAAATTTAAACTAAAATCTTAATTTCTCTAAAACAGAAAGTTGGCTTATTTATCTGGAAGCCAAAACTATCCACCACATTGAGTGGAGGTAGACACACAGACGTTTAGTAAATAAAAAATAAGCTGACATATTCTGGTGTGGCCAACCACTTGACTTTACTCATACAACCTGACCCCTCAATTATATTTAATATTTAATAAAATTATTTATAATCATGTAGGGGAGGGGGAGTTTAGCTTTTGCATTTTTAGACTTTTGGGGTCCCACTGATTATGTATACAAAATTTGGTTGAGGTTGGTACAAGGGACTAGATTTTCATTTTTTAACCCTACACCCCCCCCCCCATTTTGGGCGGTTAGTTTTTGCTTTTTTGTAAACTGAAATGCCATGGTTGGGCTCAATTTTTTAATCAAAATAGTTTCAGCCGTTTTTGAGATATTTCCAAAAAAAGATGGAAAAAACCACTTTTTTCATGCACCATTATAATACTTGACCATACCCTGTATGGTAAAGTAATTAGGGGTATTGATAGTTAAGTGCATATTTATTAAAAGGATTTGCATATATTTATATATTTTCGTTTCATATTTGATACTTCGGTGGAGGTTGACTCTTTTACCGAAATATAAATTTTATTAAGCATCTCTAGCTAGTTGGTTTTAGTTGAAATTCTTTTTTTGATAGATTTTTCAATTTTTTTTATTATAAATTAAAAATGAGAAGAAAAAAACTATCTCTCATTTAATTTAATATAGTTTTATACTGAATATAAATTTATTTATTATAACTTGATCCACGGCCCTATGATCTTGAGTGGGTGGTCATTGGTACTTTATTATGCCCGATTTAAATTCTTTTTCCCTTCATGTATTCCAGACCTCATTCATGAAACACTTTCTGAATAAATTCCTATCTCGTCTCAACTTGCGATTCGGACAATATCAGGTTGGCTCAAGGGGTGGCACCCAAAATTCCGAAAGTCGAAATCCCGTTACCCCAAAATCCCGACAAACCTGGTTCAAGAAATGTCTTATCTCAAGATTGAAAGATATTTTATATGTTGGTGAATCCATAAGAGATCCAAAAATGAGTTTTAGAATTTTTCTTCGGGCATTTATTTGACTTTTTAATTATATAGTACATTTCACCACTATACACAAGTCAGATGATAGTCGTGTGGCTATTTTTAAACTGAGAAACCTCTAAATACCAAATACCACCTTGATCAAAAAGTTTAAGGAATTTATTCAGAAAATGAAAAATACAAATTTATTCATAAAAATCGATATTGTCCCCTTCAAAGTACTTCCCAACGACTGCAGTGCACTTATGCCAGCGCTTGATCCAATACTTGAAACATTTTTTATACTCGGTTTTTCGGTATGGCTTTCAGAGTTGTCTTCGATTTTTACGATTTAAAAATGAAATCGTCTTTGTATCAACGAGTTTGTATTAAATTTTGAGTTAAAAACTGTGCGAAAATGTTGAAGAAGTGTTAATCTATCGAAAACAAACTTTTATGTGTTGCCCAAGTTTTCGTGAGTCTGTCGAGGATGACGAAATCAGTCGACTTCAAAAACCGACGAAGACGTTGATAAAATCAAAAAAATTATGGCCGAAAACTGTAAATTGAACATTGGAGTGATAACAGCGAACTTGAACATCGCTTATGAATTTGTTTAAGACATTTCGTTTAATGATTTGGCCTTGAGAAGCCAAAAGACCGGATTTGTGGGAATCACATAAGTTATCCGCAACTTTTTGACCAAGAACAGAACGAATATCATCCAAAAGCCACCGAATTCATCTGATTTATCTCTCTCCGACTTCTTCCTGTTCAGTCGGCTCAAAAACCGCTCCGGGGAACGCGTTTTAGCAGCCAAGAGGAGATAATATAAAAATCACAGACAGCTCTGGAAGGCCATACCGAAAATTGAATATAAAAAATGTTTCGAGGATTGGATTAAGCGCTGGCATAAGTCCATTGCAGTCGGTGGGAAAGTACTTTGAAGGGGACAATATCGAATTTGATGAATAAATTTGTATTTTTAATTTCATGAATAAATTCCGGATCAAGGTAGTATGTGCAAAACCAAACATTTTAGATTCTTGTACGTATATCTTAGTTGACTTTCTAATAGCTCCCTTGATATAATAATAATTCTTCTTTGGTTTATTAAAGTAAAAGGGTGTGTGTAGTTTCTCACAATGAATGAAATAAGACTCAAAGAGGTTTATACAAACTCAATATATTTCGGATTATTAGTCCATCATCAGTTTACAAGTTAAAACTGACACACACAGTTTTAACTTGTAAACTCCTGATGATGGACTAATAATCCGAAATACATTGAGCTTGTATAAACCTCTTTGAGTTTTATTTCATTCACTGTGAAACTACACACCCTTTACTTTATTAATTAATATCATGTTTCATCTAAAACCTACACCACTTTCCCTAAGTAAAATCTTCTTATTGTTGCCGTCTATCTACGGAGTTTAGCCATCATCATGACGATTAGAACAAATTTTGTAACATGAAGAGAAATTCAAAAAATTCAGAAATGCAAGTGCAATTTTTTTTTTTTTTTATAATGATACTGATACAAGAAGAAGTTGCACCATGAAGGTACAACCTCTGAAGTCCGTGGTGGATCCTTGTAACGTGAAGATAAGGGGAGATTTAGGGATTGGGTAGCAGTCGAAGGTATCTGTGGATGCTGGTCTTGAAAGATTGAAGGTTATAAGTAGCTGGAAAGACGGTCGGGGAAGAGAGTTCCAGTCTCTAGATGTCATAGGGATAAATGAATTGGCGAATGCGTTTGTTCGATTAGTATCTAGTTTAAGCGCGTAGGGGTGTTGAATTTTAGAAAATCGTGTATTTCGCGCAAATGAAGTCTTTGGTGGGATTATCGATTTTATTTCGTCAGAACAAAAGCCATGGTAATATCTATAAAAAAGGGAAAGGGCGGAGACAGATCTACGATGGGCTAGGGAGTCGAGAGTGTCAGTTAATGTAGGATCGCCTATCAGTCTGATAGCTCGCCTCTGAATTGCATCTAAGGTATTAAGAGAATACTTGGAGGCTCCTCTCCACAAATGCGAGCAATATTCAAGACAGGGGCGAATTTGAGCCTTGTATAATATAAGGAGTTGAGTGGGGGTGAAAAATCGTTTGGTTCGGAAAAGAAAGCCAAGCTTACATGCTGCAGCTTTTGCTACTGAGATAATATGGTCATTCCAAGAGAGGTCAGAACCTAAGGTGACACCTAACATTGATATTTTATTACGGAATTCCAATGAGCTCGAATCAAAGGAAATGTCAGGAGGGTTCCTATCTGCGCGCCTAGAAATTAGGCAGCATTGTGTTTTGGCTGATAAAAAATTCAATAATTTTTTTAACTATTTTACTCAAATATTTAAGAAACTTCTCCTACGATTTAAATTTAAGTAAATTCCTATTCCAACTTATTTTTGCAGATTTATGAGTGGTGAGTTCATAGTTGATGATAGCTAAGCTTTCAAAACTAAAATTTCAATATTCGAAATTGTCAAGAAAAACTCTCACTATAAGATATAATTTATTATACATAAGGATAAATTAAATCTAGAATTTATTCAATAGTGAAAGTTTCTTAAGTATTTATTTATTTAGTTAGAAATTCCTTAAAATGTACTAGTCTAAATATTTTGATATATTTTAATCATTAATTAAATGAAGATTAATATTTCATTTTATACAAAAATTGTCAACAAATGAATAAATAGAATAATTTCAAAAACAAAAAATATATATACATACGTATATATAAATTTAAGAATTTAAATCGGTAAAAATGAGATCTCTTGATTTTTATAATCGACAATTTTTTAATTCAAACTTTTTATTAAGTAAAGTGGTATTATAAGAAAGTATTGTGCTTGGAAATACTTTATTCAAAAACGAAAGAAGACAATGACTGGAAGTTCAATAAAGTCAGTATTAAAATGAATAATTTTTTATTTAGGTCATTTATCCGGGACAAGAACTATCGGCTCTTAATAGAATGTATGCAAGGCTAAATTACAGATGAGACGGAAAAAGATTTTTGAATTCGAAACATGCAACTGAAATAAAAAGCATGGAGTAATTATTACAATTTAGCGGATAAGGAAGAGTTTGAAAAAATGATCTGCAAAGTTAGAGGAAGCCTAAAGGACACCTATGTAAAATAAATAAATAAAATCACACTAGTCTATAAATTTATTTTACTTAATTGTCTTTGTTTTTTTGTTTTTTTACTCTATCCATAGCGAAAAATGGGTAAAGTATTGTATTTAATCTGTATCGCACAAAGTGGGACTTCAAATTGCCCTCGGGTAAAGCTACGGAACCCATAGTCTCAACCAACCTCACAAATTTTAATATTCATTCAGGTTGAATTTCAGAAACAAACAATTTTTCCAAAAAGTTCTTGTTCAGAGTCTAAAAAGTGGGATTTTTTTCATTTAATCTGTGGAGTGTGTGGATGAAAACATGGAACATTTTCTTAAAAGTAAATTTTTCAAATTTTGTAAAAAATGATTTTTTTCAAAATCTTCAAAAAGTGAATTCTTTCTAAATTTTCAAAAAGTGAATTTTTTCGAAAAATTCCAAAAAGTAAAATTTTGAAAATTTGAAAACCATTGCTGACGATATGCTGGAATCATCTTGAAATCAAAAATATTCATCGGCTCTCATCTAATTCATGAGTAATAATAAGGGTTGAATAATAATAATATTTATTACTAAACTTGCTAAAAAAAATAAAGACAAAAATATAGAAAAAAGAATTGATTTGTCTCAATGAAATAGTATCTACTTTTATTAAACGAGCAAAAATTGTATATTTGTTTGTATATATATTTGTTTATATATTTGTATCTTGGTTCTATTTTGAAAACGACTCTGCCGATTTTGATGAAATTCACGAGTTAGGGGGTTTTTGGGGTGGCAATTCGATCTGTCACGGTCTCATCTTCGACAAAATTGTTTTTGATGGGTTTTTTCGGAATCAAATTAATTATTCTCAGGTAGACAAATCCTATTCTTATGGTTTTAAAAAAGGTTTCCCTTTTCCTTTTGTGCTCAGGCAGACAATGGGGTCGGGTAAATCCTTTATTCTCAAAGGCCTTGAAGAAGTATTGTGATTTTTAACATATTTTGTTCAACCTAAACTTTAGAAATATTAATAAACGTTTTATAATTGTTTTTATAAAGAATTTTATTTATTTAATAGAATAAAAATAATCAAGAATTTATTTAAAAATATATTTCGCATAAGCAGGTCTCAATTTTCTGAAAAAACAACACATTTTGATAGGTTTTATTTATTAACAATTGGATGAATAAAAATGAATCATATGGTTGAATCAAAACAGGTGCAGGAAGTGGGGTGCAGTGGTGGGGGATCCGGGGGTAGGGCGAGGTTTCAGGGGTGGGGTCAAGCGGGGTGGGGGTGGGGGTGGGGGTACAGTGGGCGAATACTATATATATTTGTATTTTTTTAATTTGAAAATGGCTCTCAAATAAAAATCGACCTTTTTATCAGAATTTTAAATTAAAAATAATATTAAAATAAAGGTTTTAACTGAAGGAAGAAGTTACCGAGCATCGCTCGGTGCCTCCAGGTACTTATCTATTGATCTTCATATAGCTTTTTTACCTACATAAAAATGGCTTTTACTTATATAGAATAATTTATGTGAATGATTATATATTGATTGTTTGTTTAAATTTGTACGATGTTCTGAAGCAAAATCTCTGAGTTGAAATCAGTAATTTCCCCCAAAGCATGCTATAAGCGAAGAACGCGTTTTACCGATCCCCCACTCTATTTCTCGGTTAAATTGGAAAAGTGCCGGACCACTTCATTCGCAAATACGTTTGTCCCCATGACTTCAAAAGGAACTGGAACTCTCAACCCTTATAATCTTCAAACTTTCAAAACCCGAGTGCACAAACACCTACGCCTCCACCCTTTCACTTGATCAACTTTCCCTTCTCTTTGGTAATGCAAAGATCTTTCGAGATCCATAGGGGCTGCATCTTACTGGTGCGCCCCTACTTGCATTCGATTACATTAAAAAAGTTTGCCTCATATGAACAGTAAAAACTAGAGTAACAGTAAGAATTACAATAAAATCTCTTACTAATTTTCACAGTTTATACCTTCGTGTGTGGATCATTCAAAAAGACAATAAGAAAATAAAAAGCAAAACAGAATTCAAAAGTATAGTAAAAGTGAAGGACGTAAGAGCCATCAAGGAGAAAAGGACGCCACAAATACAGACAGACAATCACTCCCTAAACCCCCCGTGCAGATTTGCCAAGAGAATACGATTAAATGTATATGCAGATGTAGATGAACCGATCGGGCCTGTGGCTTGGAATATGAATGCGATTTGAGCTAGCCCTAAAAGCACGAATCTATAATTATAGAATTGTAGGTATACGAAATTTTTGATAATTAACTTTCTTTTACTTTTATATTGAAACACTATTTTTAGATAGCGTTCTTATTTTTATAAATCGATTCACTTAAAAAAACATATAATTAATATATTTTAGGATAGACAGATTTGTTCTTTCACTTGGCCTCTGGTATCTAAAACCGGTACTAGACATCGAAAGTTGTGCACTGATGGGAAGAGCACCTATCTACTAATAATAGAATAAAAAGAGATGTTCTGTTTCTCAAAAATGTATACCTACCTACTATTAATTTTAACATGATATTTGCTCAGATGAAATAAAGTCAATAATTCAACCAAAAGCTTGCTTTACACGTAAAATGAAATTTTCCAACATTCCTTTGCGCTCAACATGAAGAGGGGTCAAACCTAGTTTATCCTCTGTGACTACAAGGGACTACAATTCTTTCTCGAAATATTTAAGTATTGAGTTAACAGACCCCATCTTTCCCTGAACACACTTTTATTTTAAGTAATGCCCCTTGGCAAAATCTATGTAGCTGCTGCATCTTTTCAGGGATTTCGAGGATTGTTTCTTCGTTCATCAGGAAGTGAATATATCTATCTATACATGGTGCTTCTAAATTGATGCGAAATATTTTTAAGTGTGATATTTCATTTCAATTAAGGGTGGGGGGGGGGGTCTTTCATATAATTTTTTGTTCAGAAGCCCTTACCCTCCAAGTTACAGCCCTTTTAATTTAGGGGAAAAAATTGTTTTTATTTAATATATATCCACTATGGAAAAATTTAGAAGAATGAAATTTGTCAGATAACTGATGCTAATAAAATGGTAGTTTTTGACAATTTTTGTAACCCTAAAATGTTATTACAAGGGGATGAAAAAATCAACCCCTATAATAATTTGCATCAAAACTTTTTAATGCGTCTACATTTTCCTATTTAAAAAGACGGATTCAATTTGCAACTTTTTTATGTCTTGACTTTTTCTCATAAAATTGTTGGTTTGAACACAAAAAAATAAAATAATACTCAAACCCTTTTCACATAAATTCACAGATTGGTTATTATTTGTTAAAAAATCAAGTAGATTGGTGTCAAATAAAGTCATAATGACAAATATTTTTATTGTTATTTAACTTTAGAGGGCTGTAACTTGGAGGGAAGGGATTTTGAACAAAAAATTATATGAAAGACCACCCCCCTTAATTTTTCTTGAAAAATCACCCTTTAAAATATTTCGAATCAATTCAGAAACACCCTTTATATTATGTATATTGTCCACTTTCGTTAAATAACACTGGTCTGCGAAATTTAGCTTTTAAAAAGTTATTCGTATTATTGGGTAATATTCTGATTCTTACACCCAAATACAATAGAAATTGTTATCTAAAACAATTCTATCAAATCATAATTTTTGGTACATTTTCAAATTTTTATTTTTTCTCTCTATTCGAATATTCATCACTTGTCCCAAAATTATTATTATTATTTTTTTAAATAACTGAATTTAAAAAAATTCAAAATAAAATTATATATAAATATTTTGACCTTCCAAAATTAGGTGATCCCACTTATATTCATCACTGTCATTAACAAAAGCTTGCTTTCTGAATAAATATGAAGTTATTCTTACCGTTATTAATTAATTTTCAGATTTTGCTGCCAAAAATCTACAAGAATCTAAAGAAATTATTCATTCCAGACCTGTATAATTTATTAATTTTCTTTTTGTTATTCTTACTTCCTAAGATTAAATTATTCAAATCACCAATGGTATTTTCGACACATTCATAGTATGGATTCTCTCTTAATTTTAATTTATCTGTCTGCCTGCCTGTCAGTTTGTCAGAGCATTGTAGTTCGCAGACTAAAATGGAACACCACGTGAAATTTAGAAGTTATATGTATTCAAACAAGTCTGAATTGTCAAAAATGGTACCATCCAACACAAGCTTATTCTATTACTTTTTTCCGTATCTACTATCTACTTGCTTCTATCATTATAAATATATAAGAAAATGTATATATTTTGTAATCTTAGAAGCAATAAATATATTTATATTATTATTAGCTACAATATTGTTTTCCCGCAAATCAAAAATCGTCTAAAATTGTTAATCTAATTTAACAATATAGGCATATAGGTGTAAAATGCAGGATATAACATGTACCTACAGCTTATTATAAACAAAATGACTGTTTGAACAATCGAAGACCGTCACTGTTTGATATAAATTATATTAAAACTTTTATTCAACTTTCAACAACATGATCTTGTCAATTATCGCGGAGAAAAAAAGTTTTGATAAACCTTCAATATAAATTGTCGGTTTCCATTTCTAGAGTTGGATCGATTCTAAAAGTTCAAAAATTTACATGTGAATAAATCGGATTTACTTCTTATTTGACTGAGAAGTGTTTCGTTTTAACAGATCGCATATTTCACGTAATTCAAGCATTAAAAAATATTATGATCATAGATTTTGCTAGTATTCCTTACCACCCACAACCCATAAAAAATAAATGTTTTATGTACGTTTAAAGAGTAAGATAATTTTAATGAAAGAGTGAAGGTACTCAAAAGATTTGTCTCTGCAATGAAGTTTATTTTGCCAGTATATATGAAATGTGTAGTTTATAAGTACATATCGAATAGTTTCAGCACAGGTACTAATACCAGCAGATCTTTGTAGTTTTTCGTTCAAATAAGTAATTGTTTTCATAATCATCAGTTTTCACTAAATAAGCGCCCAGAATTAACAACCATCACCCCCTGGATGATGGATAGAGTTAAAAATATCAATGCAATTGAGAACCGTGCAAAATAGCCAATTAACTAAAAATATTGACCTACCTAGGTACATAGGTACCTCAATGATCATGAGAAGTCTTTCTGGGTGATAGATAATAAATAATGACCTGATTTTCGGACTATAAGAAAAAAAATTATTTTGCACAGTAAACCGTGATTCCATACATTAAAATAAGTTATTTTGTTCAGAAACGAAAAAATTAAATCTAAATTTTTAAAACTTTAATCAGCAAAATATATTGAAATTCATAGTAAAAACCATTTATAACCTGGGATCGAGAAAATTATTACAGCATTCGTCAAAATTATTTTTGATACCCTCAAGGATGTAATTGGAGCAAATTTCTACACTGAAGTTGCTTCTAATCCGCAGTCATTCAGTTTCTTAGATATGATTTCAACCAAAATTACTATAATTTATAAATGTTTATGCTCTGGTGGTGAGGCTGGCATTTTGTACAAGATCATACTTTTAAGGAAATAACAAAATCAGTGAATATTTTGAACTAAAATCTGACCTTTATTCTCAAAAGAATAGTTGACTTGTATATGGCGATTTTTTACTATTGTTATCTACATAAAGCTTATTTTTTGCTCATACATTTTTACTTTACCATACAGGTTATGGTTAAGTATTTTAAGCGTGCATGAAAAAAGTGTTTTTTTGCTTCGTTTTTCGTAATATCTAAAAAACGTTTGAAGCTCTACAAAAATCCCCAATGACCGAACATAGCAAAATGTATGTTAGTATAGTAAGCTAGTACGTTAGTTAGTAGGTTACCAAATTGCAAAGGGGTAGCCACGGGAGGAGGGGTCAGAACCCACCCCCAAGGGCAGGGCTCATAGGATGAGTAAAGGCAACGACAAACCGTTTCTTATGGCAAACTAACCGTAATTAAATATATTTCATGTTTTATCAAGAATTACTAGTATGTTCTTTTTTAATTTCTTGAAGTACCTTATTTGTTTTAATAAAAAAAAATTCCCACTAAATATTTTGCTTTGTGGATTGACCCCTCCCCCCATGGAAATTTTCTGGATACGCCACTGCCAAATTGTGTGTACCTTCTAGCTCAAAAACTACTGTGAATATCAAAACGAGATTCTTTATAGTGAGATTAAGAGGATTAGATTTGTTTAAAATCGAACCAAAAATTAAGGGAGCTGGGTCTCTTAAAAATTATAAAATTTTCAAAAAACAAAAACAAAAAAAATCAATAAAAATTAAATTTACAAGGCCTATAATTAAAAAGAATCATTATTTTTTCGGAGGTCCAAATTTTGGAGGGTGGGTTCAAAAAATAGAAAAATTAATATATGGTATGTCCTCGACCCTTTGATCGATTTGTACGAAATTTCGCTCCATACGCCCTTATGATAATGTCTCACTGTGTGAAATTGATAGTGACCAAAAAGAGATGGGGAGGCTAATAATTGCCCCAAAATTAAGCGGGGCTAAGGGGGTCCTTTCGAATATAATTAAAAATTATTTTATTAAATATAAGAGAGGGACCAGGTTATAGTAAAGTCATATGGATGGCCACATCAGTTATTTTAATATGTCTATTGAAATTTGTTATAATATTAGTTAAGAGTGGATTAAACTACTAGGCAGATTTCATATAAATAACCTAGTAGTTTAATCCAGTCTTATTTAAAATGTTTCACCTAGAACCGATAGCAAATTCCTTTAAAATTATATTATTAATTGATCTACATATTTTGTTTATTTTTTCGTTATTTTCAATTGTATGTATCCTCGTAACAAACGATATACTAGAAATATTTATGATATATTAGGATATTTAATCGGAACGAGATACTTGAAAATTGAAAGCTATGAATATAGAATGAGTCTTTTTGGACTTTTCACTACCAGTTCCAAATCTTCCAGATTCTTTAACTTTTCACTTGATCTAGATTATCGTTTCACAACTTTTTAACACGGATGTACTACATTCAATTTTACTTGTACGATAATAAAAGTCGAGACCAATTTTTTATTTATTCTACAAATGGTAAATCACGACAACAACTTTTATTTTTTTCAAAGCTAATAAAAAAATATTATAGTATTTTTCTTTTTTGTTTAATATAATACGAAAGCTCAATTCATAAGTTGTTTCGATAAGTGACCAAGTCTTTTTTTCGATGCTCTTAAACTTGAAATATGACCTGTACCATTCATTTTAACTAAAGAGACAATAAAAGAAATGTCTTGTTCTCAAAGAAAGAATTAAATTAATGCTCTCTTTTTGATTTGTTTTTCTTTTATCATATATAGAGGTCTATAATATTGATTTGAGACTGAGCTTAGACAAAAAGATTTTGCTGTATCATAAAATGTCTTTTTGTAAGGTAATTTTTGTCTTGCCATTGTGATTCTTTTAGAATCTTAATTCATACTTAATCGAACCAGCGCTTTCGCCAACTCTTTTATCTCTATGACCTGCAGAGACTGGAACTCAATTCCAGCCACCGTCTTCCCAGCGACTTGTAACCTTCAGCTGTTTAAGACCCGCATCCACAAATACCTTCAACTCCTACCCAGCCCATAAAATCCCCTATTCTTCTTCTTTTCACGACGGAGGGGCCAACCCAGGCCTTTAGGGCAGTGTTTTTCAACCTTTTTCATGACGCGACCCCCTTAGTATCAAAAATAATTTCCTGACCCCCTACCCTCCGCTGTTTGTAACCTGTATTTTATTATGTTACAAATATCAAATCCGTACAAATTTTTATTAATTTTTATAATTAGGTATCAGCTACACAATTAAGTACATATAACAGACATATTTTTACATCGAATTTTACATTAATTAACATTTTCTTAATAAAAATATATTAATTTTTTTTTCTTTTTTACTTTACTGAGACTTCGCGACCCCCAGCCGAGCAACACGTTGAAAAACACTGCTTTAGGCGACCCACCTTTTTGGTGTATTTCCTCCTCACATCAAAATCATAGAAAAAAATACCTATGGTATATACGCATCAGTGGCGGTCAGTGACTTTTCAACCAGGGGATGCTGTCCAAAAAAGAACCCTTAATTTTTTAAATTTTATTTTATTCTTCGTTACTTTTTGCAAAATTTATCAATATATGGAATTTTTATTACATTATATTTTTCAATTGAAATAAAGACAGAGCGGATACTTTATATTCACTTTGACTACTTTTAGTGATAGTTTTAATTCATTTAAGAGTTGAAAATGAAGGTTCAACAGACGTGTTGGTGGCAAGTATAGTGCAGATAAATTGAATTAATTCGAATAGATCGAACACCTTTTAGTTCATCTTTTATGATTAATTTTTTCATGCAATTTATAGATTGTAAATGAAAGTCTGGCGTCGAGTACATGTAAACTAATTCACTTTTCAACTTTATAAATTCAAAGTATTTTCCATAAAATGCCACTAATAGATTCTAATAGGATATCTAGAAAATTCTTTTTATATTCTTTAAATTTGCTAACGTAAAAAAGTTCAATAAATTTTCAATTAAACCAAAGCGAAATAAAGCTACACGACATTCAATTATGACATGACATGACATGACACTTGACGTTTTGAAATTTTAGGGATTCGCCGCATCCACAGCATCCATGGACCGCACGCAGCTGATACGCATCATATCTCAGGAATTTCGCGAAAAAAAACTAGATTCAATCTTTACTTGGTATTTTACTCACTTTAAAAATATTCTCAATTTTATTTGGAAGAAATAAATTCAAACTTTCCTTTCGAAAACTCAACTTTTAAGTAGAGTTACCATTTATTTATCATTTTACAGCAGTTAGATTCAATTAGTTGCCAATCAAGTCGATAATTTAGAACCCAGTGGAGTAGAAAGAATCGAGAAAATGAAATATCCGACAGCTTCTTAGTGATGGCTGGCAGCATTTGATGAAGATAAGATCCCGAAAAGAACAGGCGAAAATCACGTTCATAAATTTGAAGAAAGTTTTCTTAATGACTCGATTTACATTTTGAATTGAAAAAAGATTGGTTCACTATAATGTCCTCTCTGATCTTGTGCTCGTGGACTCTTTTAAAACTTTTCCTAACCTAAAGAAATTAGAAGCTCTTGAAATTTAAATAGATGAGTTCAAAGATAATAAAATTAAATCGGATGGGTCAAGTAATACTTCAAAAACACCCAAAATTCTTTTCGGCAAAATTAGAAAAAAGTCATAAGTACTCATTTGTTAATTTATTTATCTCTATGATTTCTAGAGAATGGAATTTTCTCTCTGTCTCCCTTCAAAAATCCATATTCATCTTCGTATTAGGTACATCTAGCCTATGAATGAATATTCTCTTTTTAACCGACTTCAAAAGTTTTTTTTTTGTATAAATGTTACTCGATTTTTTCGCAATTGTGAACC
Organism: Forficula auricularia; assembly: GCA_024734495.1. Classification (NCBI taxonomy): domain Eukaryota; kingdom Metazoa; phylum Arthropoda; class Insecta; order Dermaptera; family Forficulidae; genus Forficula; species Forficula auricularia. The sequence continues at coordinate 36,783,184 of JALMQS010000099.1, read as the reverse complement.
GATTTCGATGATTATTTTGCATTGGGTTCAGTATAGTTCCGATTGGTGCCATATTATTTTGGTCAAGTTCTGATGATATGATCAATGACAAAATAGTGGAAATCTCCAATTCATGAACAAATAATCGAAATTATAATAAAAAATATTTTATAAAAAACAATCTTAAAATGTTCATTTAAAACCTGCTAACGATTCGAGAGAATTCCTCTATTTATGAATTGAATTTAATTATAATTTTGTGATTGGTGGAGAGATTGAGGGGAGAGGGAATGATGGAATTGGAATAATTATTGGAAAAGATGTTTTTTTACTTAATTAGTTTTTTCCTCTTATTAAAAACAAGGACTAAAAAGATAATCAAGGACAGTCGATGTTGGAGAAGGTAATCTCCGGAGTCGAAGCTAAAATATAATGTATACATTAATGTAAAATAATTTGTTTAATAAAAATATAATTTTGTGATTGATTCACACGAATCTTTCTCTTATGAGATGCATGCAAGGTATTATCTTAAGTCTCACTATTGTCAACATGATAATAATAATAAATGTTTATTAAATAAATATTATATTATAAATGAAATTCCTAATCATTACATTTATTTCTTAACTCTCAATTTTCTTACTTAACTCCTCGTTTTCCTAATTAACTCGATGTTTACATACTTACCTTGTTGTTTTCATATTATTAGATGTTTTCATTCTTAACTCAAGGTTTAAATACTTAACTTTCAGTTTTCTTAGTAAACTCCTCGTTTTCCTAATTAACTTGCTGTTTACATACTTACCTTGTTGATTTCATTTTTAATTAGCTATTTTGATACTTAACCAGGGTTCAAATACTTAACCACGGTTCAAACACTTAACCACGGTTCACATACTTAACAACAGTATAAATACTTAACTCTCAGTTTTCTTAGTTAACTTCTCGTTTTTCATAATTAACTCGCTGTTTACATACTCATACATGGAAGAAATTCTCACTCTCTATAGAGAGAAACAAAGAGGTTATCCTCTGCTTGATGCAAAACATACACACATACATACATATAATATATATATTATTTATTTGTTTGAGACTATAGTTTCGAAGGCCTCACCCTCATCATCAGTCTTTTTATTATAAATATTTTTTTATGGTATCAGTATCAATTTAGATATTGAACTCTCTATCTCTACTAAGGAAAAGAAATCGGCTATACCCCTTGATAAAGGCAAAGGCTCGCCGAAGGCGGCTTCGCAGCTGGTTAAATATATATCAATAAAAATCTAATATAGAACTTGGTTAATTTGATTTAATAGACAATATATTTTATATTAAAAAGTCTACATAATTTTACGAAATTGAATTAAAATAAAGTAAAATAAAAATTAGCCCTCTGGATAGGTGCATGCCATATACAGCAATAATACATATGTAGTTGGAAGTAGTCATAGATCATTAGCTCCCGCTACTTTAAATGTTGATTGTGTTCGATAAGCACACCCATTGGCTCATACAAACAATCCACCTGCTCTTGAAATTGTCTCCTCAATAAAATCATACTCGGCTTTTTAAGTAAGACTAATTATTATTGTTGTTCACTACCAAACAAATCATTATTGGTTCATCATTGAGTATTTTCTTATTTTGTGATCATTTTCATATCTTTCTTTAACATTTTTATCGATTTCTTAGATATCTAATTGGTTTTTCAATGGTTTTAACTTGTTAATTATTGCACTCTACCTTAAGTTAAAAAAATGTGTTTGGGTTTTCTTTGAATATTAATCTCTAAAGCCCTTATTCAAATTGATTTAGAAATTGTTTAAAGCAAATATTAATAAAATCCACTCCACTTTGTGAACCTATAAGAAATATTTGAATAAATAATAACCAAATTAGCCAACGGCATTTGAACATTAAAAACACCTCTTCCCAATTTATAATAAAATTTAAGCACCTGCATCACGCTTAGTTTTTAGGTAGGTAACTGTCTCCAGAAACTGCATGTTGTTAGCATATTTACAGGTTTACAGCCGTTCAGATTCTAGGCATTCTGGGCACTGTAATTGATCAAGGGATAGCCAAAGAAAATTACAAGATGGAAGAAATTCTCACTCTCTATAGAGAGAAACAAAGAGGTTGTCCTCTGCTTGATGCAAATAAACATACACACATATATACATATAATATATATATTATTTATTTGTTTGAGATTATAGTTTCGAAGGTTTGACCCTCATCATCAGTCTTTTTAATTACAAATATTATTTTTCATGGGATCAGTATCAGTTTAGATATTGAACACTCTATCTCTACTAAAGAAAAGAAACGGCTATACCCCTTGATATGGAACATTTTCTCAGAACAGGATAAGCTGATCAATATTATAACACAAAATAAATGATGATATCTTGTATATAAATTCACTCACTTCGAATCACTGACTTTAATGTATTAATAACAACTTCATTAAATCTAGATAGGTTCTAATTGTGATATAGTAGATATATATTAAATTTGGAATAAATATTGTATTATTATAAGAGAATTGAAATCAAATAAACTAATTTATTTTTATATTTTCTAAAAAAGAAATTCATGTTAATTATACTCGATTAATTACCTGGAAAACTAAATTTTAAAAATAATTAATTTTACTATATTTCTTAATCCAATGGAATGCAAATTTCTATTAATAATAAAAGCATTAACTAATAAGGGTCATCTTGCATGAAGTTGGTCAATTAGAAAACGCCAGATAATCCTCTTCCCTTAAAGCTTCATTTATCTGAAATCCACGATTTTTTCTGTCTCTTGTATATCTGTGTGCGAAGAGGTCAAAAATATTATAAAATCAAGTCATTTCAGAAATTGAATTTCAGCTTCATGACATTGCCAATGATAATATTTACTATTTTTTATACGAGCAGAAGGCAAGAACCCCCATGTGTCAGATTTCGTTAAAATTTAGCCTTGTAGCGCACCGATACGACTGAATATAGGCAATCCATTCGTGCCCCTCTTCATTATCGCAATTTAGCCTAATATACTCACCTTCTTTTTATCATTCCCTAAACATTAATCGAATAAAAGGTTCTTTTTTATTTAGGTCCATTATTTTTTTTAGATAGATAAAGAAATAAATAGAAAAATTAGACAACTCGGGTTGAAGTAGAAGATTTATTTTCCGACCTCAAGTTCTTTTCTTTTCTTTTTTTGAACGACCTTCAGTGCAATCTTTTATAACGATTAACACAATCACAACAAAACAATGGCGACTTCGGGTGGCGGGGCTTTCATCCTTTTTCGTTACACGGCAAAAAGATTTTTCAAGGACAAGAGCAAACAAAAGCAAAAGCATTAAGATTAAAACAACCCTGATAAGACTTATTATTATTTGATAAAAAAATAATAATACTATACATCGTCTTGATATTAATTAATATTATTTTGATTAGTTGTGACTCCATTGATTAAATTATTAAAGTTGTAATCGAAAAATAAGGACTATATTTTTTATAGAGATAATTTATATTTTATTGCCAACGTCTCGACAACTTTGTTGACTTCTTCAGGGCTCAAATAGTTATCTTCCTGCATATTGATCAGTCATCAACCAGATTGGTGTTGATTTTTTTTTTTTTTTTTTTTAATGATATTGATGTGAGAAGGCGATACACCGAAGCGTGATCCCTAAAGGCCTGTATGGGCTGGGCCCCTCCATCGTGAAAAGAATGAGAGCAGAAGGAAAAGAAGCTGAGCCAATCTCAGAAACTTAGATACAATTCAGTATCCAATTTATCTAAGGTTTTAGGGGCTTCGAGCAGTGGTGAATTCTCCGCGCGATAAATTCGGTTAAATTTATCTCCCACTTAAAAATGACTTGCCTTGCTATGTTTACTGAGACAGAATAATTATAAAAATGACAAATATACAGGAAGATAACTATATTGAGTCTTCGAAGACGTCAACAAAGTTGACGAAACGTTGGCAATAAAATATACATTATCGCATAAAAAATATAGTCCTTGTTTCCCGATAACAACTTTAGTTAATTAATATTTGATTAGATACTTTAATTATATATGTATTAATAGGCTAAAATTTAACTAACTAAAAAATGTTTTATTGGTGAAAAAATCCAAAATTGAATTTTCACAGATCCAGATTATTTGAATCCGAAAATTGTTTTTATAACATATATATCATCTCTTACATAAGGTTATGGAGAAAAATACCTAGTTCCTGTTAAGCACCACTAAGATATCTGAAAGGAAAATTTAAATAATAAAAAATTGATTAACTATTAAATTGATTATAAAGCTTTTCCTCTGATGATTCGTTAGTACTTTTCTTCTCATCTACGTGAAATTCCATCATTTTAAATTTAATATTACCAAATATAATTTATAAATAAAAAATAATAGGTAGATAGTATCTGACTAAAAACATAAATGTGAAAAAGGGGGCCAAGTTCGGTACAAACGGCTTCGCCGCTGATAAAAGTTAAGATCTGAACAGGTACCAAGTTCCATAGCAGGATACCAATCATAGATATAGGAATGCACAACGCCCTTCAATTGATTTAAAAGAAAATTCTCCTACGTTCTTTGATTTTAAATTTATAACTCTACAAGTTATAATAGTCAATAACTTACGTTTAATGTGATGATATTTCAATATAAGGTTGTAATTTAGCTTTGCTAGTTGTTCGTGCTAGTATTTTATAATACAAACAATATAGTTGAATATAAAACTTGCCAAGTTATAAATTTAATATGAAAGAACGTAACAAATGCTCTTTAAGTTGTACATCCCTATAGCTATGATTTAAGCGACTGCTATGGAACTCGGTACCCGTTTAGATCTCAACTCTTTTTTCGGTGAAGCCGTTTCTACCGAACTCGGTCCCTTTTTCACATTTATGTTTTTGGTCATGATATCATTAATTTGTGAAAAGTTTGATCCTTTAATTTATCTAAATAATTACATTTAAACATTTATATTAAAAATGATTATTAAATATTCCTCATAAAATATCTGATAAAAACTCGGACGGTTTTTCATAAATTTCACCCTTCATCTGGGCCCGGAAGAAGAGAAAGTTTTTGATTTTCAATTTACTCCTTTATTAGTGTGCCAAGCTTTTACCAGTATGACAAATTTCAGCATTCTAGCTGATTGTATTTTCACTAAATGTTAATTAACCCAACAGTAAATTTCACCCCTTCATTTTGGGTCCTGAAAAAGGGAAAGTTTCACTGCTTTAATTGTATGCCCAAATTCTACCTGCATTCCAACTTTTAGCATTCTAGGATTAGCGGAAGTACTTTTGGTTTTGATATGCGGAGTTAGTCAGTCATGAAAGTTCAATGTTAAAAATGGCACTTTTTAAACATTAATAACTCAATAATTATGATAGGTTTATTCATGAAATTTGGGATTCTAGGTGTTCCAGTGGTCCTTATTAGACATGCAGAATTTCTAGTGTATAGGTATAATAGTTTTTGAGTTATGGGGGGGGGTCGAAGGTAGCTCGAAATAGTTCGTGTAAATATACACATAACCGGTGCGGCGCCCGTTCTTTTCCGAACTTGGCTGGCCCTGTGTCTGGATAGATAATTTATTAAATAAAATATTGTGAATATGTATGTAATATTTATTGAGGATAATAATGACACTGCTAAATGTATAATTTTAATTATTTTTCTTCAATAATCACGATGATGACAAAAGCGCCCTTTTATAATTATGAATATTTCTTTTCAATAAATCATCAGCTCAAATTCGCCTTACTCTACAACTACTGACATGTTTCGCTGCAAGTTGGCACAGGTTGCCGTGGTAAGGCGTTATCTATGCTTATAAAAGCGCCCTTTCGTGTTTTTATTATTTGTCCTTAACTTTACAATTATTTATTTATTTCTTCAAGCTTATATGATTTGCTCTAATCAAAATAAAATTAATTTTCTGGTTTATTAAATACATAAGATATTTTTAAAAATTTTTAAATGCCGTGTGTCTAGATTTTAATAAGAGAAACCCTTATTGCCTAGAATTGTTAAATAAAAATATATAAGTAAAAACTAAAATTTTAATTGAATGCAAATATCTAGTAAAAAAAGGTTTTATGTGTTTGACACGAATATTTGTGTGTGGATAGGTATTTCTATGTCTGATTTATAACTTTTGAATGGAAAATTCGAATTTGATGGAGTTTTTTGTAAAGATTAAAGTATTTTTCAAGAAAATTTTAAATATGTTTGATTTATATAATATATTAAATGATTTTATTGATATTAAATTTTAAAATACGATATCTTTTTAAAACTACTATGAAAATCTTATCCATCACAGGCGAGACCCTTAGTAAACATTTCAGTTTTTTACGAGAGTGTCAAAGTTAAATTTTTACTTTACCATACAGAGTATGATCAAGTATTGTAATCGTGCATGAAAAAAGTGTTTTTTTCCTTCTTTTTTTCGAAATATCTCAAAAACAACTGAAACTATTTTGATTAAAAAAATTGAGCTAAACCATGGCATTTCACTCTACAAAAAAGCCTTAATAAGTAAACATCGAAAAAATTATATTTTTCGAGATAATAATTGTTTTGTCAAAATGTCTGTTAGTTAGTGTGTCTGGTTGTCTAGTTCTCTGATTGTCTGGTTGTCTGTTAGTCTGTGCTTTACCAAATTTTGTGGACGAGCTAGCTCAAAAACTAGTGTGAATATCAAAACCAAATTCCACACGTAGTTTTGGTCCATTGAGAATAAGAGCTGATTAGATTTTGGTGCATATCGACCTAAAATTAAGGGGAGTGGAGGGGTGGTTAAGAATTAAAAATCTAAGCCATTTGAGGAAACTCAACCAAATTTTGTATACATAATCAGTGGACCCCCAGAAGTATAAAAATACAAAAACTAACCGCCCAAAATGGGACAAAAAATAAAAATCTTTGCCATTATTCCAAACTCAACCAAATTTTGTATACATAATCAGTGGGACACCAGAAGTATAAAAATGCCAAAACTAACCCCCCTACATGATTATAAATAATTTTAGGGGCCTGGTTGTATGGTAAAGTCAAGTGGATAGCCACATCAGAAAATGTCAGCTTATTTCTCTTTATATCATAACAAATAATACCATATTTAGTCTCTCTAAATGTTGTATTAAAATCGATAAAAATATCTTTGGAATTAATTTTTTTTCTATGAAAATCAAAAATTCAGAGCGCATGGGGGACACTTTCTACCTATACATTGCAGATAACTTCGAGTGTGTCAAAGGTAAATTGACAACTGTATGTTTAGAATCTAGAATAAAGTGACCCCGAAATTTTTTAATGATGATGATTAAATATCTGATTAAAAAATGTTTACATCAGCTATATAATAATCAAATGAGGTTGTATTCCGAAGGTCAAGTCAAGCACCCGGAGTGATATTTGGCATTCGGGCTCACTTCCCGATAAGGTGAATACAAACATTTCTAACATATAGGTACTATTAAATAATCCAAAAAACCAACAAAATATTTAACCATTTAGCTGACAGTAGCTGATAATCTCTCGATTTATAATCCTTCACATTTTTTACTTCACCATACTGGGTATGGTCAAGTATTGTAATCGTGCATGAAAAAAGTTTTTTTTTTTTTTCAAAATATCTTAAAAACGGCTGAAACTATTTTGATTATAAAAATTTGGGGAAACCATGGCATTTCGGTCTACAAAAAATCTCTAATAAGTATACATCAAAAAATTACATTTTTCGAGATATTAACTGTTTTGTCAAAATATCTGTTAGTCTCTTAGTTAGTCTGTGCGTTACCACAGTTTGTGGACGAGCTAGCTCAAAAACTAGTATGATCACCAAAACCAAATTTCACACTTAGTTTTGGTGCATTGAGATTAAGAGCTGATTAGATTTTGGTGCATATCGACGCAAAATTAAGGAGGGGAGGTTAAAATTTAAAATTATAATATAATATTTTCAAACTAAAAAACAAGAAAAATGAAATATACTATAAAATTAACCTATAATAAAGAAAATATTTTTTTTCTGACACCAAAATTAGGGGAGGGGGGGGATGAAAAAATAAAAATCTAGGCCATTTGAGCAAACTCAACCAAATTTTGTATACATAATCAGTGGGCCCCCAGAACACTAAAAATTCAAAAACAAACCGCCGGGGGCGGGGGGTCATAGAGGCAGATTTGGGTTTTGTAGAGGGTGGGAAACTGCTGGGCGTGAAATTTTTTCGATTTTTTAATTGTTAAAAGGGGAAAAAAGTTCAAGATTGTTGAGTAATTGAGGTCAAGAATGATTTATTGCAGATATAATAAAAAAGATTAAAGATATTTCGTCGCATAGTGGAATTGTCTTTTGACAAAGTGTGTTAAGATGGGCAACTGAGAAAGTCGAAATTTAATAAAACTCTGTTTTTTATTTATTGTCCAATTTCCTAGTATTCCCATTTTAATTAATAAATATTATTTGATTGAAAGTTTCTTTTTGCCGAGAGTAGAAGAATTTTGATAAATTGAAGGAGACAATAAAAGTGTGTCTTCTGCTGGAATTGTAAATTTTAATTTATTTATAACGAGACTATAGGTTCGAGAACTTTGCCCTCTTAATCAGTCTATTACAATTGATTCACAGGAATTCTTCGTAATTCAATTGTAATGGACTGATGAAGAGGGCAAAGCTCTCGAAACTATAGTCTTGTTATAAATAAATTAAAAATTTATAATTCTAGCAGATTACGCTTTTTAATGTCTCCTTCAAATATTATTTGACGTGATTAAACAATTTAATAATACGTATTTTTATGCTTTGAATTCAATTATTTGAGAAAATAATATTTTTAAATAATTTGTTCGTTATTTTCTAATCATTATACCTCTATTCGAATTATATCTGGACCATTTTTATTTGAAATGATTGTGTTTATTTTTATACATATCTGATAAATGGAATTTCGTTTTTTGTAACCTGAGGTATAAGTTGTCTCTTGAAATCAACAACTCTCGCTGGTTTCCTGGCCCTAATTAATCTTCTAATTAATCCAAAAAAACATTTAGTATATCTGGCTTGGATGCATGTATAGACATTGAAACCCACTATTTCGAACCAATCAGCGCTTAAACACACACACACCGAACAGGGGGACCCCTCCCAAATGAGAAGGGGGCTGCAATTGTGGAATTGTGGGGGGCTCGTCTCTTTCGAAGCTGAAGAGTGGGGCGATCCCGCGACTCGTAGAAAGTGGCCCAACAGCTATCTATATATAAAAGCACACCAGCATCGTTAATGTATACATACACAATCGGCAAGTCATCCACTACACTCTTGTGTTGTGGTGAAGTCGTTTTTCACCAAAACCAAAAGTGATCCACACAACATGAGAGGAACGGTGAGTACCTCAATTTAACTAATCCAAATTATCTACTCTGCCATTTTTTGATTATTACATCATAAGTGACCAACAACAAATTAAAAAGTGTTCAGTGTGTTATATATAATATGTGCGGGTGTGTTAACAGTTCAATCACTTCAGAAATAATACGGGCGGATTTCGGATACGAGATGGATGGATTTCTCTTTTTTTTGTTTTTATTTTTAAAAAGTGAAATTTATTACAAATTCTTCTTAAAAACTTATTTTTATTTTTCTATACTAAGGGCTGGCTAAAATAATATAAGAAGAATTAATTTCTGGGGAATTTCTCAAGTTATTCAACTTCCAGTTCCAAAATAGTATATACCTATTTATTATTTATTTTTTGTTCAGGAAACATGGTTTTGATTCGAGGTGAAACATATTTAATAAAATTAAAATTAGACAACTAGATGGGTTTATGAGCAAGAATCAATCAATATTTTGGGCCTTAATGACTTTAGAAGTCGATGCGCCTTTAAACCCTCCTTATTTTGGGCCTTTAATTTTAATTTTATATATTATTTCTTTTATTATTATAATATTTCGTTGGATTACTTATGCAAAGGATAAAAGGGCTATATTTATAAGGAATAAGATCATTATACTTTTTCTGATTAATAATATAAATATTTTCATTTGATTTTGAATTATATAGTTTCAAGTAATTTTCTTTTCACTTCATTTTTATAAAAATATTTCAAATGGATATTTAAAATAGTTTGCACTAATGACCTTAACTGTGGATGCCCCTTTAAACTCCCCAAAATAATAATAATAATAAAACAGTTTTTTAGCTTACCATTGTTTTCCAAGCTATAGTATTTAGGGACCTAATTTTCTAGTAACCCTGAAAAGTTAGATCTTATTTTGTTTTGATAAGTCATGCAAATAAAATTTAACAATCAGTCTTATTTAAAGATCAAAATAATTTTAATCTCATTCAAAGCCTTATTTGCGTAAATTACAAACATTTAACATCACATTCGGGGTCAAATTTGAAACATATCAAATCAGCTCATTGGTTACCTATATCTTTCGTCCCTATAATTTCAACAGAGTGGACTTTTGGTCTTGTCTTAATATATACCATATCTTACTAAATCCTGCTCTAAAAATTGCTTCGATTACAATTAAATCCTTGAAATATTATTCCAAAATAATTTCAACTGTGTTAATGAGAGGATACGGATTTGCGTACTCAATTTTCGGACCATCGAATAAAAAACATTCTATTACATATAATAACATTTTGAAAAAGATTCCTTTTTTTTGGATGGGGGAATAAAAAAATAAATAAATAAATAAAATAACTGTTAATCGTTAAAATTTTTTAAATATTTGAACCGTAATTAAAGTTTTTAAGTGATTTAAACACAAATTTTGTTAATCTTTTTGATGAAAAAGTTGTGTTTCTGAAACTTTTGCAGGGTGAAGTAATAAAACTGTTTTGTTTTGATCCACTTAGATTAGTCACCTCCAATTTTATTTTTGACGTTTTTTTTTGATATTATTAAACATTTAAATTAAAACCATATGAACATAAATAAATAATAAATTTGTCTTATTAATTGAAAAGTTTATGTTTAGGCGAAAGTAGCAGAGTTGTTGATTCGTATGAGAAATCAATGAGGTTGTCCTCTGCTAGATGCAAATAAACATATACAAATACATATATATTAAATATAAATACCTATGCTTATATATAATTTATTTGTTTGAGACTATATATTGTTTCGAAGGCTTAACCTTCATCATCAGTCTTTAATTAGAAATATTTTATTAATCATTTATGTGGCTAGCTTGTTATAACAACAAAACGAATTTTCTATATCAAGTCGGGTAAGTGACTCCATGAGAAATAACAGATAAAATACTTCTAATTAAAAAATGAAGGACAAACCTTCGAAACTATAGTATCAAGCAAATAAACTGGATATATATTTATTTATTTGCTTCAAGTAGAGGACAACCTTAGTGATTTCTCTTTATGAAAGATCTTTTTAAGCGAAATAAAAAAAATGAAACTTTATATTCAGATTTTATTTAAAAAAACAATTTTTTTGAATATTTTAATTAGTCTATTAGTATTTCCTTTCGGTAGATTTTCTTTCACATTAAATTTCTACCCGAAATAATATACTTTTTATTTCTTAAAAGAATGTTAAATTGCTAAATTGCTTATGGGTACTTTATATCCGGTAAATAAAATATATCTACATATCTAAAAGTTGTGTTATTTATTAAATTACTCTTAAAAGTAAAAAAAAAAAAAAAAATGAAATCGATCTAAATTACGGAAACAGGTTTATTTTTATTTTTTTAACAAGTTCACTCGATCTTGTTTGTATATTTCTGTATATTTTTCTCATTAAAAATGTTCATTCTTTCACTCTAAATTTCACTTTGGGAATTTCTTAAATTCATCATTTGACTTGGACTTCGACATTTTTTTAAGAAACATCCGTAGTATTTAAATTCGCAATTTGGAATATTCATAATCCACGGTGCTTCATGATTTCAATTATCAAATTATCTTTATTTATTTTTTTATACTATTATTAGTAATCTTATGTAATAGAGGATTGACGTTTCATCATTCATGACTTTGTAACGAAATCGTGAGAATCATTAGCATGATTTCAATCAACCGAGCAGACCGCGGGACATTTCGCCTCAATTCAAGTGCAATCTGTTTCCTCTGAGTCAATTCAATTTCACTCTGTTTTTATTTTCAACGCTTCACATATATGTATATTTTTATATCTTGAGAAATCGTATATTTATATACATACCTATATATTTGTAGATTTAATGAGCTGTGAATATATAACATTAAAAAATTCCCTAGTTTGAGTTATTCATTAATTTTACAACGATTTAAACCAGTTTATGAAAGTTGTTATCGATCTAATTGATTTTTCTATTTAAGAAAATTATTATAATTTATACAAATAAGAAAATCACATTCTTGAAACTCTCACTTTTTATTTTTTTCATTTTTGTTTCTTTTCAACACACCCGCATTTTTTAAATAACTCACTCGTGAATCCATACTAAATGATCCAAAATAAAAAATGGCAATTGGTACTTTAATTAATTTTTATTGTTTTCATCTAATATTTGACTGAATTGATGTTATTAGGTGCTGTTAGCAGTTTTGCTCTTCGTGGGCACGGTCCTTGCTGAAAAGAAGGCCGTGGAAAAACAAGAGCAAAAGGCTGAAGAGACCAAAGTGGAAAATAAAAAACAGGAAAAACGAGGACTTTTCGATCTTAGTCTGGGCTATGGCCATGGAGGGGAAGAATTGAGCTTAGGCCATTACCATGGTGGTGGTGGATTTGGTGGACTTGGACTTGAAAGCCATGGTCTTGAATCTCATGGCTTCGAATCTCTTGGTCATCATGGACACCTGGCCATTACTGGTATTCACGATGATCATGTCAAGACCATCACATATACTAAGAAGATCCCCGTGCCGGTACCTCAACCTTACCCTGTTCACGTTCCTGTGACCAAACATGTTCCATATCCAGTAGAAAAACATGTACCTTACCCAGTCAAGGTCGCCGTAGACCGACCTGTTCCGGTTCACATCCCTGTCGAGAAGAAGGTTCCTTATCCAGTAGAAGTCAAGGTCCCTGTACCTCAGCCCTACCCAGTTCATGTCCCCAAACCATACCCAGTTTATGTTGAGAAGAAAGTCCCCGCTCCTTACCCTGTCGAAGTCAAGGTCCATGTACCTCAGCCCTACCCAGTACATGTTAAAGTACCCGTTCACATTCCAGTAGACCGCCCTGTTCCTTACCATGTTAAGGTTCCTGTTGACCGTCCCGTCCCAGTCCATGTTTACAAACCTGTCCCATACCCCGTCGAGAAGCCTGTGCCTTATCCAGTAGAGAAGCCTGTCCCATACCCCGTTAAAGTTCCAGTTGATCGTCCAGTCCCTTACCCAGTAGCGAAACCCTATCCAGTTCATGTGGAAAGGCCAGTAGCTGTACCTGTGATCAAGCATATTCCTTACCCTGTTGAGAAACAAATACCTTACCCAGTAAAGGTCCCATACGATAGACCTTACCCTGTGGCCGTGCCCAAACCATATCCTGTTGCTGTCGAGAGGCCCGTTCCATACCCAGTTGAAAAACCCGTCCCCTATCCCGTGAAGGTACCCGTTGAAAAACCAGTCCCCTACCCAGTTGAAAAGCCTGTGCCCTACCCCGTAAAAGTTCCAGTCCCAGTGCACTACCAACATCAAGAACATTACGGCTACGGAGGACTCGATTATGGCAGCCACGGATGGCAATAACTTAGTCTTCCCCTGCGCCAAAGCCCCCACCCTTTCCTCATAAATTATTTATCTACTTCCTGTGACTTGTTCGATTGTATGTATTATATTTTAATAAAAATGTACACCAAAAAATGATAAACAACATAAAAAAAAAATACATTTCATACCTTAACTTGTGATATTCTATATTTTTTTATAAAATAAATTTTTTTACAATAAAAAATATAAGCATTTAATGTTATTTACCTGATTTCCTAATTAATTTATTTATAAGTGATTCCAAATTTTTGGCATTTTTTTATTTTTTTCAAGTCTCTTCTGTAATATGAGAAAGAAATCGTGGAGTATGAAATTTAAATTTTGCAGTTCTTTTTTATAATTTACTGTCTCTGAGGTTCTAACAACTGTTTTTAAAAATGTCTCATCATCATATTTATCAAGTATACATACATCCTAAGCCTCCATTCAACATTTTTATTTCTCTAACCCATATCTTCCATTATCTGGAGAAAATATTTCAATCTAGTTTTTCCTCTTTTCCTTTTTTACACACTTCTCGTTTTAAAATATCGCTTAACAATCCTCCATTTCTTAAAGTGTCCTTGTCTCAATGTGGTCAAATTTCATGTGAGCTGATTCAGATTTTAAAAGGATATTTCATATTTAGTACTTGTAAATCAATATTTAGAGTTGATTAGGTTTTAGTTGAAATTTGTTTACAGAAACACATTCCTGAATTGATCATGATATTTTTTCTTTTTTTTTTTATAAATTATATATAATGTTTCTATTTACAAATTTTTCAAATCTTTTTAAAGAAATTGCTATCAAAATAAAATGGTATCTTCACAAATAAACTACTAAAGGGCTGCATTATTATCTGAGTTTAACAAACTCATAGATGGTTTACCTAATTATTTTATTTACTTAAATAAATATGTTAATCTAGAGGAAAAATTATTTTATTAATTAATTAAAATATTTTCTTTTTATTAAGTGATTCGATAATTTTTTAACTTTAACTTTGAAGTTTCCCTTATCAAGTGAAATTACAAAGATTCGTAACATTCAGTAAATACATGTATTTCCTAATAAATAAACATTCAAATCACCTTAAAGTCAACACTATTTTTTTTTACTTTCACATTTAAATCCAAACCATAAATATACCTACACATATATAGTATTTAGAGTTTTCTATTGCATCATGTTCTATTTATTCTTATTAGTGCTGAGGATCAAAATTTGTATCTATGTTATGTGTTATTTACCTAAAATAACTCATTAGAATGTCATCGTGTCTGTTTTAAGAATAACAGATTTATTATAACGAACAATTCATTTACCCGAATTGCACACCAGATTATCTCAAGCTGTAGTTATATTTTGGTCAGCTTTATTTAGAGTATATTAATAGTAAAATCATATCCGTAACTTTCATTGTGGCTAAGTTTGATCCCTCGAATACATACTTTTTCTAACTTATACCTACCTGTAAAAATAAATTGAAGAAAAATCCTATTATTATTGGTCTTTCTCAAATAGC
The DNA here is from genome assembly GCA_024734495.1 of Forficula auricularia. Classification (NCBI taxonomy): domain Eukaryota; kingdom Metazoa; phylum Arthropoda; class Insecta; order Dermaptera; family Forficulidae; genus Forficula; species Forficula auricularia. Next base: position 36,767,921 of record JALMQS010000099.1, on the reverse strand, counting down.
TGGATCTTTAGCTTTGGTCAAACTGCTGGATATGTTGGACTGCTCACTAAATCAGCAAATCCCAAAATCAAAATTCGTATTAAAATTGTAAATCGAATCATTATTATTGGAAGGTCACAATTTTTGTAAGGCCGAAAATAAAAAATTATGAGGTGTAAGAGGAACCCCAGTATAGATCTCAAGTAGAATTAGGCACATTTTTTAAAGTTAAATTACTTTTAAAATAATGCTGAGGAAGGACTCAAAATGGCCATTTTCAGGTGATTTATTTACCTGTCTTCGTTCAGATATGGGTCAACTTAAGATTATGAAAAAAACTCCACAAATTTGTTCATTCTTTCTTTATCAACCACCAATAAAATTAAATATGTCATTTCAAGTATTTTGGAACATATAAAGCACTTTTTATGTTGTCCTACTCTTACTTGACCGGATTATTTTGTCTAACGTGCTCTTTGCCTAAATAGAAAATCAATTGGAAATTTTAGTTTACACTCAAAAAATCAAAACTAATCATTAAAGCATTCATTAACATTCAAAATCATCGACCTGACTATTTCAACTTAAACTTCAACAAAATTTGTCTCTTTCAATGGGCCATTCTCTCCTTATTCAATGATATTGCTTAAAGACAAACTGACCATAGTCAATCAATTTAAGTTATTGGCTTGTCGCAAAAGTAATATTTTGATCTAATTATCTGAGCATATAGAGTCGACTCTCAATAATTCGAAATCCAAGAGACTAAAAGAAAAATTCGAATTATCGAGACGTTTGAATAATCAAGAGGAAAGATAAAAAATTCGAATTATTAAGAGTTTTTATTATTTTTTTGAAAATATGTATGAGCTTACATAAGTTTTATATATAGCCTCAAGTAAAAAAGTAAAAATAATGAAAACGTCAAAAAAGAACAAAAAAATTATATATTTATTAACATTGCAATAGATAATAATATTCCTAATTAAAAAAATTAAGAATATTTTTTTCTAGGAAAAATTATAATTATAAAGAGGGAAGTGGCCTTGTTCGAATTATAGAACGTTCTCTTCCCCTCTTGTTACGAAAAGGATTCCGAGTTATCGAGCGTATCAAAATACACAGTATTTTTTTTAGTAGCTGAAAAGTAGGAATTATCGAAAAATTCGAATTATCGAGGTTCGAATTGTCGAGAGTTGACTGTAAAATATTAAAAAAAAAAAGGTTTTATAGACAAATATACATTAAATAATACTAGTTTAATTCCATAAATTAATATATTTATGTTGATATTATAAATGACTAAATCGTGGAAACTTATCGATTTGTTTCCTCATAATTCATAAAGAAGAAAAATTGAAAACTTCTTCAAAGTATAATAACCTGATTTTCACTTTTATCTTGCGATAAAACATCACTGGCAAAAAAAGGAAACATAGAAAGTTAATATATCCTAATAGCTCATAAACCAACACACAATATACGGTATAACGTTTTTACAGTGTATTTGTCTAATTAATAGCTATTATTGTCGTAATTAAATTTAGTTATACAGTTTTTTATATAATTTGATATTTAAAAAGTCGGAATCAATTATTAAAAGTCTCAAAATTTAATATTTTAGGCACTAGTATCTATGGTAATAACATCAATTTTAAGTTAATTCCAATAAGTATTGAAAAAAAGATGATATTTTTAATCAAACCAGAACATTGTTAAACAGAGACAATCAGTAAAATTTAAAGAAATTAAATAATAATCAATCGTGATAACTACTTTATGTACTTTGGAACCAATTTGATCAACTCCTTTAGTACTACGAGATATCTTTGATTGCCCGCTAAACCTGCTAAGTGTGAGATATGTGGACTAAAACTAGAGAAAACCAGATTTGGATAATTTTGACATATTTTTGACTAGAAATAAGATGACCACTTGCCAAAATTAGCTGGTTGTCGAACCACTCTAGTATAGTGGAAAATAGAGTATTATATTATACCAAATTATTTTTATTTTATCTTCTAGAATACTAGACTAGCAAACTTTTTTGGAGTAGGTACTGCGCGTTTTCTTAGACAGTAGGGTTGTTTCTTCAACAGTTTATTAAAAGGGAGAATAATACAAAGGGGTACCCTTATCAACTTAATTGAAAATTTCTACGGGAAAAATATTGTAATTTTCAAAAAACTAAACTCATTTTAAATACTATATTTTATAAAGAGTTAAAGGTGTATATTTTTGTTTGAATATCTCCAGAAAAATTACTTTTTGAAGCCTATCTTAAAAGGAAGAATGATACAAAGAGGGTGACCCTTATCAACTTAGTTGAAAATTTCTAAGGGAAAAAATATTAATTTTCAAAAAAACTAAACTTATAAAAGAGTTAAAAGTGTATATTTCCGTTGAATATCTCAAAAAAAAAAAAAAAAAAAAATACTTGTTAAAGCCTCTCTTAAGAAACTTCGCATGTATCAAATAGATTGAAAGTAATTTGCTACTGCTGAAAAAACAAACTCCGTCCTGAAACATAAAAAAAGTTTCACATTTTTTTTTTTGTAATTTTCGCAAAAAATCGTTTATCGAATTTCGAAATTGTTTCTCATACAAGAAACCAAAATTTTCGATTCGATTGTCATAAACAGTAATTACTCATGGCGTGTAACTTACACTTTCACTTGTTTTTTCACTTTCTCTTTTCTTATAATTTTGAATAATAAATTGAAAAAATTTTATTTTCAATATTTTGGCTAAGGTTCTTAAAGCATTTTTTAATACGCCTGCACTACATATATATCTATAGTCTGGCGATCACATTTTATTTAATAGTTACTAAACAAAATATTAATAGCTCTTAACAAATTTGATTTAGAAATCCTTACAAAAGACACTAATTACTTTTTGTTGTTGTTGTTGTTGTTCTTGCTGTTGATGTCCAAAATTTATAGTCTATAATGTCATTTTCTTGGATTAATACGTAATAGCTACTACCTATTTATAAAAAACAACAACATTCCTTTATAATAACAGCATCCTATCCTACTTCAAATAACTTTATTCACTCCCAAATTATACCTTAACAAAACGATTGACATGCATAATGAGTCGGATGATGACTTGGAAATTCTCATCCTGATTTGCTTTAAAAAAATTATACTTACACAATACTAGGGGTTTTATTTCAATAGAAGAAAGAAATAATTACACTTTTATTAAATTAATTTCGTTTTTGTTTCTACATTTTCAGAATATAAAATTTAAATTTCAATTCAAAACTTGATTAAAATTTAAATATTATTATAAAAAATTCTCTAATTAAACTAAACGGAGATATTTTCTACATACTTGGAGTTATTTTTCTTTGGATATTGATTCTCTTCGAAACTGAGACTAATCTGAGATTTCTCATTTTATAAACGAATTTGATTTTCAGATTTATGTGAAAAATCATTATGTAAAATAACCACATAATTTATAATCTTTAATTTTTAACATTAATAAATACTACACGTGGGATTAGTGCAAACCATAAGATTTTCACTCCCTCTTTCTTTCAATTTAATAGGGAACCAGCATTGAATTTAAAATCGTAAGTCGTTTTGAGGAAAATTACGAAAAACCTATTGAGATATAAATAAATTAGGTATTTCAGGATAGGCAACATGAAAGAAAATATATATTTATTTTTAATGATATTGATACAAGTAGAAATTGCACTATAAAGGTACACCGCTGTAGTCTACTGTGGACCCATGTATCGTGAAAAGAAGAAGATATTTCATGGGTTGGGTCGGAGTTGAAGGTATCAGTGGATGTGAGTCTTGAAAGACTGATGGTTATAATATGTAGCCGGGAAAACGGGCGGGGGTAGCGAATTCTAGTCTCTAGAATGTCATAGAGATAAACGAAGTGGCGAATGGCGTTTGTCCGGTTAGTATCCAATATACAAATAGAAGGGATGATGAATGTTAGAAAATCGTGAATTTTCATTAAATGAAGCTTTTTAGGGATTATTGGTTTTATCTCTTCAGAGCAAACGCCATGGTAGTATCGTTAAAAATAAGAAAAGCGCGGAGACAGTTCTACAATCAGCCAGGAAGTCGAGAGCGTAATTGACGCTGGATCCTATTTGTCTAATAGCTCGCCTCTGAATTACACCCAAGGTAGCAAGGCGCTTGCTGTGTTATCTTTAGTCGATAACAAACTTAAGTTTTAAAATGAATGTTCCTGGGATTCACTGCTTTCGAGTTATCATGATAACTGATAATTAATAGCAGAAAATACTCTTATAAAGATATCTTATAAAATATTCTTATTATATAGTTATATTTTTATGAAATCCCTTTAATATTTGATAGATATTTCAGAACTTCCACTTACTTTATGTAAGTAAAAATACAAATACGTAGTAATTTTACAAAAGTTTTCTATTTTACTTTCTATGAGCCTTTCATCTTTTTTGGCTGATCTTGTTGACAATTTCCTGTGTCTCAAATTCCTTTCTGATCTCGTTTCTTAATTGATCTTGGAATGTCTTTAATATCATCTTACATCAACATTTAAAATATTACATTGAAAAAATCTTGTAGATATTTGATTATATATGAAACTTTTTCTGGGCTTATATCTTATAATATAAGTAGAACATGTTTATTTAAAAATAATTTCTTATGCTATTTTTTAATTTCATTTTGTATATGATCTAGAAAACCAGATGAGGAAAGTGAAACATGCTAATTGATCCTAGAAGTTCAAATATTTTCTCTCCATGCATCTGTTCTAATTTCCTAGGATCGTGTCTATTCTGTTTCTAGCTAAGTTTAATTACTATATCTACTTTAACAAAGTTTCTTTATTATAAGTTTTGAAACCTAAGGAAAACTATAAATTTATTTCGCGTTAATTTAACCTTAAAAAATATTTTGTAATAACTTTTTTCTTAGCCATACCCGATAACTAGGTCCTGGTTAGAAGTATCGTTATTTATTTAACATCAATCAAATTTAGGGAACGCGGTTGGTTTGTTTATAGTGAAATATTATTAAAATTATATTAGGTTGGAGCTGGTGGTGTTTCACTTGTGTTCTCCTTGTGAAATACCACCAACTCCAACCTAATATAATATTTATTATCATTATTTAATTATAATTCTCACCGCTCTATAGTGTAATTTTCAGATACAAAAACTGTACAAAGACATAAAAAAGAAAAATCTAACACTAGAAATCTCAGAAAAAGTTAATAATTTAATAAATAAAAGAAAAAGGAAAGAATCTATCTAGTTATCTTATATTTGTATACAATTTGATATAAATAATATCTTCTTTTTTTAAGGAGGATGAATAAAATTCAATTGCTTCTTTCCAGTGATTTTTTATTAATTCAAGTTGTTAATCCAAATATTTTGAGAGTACTACGGCAACTCTTCCTCAGTGAAAACTGTGGAATCAGAATAACAGCGAGTTAGTGGGTTCACAAATCACTAATTGTCTGCTAATTACAAATGTTAAAATGGTAAGGTACTCACCCTCCATCTTACCAATACATCGACCACCAGCTTGCACAAATCAACGACTACCTTACAATTTTAACATTTGTAATTAGCAGACAATTAATGATTTGTGAACCCACTAACTCGCTGTTATTCTGATTCCAGAGTTCCCACTGAGGAAGAGATGCCGTAGTGCTCTAGAAATATTAGGATTAACCACTTGAATTAATACAAAATTACTTGAAAGAGAAATTGAATTTTATTCATCCTCCTTTAAAAATTAGCATATCTAGTACACACCAAGCCATTTAAATTTCATATTAAAATAATATCTTATTCATCAAAATATAGATTGATCAACATATTGATGATACAAATAAGCAAACAGTCAAAAATATTTACAACACTTGTAATTATTTATTCTTTACTAATATCGTTAAATATAACTCGTACAGTTATTTAATTCAAACGAGTCATTGGGAATAAAAACCCAAATTATTCCGGGCAAAGAGAAGTTAGTAAGCAGAGATAAAAATGTAAATATCCTATCATCCTAGTATATTCAGTAGTTAGGTAACTAAGGCTAGCATCTTGGGCCCATATCTTCTATATTTTAAAATACCACAGGGCCTGAGAGGGTTTTATTTACCCCACTGATATTCAATACAATTGAAATATTAAAAAAGTTTATAAATACAAATCCAATAAAATCGAGAATCTAAATTTATTCATTAAAATTTTCTATAAACAGAATAATTTTAAACTGTTTTCCTTGATCACATAAAAAAAACTATACTTTGGTTATCTAATTGTTGACTAGAATTTATAGAATGTTGGAATTTCTTTAAAATTATCTGTAATTTAAAAAGTGTAATAATGTTTAAATGTTGTACTTATATTATTTCTCAGTATAATTAATAGAGTGGTGTTGGTACAAGGTGAAACATCGTTAATAAAGATAAAAGTAAATATATATTAAATGCAATATTCATTTGCTATGAGCTAAGATTTTTAGGTCACGTGTTTCACATTAAAATTAAAAAAATTAAAGATGTAAATTTTTCAATATATATATTTCGAGCTGTAAGCTCATCTTCAGGAAAGTACAGAATTATAACTAATACAAAATTTTGCATTCGAATTTTGTATTAGATATAATTCTGTACTTTCCTGAAGATGAGCTTACAGCTCGAAATATATATATTGAAAAAATTTACATCTTTTATTTTTTTAATTTTAATATGAAACAAGTGACCTAGAAATATTAATTCATAGTAAATGAATATGCATATAATATTTATTTACTTTTATCTTTATTTCCCAGTATATTGTATCAAATAATTTGTTGTACCTATCTGCTCTATGAGGCATCTCTGCCTCAGAGCATTGTTTTAAATAAATAAATTAGTATTGTTATCGTCCATGATGAATATTTTCTTTGTGGCTGATTATTAGAATTTGGACTTGAAATAAAATTAGAAGTTAAATTTTCAAAATGTTGCTACGTTTCGCAGTATATGATTACAATTGTTGTTATTGTTTTGTAGATTGTCTGAGGAAGCAGAAAAATATACTGCGAAACGTAGGAACATTTTGAAAATTTAACTTCTAATTTTATTTCAAGTCCAAGTACCCAATAACCAGCCTCAAAGGTAAATAAATAAATAAAATATTCAAAATCTCTTATCTCAAATCCCTAATATTTTAGAAAGATTAACAATAATCTGACCTGATCTAATCGAAATGATTGAAAATTAAGTCGAGATAGATTATATTCTGCAGAAAGTTTGTGAAATTAACCTTTCGTGATTCATTTTTTCCTAACACTTTTATAGATGTTTAAATCATTATTTTAAACAAACCTCCCAAATGTTTTTGTTTTGAAATTTGTTGTTGTTGATTATTTTACTATCTCTTGGTCAAGAATGTTTAAAGCGTAAAAACAATCTTTCATCGAGAAGATAATCTGCCTGCCAAGACTCGTCCCCACATCGTTCACGCAATGAGTAATCCAAATTCTTTTCCAACCTCGCGGCTATCTATCATCCAATATGATTTTCACTTTATCTCCATCTCTCTCTTCCTTGAGGATCATTTTGCAATAAGAGGAAATACTTTTTTAATGGATGTCATTTTATCAATTGCCGTTCAAACCAATCTATTTGCTCTCTCTCTCTCTCTCTCTTTTTATTTTTTTATTGTTTTGATTTGATTTTTATTTAATATTTTGTCGCACCAAAGATTACTTCATAAAACCAGTTTTTATTCAATTTGAACTCCCGATTATTATTATTTTTTCTCTATATTAAATCTGTGGGCGCGGCATCGGCATGCCTCAGTCAGGGTTCGATTCGAGCTGGCGCACACTGCCAGGCTACCCTAGTAGCCCAATGTTTCAAACTATATAGTAACTATATAGTGAATGTTCAGTGGGGCTTCCGCGGATACGTTCTATGTCATTAGAGGTTTTTTGGGTTTCTCCGCGTGAGTTTAATAGTTTTACTCGGCGTTTCGGCTCTCCTTTTGGAGCCATTTTCAAGAGAGGGGGTGGGTGGTCTACGTGGTCTTAACCTTGTAGTCCAAGGTTCCGAGTGAATTTCTTCAGTCGGAAGGTTGGGTAGATTTGGATATTTAGGAAGTTTTGGGTGTTTTAGGTTGTGTTGAGGGTGTGTTACTTACATTATGGTGGCTGTCGTCTCGGCTGTTGCTGTTTTGAGAATGTTGGGCACTATCGATACGTTCACTGTCACTGTTTGTAGTCAGCCACCAACATGTAAGTAATACACCCTCAACCACAAAACACCCAAAACTTCCTAAATATCCAAATCTAGCCAACCTTCCCACTGAAGAAATTCATCTCGGAACCTTGGACTACAAGGTTAAGACCACGTAGATCACCCACCCCTCTCTTGAAAATGGCTCCAAAAGGAGAGCCCAAACGTCGAGTAAAACTCTCAAACCCACGCGGAGAAACACGAAAAACCTCTAATAACTATATAGTATATATAAATTATATATATATGGATAATGGTAACCCGTGCCGCAATGAGAATGAAGTTTTAAAAAACTGTAATTTTTTCCCAAAAAATCGCATTTTTTCCTTCATAAAATGAAAACCACTCATCCTAGAAACTTGATTTCTGTCTTATTCTCTAGTAAATTTTGTTGACTTGAACGTTTACTTCTACAACTTTATTGATAAAAGTCATAGATTTATAGATATCAATTTAAATCTTCACCTAGCTCATTTTAATCTGCATCTATCTGACTTATTATTTTGGTCTACCCTTAATTTATTAACCGAGTTCACTAAAAATAATAAAACTATTGTTTATGTAAATTTACTCATCTTGACGTAGCCATTTGAGGCACAAAAACTAATGGATCAGCAACTTAAATACTAATAATTATACATGTACATAGTAACTATATAGTTTGAAACATTGTGCTACTAGGGTACCCTTTACAGGAAGCAACTCGACCTTTTTGACGCCTCTGTAACTTCTCACATGGAAACCTCTACATGGCTGAATTTTTTTCCCTAATACTGATCCATAAGATGAACTAAATTATCAAATTTCATATTTTTATTGTTTATACCGTCCAAGTTATAAGAAGCCAAAAATAAGCTATTTCGTACTGACTCATCAAAATTCTAGAGTATTTCCGTTGATCTCTAGAGTTGTCCCTTCTTCAGAAGCTAAAATGAAAGGGTGAAATTTATAGGCTTAATTAACACATACTAAAAATACAATGAACCTAGAATGCTGAAATTTAGCATACTGGTAGATCTTGGCACATTAAAAAAGAGGAAATTTAAAAACCAAAAAATTCCCTTCTTCAGGGCATAAATACGCATCTAACTTACAAAAAGAAGTTAAATCCCAACAAAAACACCTGTGTAAAAAAACGGCCAAGTTCGATTAATAAAAACCTTTTGTCAAAAAAGTACTAAGATCTAATCTGTTGCCAAGTTGAACATCATCAATTTATTAATTGATTCGAGAATATTATAGTAACTTCAATTAAAACGCATCTTCTTCATTTTACATATCCATATATATTTATTGATTTTATATTTTTAGTTGAAATTATTTTCCTAAAACTTGGTTTTTACGTGATATGGTAACATAATTCTTGACATACATAACAATGCGTAAAATCCGGGTCTTAGGAAAATAATTTCAACTAAAAATATGAGATCAACAATTATATATAGATGGGCATATAAAATGAAAAACATGCGTTTTAATTGAAGTTACCATATTCATCGACTCATTTAATAAATTGAAGATGTTCAACTTGACAACAGATTAGATCTCACTACTTTTTTTGGAAAACAGTTTTTATTAATTGAACTTGGTCTTTTTTATTCAATAGAGTCCTATATCAATTTAAACAAGAGAGTCTTATATCAACAATAAATTAATTAATAAAATAAAAATCCCTTTATAAATAAAGAACTCCCTACTGTAAACAAATATTTATTAAATAATCATAGACGACATGTTTCACTAATGCGAAGCTCAGGTAGATCTAGAAGAAGGATTTTGTAAAGAGAAGGAGCTACCCATAAAAGTTGCAGAGATCCTCACAGAGACCAAATTGACCTGTTCTGAATAAAATATAAAAGTTCTTGAGTCTTGAGATTGAACAAGGGTGTACAAAGACTGTCCACAAACGGTTCTATTTAATTAATTTTAATTCTATATGTACTAATAATAATCTCGCTTATTAGAATTAAGCTGAACATTTTAAAATTGATTTCATTCTAAAATGACTGTAGAAAAGCATTAATGTACTCATTTTTAAACATCTTTTGTGAATAAATGGATTTCCGAACCACTAGACATAAATACATGAAAAGTATTAAAAACTTTTTCAAGACTCGGAACTACTGCAGCTAAAGCGGCAAGAAGTAATTATTCTTTTATATTTTTGTCTAAATTTTACTCCAATTGAATATTTTCTCGGTCTATAACGAGTATCGTTTTGGTCCAATTGAAAAAGGCAAAAGGCCATTCCTAGAATAATAGAAAGTACCTAGAGGCACAGAGCGATGCTCGGTAACTTCTTCCTTCAGTTAAAAGCTTTATTTTAATATTATTTTTAATTTAAAATTCTGATAAAAAAGGTCGATTTTTATTTGAGAGCCGTTTTCAAATTAAAAAAAAATACAAAAATATATAATATTCGCCCACTGTACCCCCCCCCCACCTCCCCCGCTCGACCCCACCACCGAAACCTCGCCCTACCCCCGGATCCCCCACCACTGCACCCCACCTCCTGCACCTGTTTTGATTCAACCATATGATTCATTTTTATTCATCCAATTGTTAATAAATCAAAATGTGTTGTTTTTTCAGAAAATTGAGACCTGCTTATGCGAAATATATTTTTAAATAAATTCTTGATTATTTTTTATTCTATTAAATAAATAAAGTTCTTTATAAAATCAATTATAAAACGTTTATTAATATTTCTAACGTTTATGGAGAACAAAATATGTTAAAATCCACAATCACAATACTTCTTCAAGGCCTTTGAGAATAAAGGATTAACCCGACCCATTGTCTGTCAGTGTACAAAAGAAAAGATAAACCCTTTTTAAATCCCTAAGAATGGCATTTTTCTACCTGAGAATAATTAATTTGATTACGAAAAAACCCCATCAAAAACAATTTTGTCGAAGATGAGACCGTGACAGATCGAATTGTCACCCCAAAAAACCCCTAACCCGTGAATTTCATTAAAATCGGTAGAGTCGTTTTCAAAATAGAACCAAGATACAAATATATATACAAACAAACAAATAAATATATAAATAAATATACAATTTTTGCTCATTTAATAAGAGTAGATTAAGAAATTAATCTCTAGTAATCTGAAACAGCAATGGCTTAGTTCGAAAGAAAGAGAGATGATTCTATTTTGTTCACTTTTTAGTCATTCTCACTTAATATTTTTTCATCCCCCACTCCAACTTCTTCTCCTATCGGATGCTTAGCTAAGCTCTCGCCTATACTCCACAACTGGTTGCATATCTACAGGATTTTATATACTCAAATATTCTTAATTGTTTAAAATCCTTATGTACAATTTTCCATTCTTTCATCCACAACCCATACTTTTTACTTATGAATTTTTTTACTTAATACATGTTTCTGGGCTTACTTTAGTTCATTTTCAACTTTTAAAACTGAAAATGGACTAAAGCAAGCCTGAAATATGTACCTATCTATTAACTATTTTTTTTCATCCCTATGACACTGAGCTTGTTTGTAACAATTTCAATATAAATTTAAGTAAACTTTTACAATACTTTAATTGTAAGGCAAGGCATCCATGATAAATTATTTAATATAATATCAAACGGCCGAAAAAGTCTTAATTAAAAACTAAAAGTTGCCAATTGATGAATTAATTAGTTATCATTATCACTTATTAAGGCCTCATCATTTGGACAAAAAAGTGAATCATTTCCAAGACTCGATACGCTGTTTGAATTTTGATGAATAATGCAAAACACACATGATCGATTGTTTTTTATTTCTTACTATATAAACGGATTAAAATTTCAAAAAATGCTATTTTTTGAACAAATTTGATTTTTTAACCGCAAGATCCCTAGAAAACTCAAAATAAAATATGTTCTCAACATAAGAAATACAAATATTTCGGAAGCCTATTGACTAACCAGAAGTGTTTTGAGAAATTATTCGAGTTTTTGAGTCGAGTACACTTGTTGAAATTGATTTAATTGTATACTGTTGTTGTTTGTTTGTTGTCGTTATTATTATATAGAGATTATTCTTACCTACATGATGGCGCAAATGACCGTAGTAGTCGACGCACCGATAAACAAATAATAATAATAATAATAATAATATTTCAGCACAAGAATGACCTTTATACGACTTGGTGCTCTTAAGTTGTCGTAGCTATCGGATTCCAACAATTCAGAAAAAAATCATGGTTGAAATTTATTTTTCTCCTCGTTTCAAACATTTTTTAACACGAGTAACGCAGAATTTAATACTCTAGACTCACCAGGAAGCCTGCCTTCCGGGCGTATCGAGTAACGAAATTTAATGAAGTGGTAGCCCAGGATAATGAAATTCTATTTCCAAATATAAAAATTTATATTATTATTTACTGAAATATCTTTTAAACTTTTTTTAATTAAACATCGTTTCGGAGATTTTTCTCTCCTTCGGGCTGTAAAAAGGTCAAATGGAAGAAGCATAACAGCAATCTTTTTATCCTCTCTATTTTTATTGTTAATAGATCTTGCCAATACTTCAACAGAAATTACATTGTTAACCACTGCAAAACGAAAGACATGTTGCTTAATCTTCCTACCTTGAATGGGACTGATCGGCCCATTTCTAAAATGTATTTCTAGGTCTGATGGGTTTTAATTCTGATCTCTTATATTTTATGGATTCCTTAAATTGATGTATTTAATTAGTTTGAAACATTTCCAGACTTAGCTGAAATTAGCAGATGCAGTAGCTGAAACATCGGGAAAAAACAGTCCACCTAAACGGGGAAGATGTAAAGAATGCGGTCCAAAGAGAGATCGAAAAACGCAAATGAGGTGTAGGAACTTCATGTCTAGCTTTCTCTGCCAAGAACATGCATATCTTGTTTGTCATAATAATAATATGATTAGAAAAATTGTAATTAAACGTGTTTCATCAACTTTTAAATTTTCAAAACCACACACGGAAACAAACGGGCTGGGAGGAGGGAGAGAAACAAAAAAAGGGGGGGGGGGATTTGAAAGATGTAAAATTGGTTTTCTATATACATAAACACTAATTATATCAATGGCCTAGAATGAAAACCTCGTATCTCAAAAAAAAAACTTAAATAACTTTTATACGTTATTAGATGGATAACCTCGTATCTCACAATACTTGAGTGTCGAAAAAAATAATCCTCTAAATCAAGAGAGTTTTTGTTAGCCTAAGTTAGGATACCAAGGAAAACCACGTATATAAGTGGATAGTGGCCAATCTATAATGTGAAATACTCGTAAGTCAATGATACGAGGTTTTGACTTAAAAAGATCCATTTTCTAAGATAAACTATGTGAACCAGCAGAACATTTATTCATTGTAATGTAGTATAATAATAAAATGTATAATTTTTTGAACATTACAATAATTGTACTTTTTACAAGACGTATGTTTTTTTAATTAAGAAAACCTCTTACTTCTAACAAGGTTATAAGTGATAAATACTCGTAACTAAAAATTCATTTTGCCTAAAAGTTAGAAAACCTTAAGTCATAATTAAAAAATAAAATATAAACTTTTAACATTTGATGGTATTATGCATACTTATTACAAAATATAAAGAATTTATGTACTGATTTCTGAGTAAGTATCATTAATTTTGAGTAACTGGTACGTTTTTTGCTTCTCCTGAGTTAAGTGGTTATCATTCATATCTGAAATAAGCTATATAAAACTATTTGTTATGGCGTAGAGAAAATATATACCAAACTGGGTCTAATCGACCCATACAGGTAAAACGTAACTTTTTTACTTTACGATACTGGGTATGGTCAAGTATAATATTTCATCATGGTAGGAAGGTTAACTCAGGTCATCCGATGCTTTGAACATGCCAAGGCCGTTGACATGTCCTCGTAAACCTCGTATTTTAATGATTAAGTTGAATTCCAAATGGGAAAGAGGGTCGTAGATGGCTTCCCCCAGAGGAGAGGGCTGTTAATCATTGAGGCTGATGTATTGTAAACATACTTGTTGGCCAGGAGCTTAGCCGCGATCAGAGGGGTGAACACGCGACCTAAAGTCGTTTATACCTACTTCCACTTCCACTTTCCAAGTAGAAGACAATAGATGACAATAGATTATCTAATGAATTCCAAAATAATTCCAAATAATTCCAAAGATGGTGTACACCTAATTCCAATCGCGGTTCACCCCTTGGGGTTCTCTATCTTCTTCGCCGGCTGCGACGCCACCTTGGCTCTCTTTTCTTTTTATATAAATGTGCCATTTAATTACAGGAATAGTAGGGATTTGGATAAAATTAAAAACATAGAGCTTTTTTTAAATGGGCCAGACTTTTCGTCAATTTATTTTGACTTCCCCCAGTGACTCATTTTATCACTCTTTTTCAAAAAACAATTTTACTATTAGACAAAACATCATTGATCTCTCTTTAACATATTCTTGGCTAACAGTAATCAACAATCTTGGAAACGACTTTTCTTTAACAATTAAAATTTGATATTTAATTTTGATTTTAAACATGTTATATCTGAATAAAAACGACGATATATTTCAATTGTTAAAGAAAAGTCGTTTCCAAGATTGTTGATTACTATGAGCCAAGAATATGTTAAAGAAAGATTAATGATGTTTTATCTAATAGTAAATTGTTTTTTGACAAACAGAGATAAAATGAGCCACTGAGGAAGTCACAATAAATTCAAGAGTTTTTTAACGGGTTATAGTGGTATCCAACCTTTTGGCATCCTTGGACCACATTTGTAAAAAAAAATTGTCTCGGGCCGCACATAAAATATACTAATTCTATCAATGGTTTTTAAGCAAAAAATAGTAAATAATGTACAATAATGATATCCGTTTTGACAAATATCAGATAATGACTAATATATCATAATATGTAAACAAGAGACAAAGAAAATAATAATAAACAAGCTATCGCATTCTTGAATTGTTATTATTACCTAATAATAGATAGAAAACAACACGATATTATAATAAAATGGGGGTCCGGGTAGGCTAGGGGTTAGCGTGTCAGCCTGCTAATCAAGTGGACCCGGGTTCGAATCCGACTCGAGGCATCCGGGTAAGACCTGACCCCGGGGGGATAGAGACAAATTTAATAAAAAATAATTAGTATCTTAAACTGGCTAATGACTAGAAAGGCCGAAAAGCCAAAAAAAAAAAATAATAATAATAAAATAAAAGCAGGAATGTCTATATATGAATATATATCTTAGAAAACAAATGATAAAAATGAATTAATAAAGTAAAGGGTGTGTAGTTTCACAGTGAATGAAATAAAACTCAAAGAGGTTTATACAAACTCAATATATTTCGGATTATTAGTCCATCATCAGGAGTTTACAGGTTAAAAACAGTTTTTAACCTGTTATTGAGTTTGTAAAACCTCTTTGAGTTTTATTTCATTCACTGTGAAACTACACACCCTTTACTTTATTAATTAATATCATGTTTCACCTAAAACCTACACCACTTTCTCTAAGAAAGAAAAAAAAATCAAAAAAATGAGATGTTTATATTGACAATCTCTAGAAACTAATTCGACATTTAGTACTGAGAATTGTCTAGTAGTTGTGAGCGAAACATTATGATGAATTAAAAATAATAAATAATAGTAATTTACAAAATTAGCAAATCTCGAATTTTCAAGAATTAATTCTACAGAGTCTAACTTCTGAAAGAATAAATTGAACAATTAAAACTACTTAAATCTCTTCAAGTAATAATGAAATAATAAAATAGGTAATAATTAAAATATTGATAATCATTACGCACAGCACGTGCATCGTATTAAAATGTTATTTCGATTATGCTGTATCCATGTAAATGAAGTTTAAACTGCGTATAATATGAATTTAAAAATGAAAACACACATATAAATTGGATATTTTTAAAGACTTTTTATATGTGTATATCAACGGCATTTTATGAAAATTGTTTTAATTAAAAGTATTATAAAAATTTTAAAGTTTTTAAGAAGTTTACGATTTTGCGTCGGGCCGCATTCATCTTTGCGCTGGGCCGCAGGCGGCCCGCGGGTTGGACATTCCTGATCTAAATTCTACATAGTCTTTTTCATCCTGAAAACATTTTATAAGCGATGTTATTGATAAACTTTATTCATAGTGCTTTAAAGAGATCTCTAATTTTTAAGTCTGCTTAAATCTAAATGGCTTGATTTGTGTTTGCCAAACGCCTTTAATACGCAAAAAATGCTTCTGCATGAATTATTATTATTTTTTATTTTATTTTGTAAAATCTCTATTCAGTCAAAGGATAATGTTTTATCTCTTCAATCCAGAGCAACGGTGCTTATATACCATAGTATATTAAAATTGAAAATAATAATTGTATCAACTCGCACCCTCTTCTCATCAATTGACTGATTTTAATGCGATTACCAGATCATTCATTTTCATTGATATTGCCTCTATTGTTAATAGGAATATAGAGATTATAAAATTACATAATATATTGCAATGAATAAAAATCGATTTTATGAAGATTGAAGTTTAATGTTTTGTTAAGCAAATTTCTTATTAAAAATAATCTGCAACGGATCGTTGCTAAACTTTATCCAAATTCATTTGAAATATTAATATGAGGAAGAGATGCCGAAAACGCTCTCGAAATATTTGGATTAACCATTTGAATAATAAAATAAATTACTGGAAAGAAGCAATTCAATTTATTTACCCTTTAACAATAAAAAATTAATATGTTTATTCCTTTATTATTAATCAGATATCACTTGCAATTTGCAGTTCATGTTGACTTTAATTAAAAAATAATGATCGATTCTCATTTAATAGTCGAGGAATAACCATTGCTGAAGACATGGAGGAATCTACTTAAAATCAAAAATAGCCATCGATTCTCATCTAATACTTGAGGAATAACAATTTTACATTAGATTTTTGACGCTTCGATTATTATTGGTAACCATTGCTGAAAACATGGAGGAATCGACTTAAAATCAAAAATAACTATCAATTCTTATCTAATACTAAAGAAATAACCTTATTGCATTCCATTTTTGATGTTTTGACTATTAATGGCAACCTCAACTGAAAACGTGGAAGAATCGACTTAAAATCAAAAAGACTAAATTCTTTTATGGCAAACAACTCAAGCTTGTTATTGCTTGCATTTTGTTAAAAGAATTGTAGGTTTTCAATTTCATTTCAATCGGTGGAACGGTGTGGAAAAAATCGTGGACCCAAAAAACGATAACATCCATCCATCCATCCATCCATCCATACATACATACATACATACACCCGCACACACTAAATGAAAAATCGCACTTTTTGGCCTCTCGACGAGACCCCATGTAATTTTTGGCAATACCACCACGTGCTAAAATTCAACCTAATTGAATACTACAATTTGTGACTTTAATTGAGACCATGGGTTCCGTAGTCTTTACCTGAGGACCCTTTGAAGCCACGCTTGGCGTGAGGCCGACAATACTTTCCCCATGCTTAGCATTGGATAAAGTAAAAAATTAGGGGTTCTAGTTAATGGATAAGGAAATTTTTTTTACTCTTATGAGAGTGATAAATTCTCTATTCATTTATATGTATTTATTGATTTTATATTCTTTTCGAATTGATGTGACCTCTTATCGTGATTTTCATCACTAATATTCTTAACTTAAAAATGTTTTATTTATTTATTTATTTATTTTATTGAAAATTAAAAGTTAGTTAAGATAAATATTTTAAATCAATTTCTTAACAGTTCTAATTGGCCATTCATTTAAAAAACAGTAAGCTCTTCTCATTGTTTTTTTTTAATTCCAATGCCCCAGATTAAATTACATTTTATCACCAATCTTGAGTGAACAATTCATTCTTACTTATAGGGATCTTGGGGAAGTCGGGTTAGCCCTGCTGGCTAACGCGCTAGTCCCGCTTCGGCATCGATGATGACGATGTTGGAGCGGAAGTCCGGGGTTCGATCCTGGCTAGCATATAATATTTCCACCGGCTAAAACTCGGCTCCCTCACTAATCCTACTAACACTTTACTGATATGATGTCTAAATGAGCTTTGTTCCCGGTGACAATAAATAAATAAATAAAAAAAAGGGACCGTGCGTCACGACTTTGCCGCAAACTGGAAAATGTAAGCTTTTGGGGGTGATTTATTAAACTCCCAAGACAAAGAGGCTCGCTCATGACCCCCTAGGCTCCATGAACTCTTTTATTTATGATATATACTATAATACAATATTTGCCCCAATTCCCACAAATTATTTGAATACATAAACACAAGAGAGCGCTACCTGCGGCAGTAGTGCATCTATGTTTAGCGCAAATTTATTTATCCCATTCCCATTTAGAGATTAAAAAATAATTTTAAAAAAACATCTCACGAAAGAAATAAAATAGAAGAAAGTGAAATGCAACCTGCAAATGCATTAAGATGTTTGATCCATTTCTATCTGTCTTTCTTGCTTCCCGTTCACTGTTATTCAAGTCAAGAGATATTAGCAGATGATGATGTAACTAACATACGAATAGCTTTCTCAAGTTGAAAATTTTATGAAAATTAAATTAAATGTAAAAAATAAATAAATAAACAAAATGATTTGATGTTGTTTTTTTTAATTCATCTCACAAAGAAATAATTTTCATCTGAGATTTATTTTATATTTTAATGAATGAGATTTTGAGTACTACTCTGCCGAAATTGCATATTATCTTTAATATAGCAAGCAAGACATTCAAAAGAAATGATTCTATCTATGGAACATCAAAGGTTCGTGCATACTCTAAAATTTAGAAAATATAATTAAAGATTTAAAGTTGTGATTGAGCAGCATCCAAGTAAAATCTTTAGAGAGCTCGAGTTGATTACTATACCTTTTTCTTTTTAACATCTTCTCTTTATCTCTTTATAGAAAGAATCTCTTGAAGTTGTTTTATTAAATAATCCTTTACGTTTGATGATTTTAAATTACAGTATTTACTAACAAGTTGACACAGTGACTCAACGGCTGCTTTTCCTATTTCCCATCTAAGGAAGTTGTTGTTTATTTTTTCCATGTGAGAAGAGTAAAACTTTAACCTCGTATGTGCCAAGCTGTCACAACTCTTGCAGTTATCATCGATCTAAGAATGTATAATAGATATTTACATTTCATGAAGATTCAAATCTCCATATTTTCTTACTTCTCTTAACTTTTTCGGGACACACTACTCACTCTGATCAGAGACGTTATAACAGTTCAAAAGAAAATAAGAAATTAAATCAGTTTATTTAATTTATGGTGTGAATACTGTCGATGGGTTTTGTTATTTGCCTTTTTTAAGAATCAGATAGATTCTAAAATGTTCATTACTCGGGACGGTCGGTGAAGCCCGATTGTTGGATTAAGGGCAAGTTTTGTATGTCGGTTTGTAAAGTCTTTGTTAAGTTAACAAACGGTCAAACCTTAGTATTCACCATGTGCACCGGTCGGATGGCCAATCAGATGACACCCACTTTGATCTGATTGGCCATCTAGTCGGGCACTTGGTGAATACTAAGATTTGATCGTTTGTCAACTTAAAAATGTCTTTACAAACAGACATACAACTGGCCCTAACTCAAAAATTTTATTTTCATCTGCTAGGAATGGTAACTCTTCTTAATTTACAATGATATAACAGTTTCTTTGTACACAAAATACTTAACTTAATCTGCTTTAGGTTATACAGGGTTTCTCCCAGATTGGGTGAACAATTATTGAGAAAAATTTGCTCGCCGAGAATACGGATTCACTTGATCATTGAGTAAAAAAAAATTTCCTCATTCTTGTTTAGAAAAGTCTTAAAAGTGGAGAAAGTTATTTTCAAGCATATTTTTTTCTGTCTATCTTAGTGTGTTAATTCCGATACCCGTGATTATTCAAAAACCGAAGAATAGAAATTCATAAAAAATTATTTTTTCTGCCTGAATGTTTGTAATTTCAAAACGAAGAACTGATAAATTTTTGCTCCTTCTATAATTTCAGAAATTCCGTTTAAAAAATGTAGAAAATCAAGTAAAAATAAAATCTTTATTTGGGTAGCTCTTGAATAGTTGAATATTTATATTTACCTAAGATTTGAAGTAAGTATTTATTTAAAATTAAATACAATCTATTTGAATGAGTTATAATCAAAAAGAGTGAAATTGAATAGACTACATTGCTTATTTTTGTTTATCATATAGGAATCATTGTATTAAACACAAGGCAGTAGCCAGAAAAAAATTAGGATTGGGAGGGGGGGTCTGTTACCGATGCCCATATTGCTTTTTTGTCAAAGAAATTCTATTGAGTGTTTAATTATATCCTGTAAGACTTCGATTTTTACCTCAACATTTCGGAAGGGTTCTAACCCCTTCCGCTCTGACTACGGCCACGATGCAACATGCAGATGCAGATGCAGATGCAGTAACTTGTGTCTTTTAACTATTAGTTTATTAGATAATTTTTGAAAGACGTCGGTTAAAGGGAAAATGAAATTTCGTACGTGACTTTCATTTTTCTCTCTTTTGCTAATATTCTGCTGACATTTAATGAATGAGGAACTATAAAATTATTTTGCTATTTCATTTGTCACCTTACTTATTAGAAATATTTATTTGAGGCATAAACCATTTAATGAAGGCGATTTGATGTTAATTCAAATTTTTTATATTATTTAAAAAGAAAATAAAGGAGTATTATTTAGCAGATTAAGGGCTGAAATCAATTAGCCGTCAGATATGTATGTATCGGCTGATATTCAAAAAATTACCTCACTCTGACACTCATTTTGGCTTTAAGGCTAAGTTAAGCCCTGAACAAATTTGACTGAGGTGGACAAATCAGCCTTTTAACATTAAAAATATCCTTGAGACTAAAGAGGCTAACTCAAAGAAACTATTAAAATATAATTAATAGAATATTCAGAAAAAATATATTTTTTAATTTAATCTACGAATAAAATGCTCCTGAGTAAAAGATGGGAAGGACACAAGTAATTATAAAAGCCAAACATTATTTAAATAGATTTATTGATAGTATTTAGGACTTAGAAATAATGAGATGAGTTACATTATCACAATTGAGGTTAGGAACAGAAAGAAAAAAAAATAAACTAACAAACAATGATGATTATGATAACGATGTAGATATATAATAAATGGGTTGTGTTGCGATTGGCGATGATGATGGTGATGGTGGAATACTAATGGCTCTTCTTTCAATAATGACCTTCTTCATATCCGCCCTCGTGGCCACCACTTTCTTCATGAATTTCATGATGGTGGTGAACAGGTACTGGTACAGGTACTTTCACTGGATAGGGCACTGGCTTCTCCACTGGGTAAGGCACTGGCTTCTCAACAGGTACCTTTACGGGGTAAGGCACTGGTTTTTCGACTGGATATGGAACCGGCTTAGGTACGGGTACAGGATACGGCTTAGGTACAGGAACTGGGACAGGACGGTCTACTGGTACTTTAACTGGGTAAGGTATTTGTTTCTCAACTGGGTAGGGAACATGTTTTATCACAGGTACAGGCACACGCTTCTCTACTGGAACTGGGTATGGCTTTGGTACATGCACAGGGTAAGGGCGATCAACAGGAACCTTAACTGGATATGGTACGTGTTTAATGACGGGTACAGGGACAGGTTTCTCAACTGGATATGGAACAGGTTTTGGTACATGAACTGGGTAAGGCCGGTCAACGGGAACTTTAACATGAACAGGCACTGGGCGATCTACGGGAATGTGCACGGGAACTTTAACATGTACTGGGTAGGGCTGGGGTACATGGACCTTGACTTCAACAGGATAAGGGGCGGGAACCTTCTTTTCTACTATCACTGGGTATGGTTTGGGGACATGTACTGGATAAGGAGCAGGCACTGGGACCTTGACTTCTACGGGATAGGGGACCTTCTTCTCAACTGGGATGTGAACCGGTACCGGTCGGTCTACGTGGACCTTGACTGGGTAAGGAACTCGTTTTTCTACAGGAACTGCTACATGTTTGGTAACAGGTACATGAACAGGATAGGGTTGAGGCACCGGCACTGGGATCTTCTTAGTGAATGTGATGGTTTTGATATGGTCTTCGTGGATATTCGAAACAGACAATTGACCATGACCATGTCCCTCAAAGCCCAGACCACCACCGTGACCTCCGAAACTTATACCGCTACTATGGCCACCAAAATCTCCACCATGGCCACCAAAATCTCCTCCCCCATATCCAAACTCAAGGAGTCCTCTTTTATCAGTCTTTTTATCTTCAGACACAGAAGACTCCTCTTTTTTTGGATCAGGTCCCGAACTCTTCTCCTCTGCCTCGACTTTTTTCTTTTCGTCCGCAAAGGCAAGTGCCGAGACCAGAAGAATCAAACACACCTGAAACGTTAAAAACATAACACCAATTAATTAAATTACAATTTTATAAAGAAAATAATTAGAATATCAAAGATAGTTAAGGACATGAGAGGAAATGAGAAAAATTAAATTTAGTTTTGAAAAATAGTATATAATTTTATAAAACTTCAATTATCTTTTTTATTAATGAATAATAATTTTAAAAGGAATTTTGAACCGTTGACGAGCTGAAGCGAAATAGATATCACTAATAATGAAAGTCAACTAGACTCTTCTAGATTAAAGCATTAACCAAACTCTCATAAATGAAAATTTGGGTTGAAACAAAAAATACTTCTTGATTATTTAACCACGAACCTGTGGTTATCAATTACTTTAATAAAAATATTTAATTCAAAATATAAATCAAAGAGTTTTTAAATTGGTTTGAAAATAAAATCTTTGTCAAATGTAAATATTTATATATATAAAGGTATATACGAATTACCTTCAGAATGAAAATAAAGAAGCAGGGAAAGAAAGGAGGTGAGAGGATGATTCACATTAACTTTTTACATTTCAAAAGAAAAAGTTTTTAAAGCTGATTGATGAAATATTTAAATTATAAAACTTTTATTGAATACCAATTGGGTTCTGAGTTAGTAAACTGTAAACTTGGGGGAACTTTTTGGTTTCCATAGCTAGATTTGAAATTATCACCAAATAAAGAATGAATGTAACAAATAGAAAGGAGAAGAGGATAAAGTGGAAATAAGATCAAAGCAATTTCTTTTGTGAGATTAAAATTGAATATCACGTTCAAGAGGGTAGCTCAAGACTTAGAATAAATTTCTTACAAAAATATAGTATAATGAGGCTGATTGAGTAGAAGGGTGAAGATCGAATAAGGAATCGGAAATGATTAAAATATAAAAAATAATGGGTTGTTGTTTAACGTTTTATGTTAACCGTCCAAGTCCCGACCCTGATGGTTTACCAAATTATATTGCTTGGGCATATGAAACAGGTGTAATGAAAGCAAATTGTCAACTTTTTTACACACTTAACAACAATGTCACTTACTCTTAAAAAACTTTATTTTTAAAGCAAATAAATAATTATTGGTATTCCCATTATCCTCTTGTATACCGAATCAACGAATTTCAACAACATGTTAGCGTTCCTAATGTGTAGAGAGATTTATACTGTCATCTACCTTAAACCAACTGAGTCACAATACAATTTATTTATTCCTATGATTTCTAGAGTCAGAATTTCCTAGTCCAACATCTCGAAATTCCTAAAGTTCCTTCATCATGGAAGGGACTCAAGAGCAAACTCTCGCAACCTTTTATCAAATAGGTATTCAATCATATCTCTAAGATTTGGTTGTCTATGGTAAACTCTATATTGATTTTATGTTACCATCCAACTATTCCACCTTATAAACTTTGAATCTAGGGAGTTCAACATTTGACTATTCCAATAGTGAAAATGATGAGAGGAAATTGACTGAGGGAGGATTCCATCTTGTATAAAGTTTGCATTGTGTACACATCATCTCATTATCTTGGTGTTCTCTATTCTGAAGGGAACCGAACATAATATTCTCTTTTTACAATTTTCAAAATGTTTTTATTCTATATTTATGGTGTCAATCCTTCTAAAAACAGAAACTTGATAGATTATTTTCTATTAATATTACAATATGTTTTCTTTTAAATTCGTCGAAAATAATTTTAAATCAATTTCATCCCTTGAATATTTTAAAAATCCTCAAACATGTTTCATATTACTAATCAAAATTCAATTTCTTAACTTTTATACAAGTGTAAAGACATAAAATTTGAGTTAATTTTATCGCTTCTTGAATAAAACAGCTATATTTAAAATCTTTAAGAAAAAATTATTATTCCAATGACAACTATGTTTCAGTTTTATAACTACAGGCGTTATCCAATGTTTGAATTGCAGAACAATTCTTATTAAACTTAAATTGTCTTAATATAACTATAAATTAATTATTTGCACCTGCTAATGTAGATGTTAAAAAATCTATTACAACGATGATAATATAGGTACATAAAATTACTAGTAACTAATCTTATTATTTTAATTCAAAAATTCTACACATTTATAATGTAAAAGAAAAAAAATGTCGCTATTATTTATATAATTATTTTACTAATTGTTTCTTTGTTTCTTTGTTTTAGGTAAGTCAATTCTTCTTCTTATGCATTCAGATGAACATCAATAGAAATAACAGGTAAATGTAATCTGTTTGCATAATTATAATTATCATCTTTTAATTCTATTATTAAAAAATACAAAGAAAATCTATCATTTTTTTCATTGCGTGAGGCAGTAAAGAAAATGAAACATAAGAAATTTAAAATAATAAAATAAAATCGAAAGTTGGAAATGTTTAAACAAAAACAAGAAATTTTTATTATAAGTATATACAATATTATAATCTTGTAAGAAGAAATTGTATAAGCTGATCAATAATAAAGTTGTAAAAAAGTGAATGAAAAAAACACTCATGATATGAAGGCAACATTTAATAAAATTGACATCGTGTCCATTTTTCTTCTTATTTATGAAAATAAGAGGAAAGTAAAACTTTCATTTGTGGAGGCAAAAGCTTGGAAGAAAATTAAAGAAAAATTTCATTCATGCATTCGATCATCGCCTTTAGAATATGTTTGATCTTTGTTTTTTGAGCATTTTGATTGTTTTCTCAGACAAATAAGATTTATTTCTGATAAGAATGTGCCAATGATGATTATTTGGAAATAAGGTAGCCATTAATATAAACTGTAGTTAAAATTAATCTTAATGAATTTTTTTATTAACTTAGGGGCGGTATTTCCATCTTTACTAAATTTGAGGGGTAACTTTGACTGCCAGTTAAATCATCTAATCTTCAGAAGTGTGTACAATCATCTAAAGTTAGATGTAAAAATTGAACACAGCTATTTTTTGACTCTAAGGGCTGGTTGTATGTCGCAAAGTAAATGTTTTTACAACTAACAAAGGGTAGATGGTAAATGGAGGGACTGGAATGGCCAATCAGATGACAGGCACTTTCAATCTGATTGACCATCCCAGTCCCTCCATTTACCATCTACCCTTTGTTAGTTGTAAAAGCATTTACTTTGCGACATACAACCGACCCTTAGACTAAGTTGACCTACACACAAATTTTAGCTGAGCTTGAATGTTGTTGGGTTCTTAAAAATATATAATTACTACATGAAGTTAAGGTCTCCAGGTCTTTAACATGATTGTGTGTAACGAGATTTGAAGTGAAATTCTAAGTAGCTATCTAATAGCTTTGATTTACTTGTTCTATTAGTGATTATTAAATTTTCAATTTTTTGATAATTAACAATGAACTAAATAATAAATATGATGTTTCAATTCAAAAGATCATTCATAATATTTCTAATGGAATTTTAATTGTTTTTCTTATTTCCTTCATTTCATATCCGGAAGCTAAATCGTCAGATAAGAGTTAAAGAAAAAGATAGTGGGGAAGACATTGCACAAATGCGCAAATCATAAAAACAGATTAAAATGAATTTCTTTTTATGTCCTAATAAAAAGAATAATGCTGACATTAAAAATAATTATAATGAATTATTTTTCATTTTAAGAAATTATGTAAAAATGTCTTCCCTCCAGGCTTAAAGTGTAATAAAAATTATTTATTTACTACATGAATTTATAGCTGTTTTTGTGTACCAGTGGCGTGCGATTCATGAATGCTGTGGATGCCTAAAATTTTAAACATATAGAGTATTTTCATAAATATATATATGGTCGACTTCAAAATGTCAGGATGACCTTTAAATTTTCAAATTATTATCCGTTATTTCAAATATTTCTATAGAAAACATTTTATGTTTTGAAAAGTATGTATATTGGTTCTCAAAATGAAATAAAATTGTTGCATAGTTTAAGAGTAAATTAAAATGAATGATTTTCCGAAACGGATGGCAGATAGAAGGTTTGAAGTCCCTGCCTGGTATATATTCCAGTTCAAGCATGTCGAAGACAAGTCTAGACGAGTTTTAGTAGAATAAAAATTGTTCTCGTTGAGTAACTATTAAAATATTAATAATACAAAAAGGAATAAACAAAGATGATTCGGGAATCTTTGGACTAATCCATTTCTAAGAACTCTCAATATATAAGATCGAAAATAACTAAAAGTTCTATTGACAAGTCATAGGTTGCTTTTAGCAATAGAATTAGGAGAAATTTAAGATTTTCTTATAGGACAGGCTGATTCATTGTGGAAGATTCTCGATTTCCATCTCAGGGTGGAGTTTAAGTCACAAGAATTAATTTCTGACTTCTACCCTCACTCACACAAAGCAAAATCCGTTTGAGGCGAACGTCCCAAAATATATTTTTAGAAAATCTAATATTAAATTTGTAAAATAAAGAAAAATTCTACGAAGCCCATATTCGAAGAAATTTTCAAAAAAAAGGGGAAGATTGAAATAAAATTTCAAAAAATGAAGGATCATTTTTTAGACAGCATCCCCTGGTTGAAAAGTCCCCAACCACCACTGATATAAACTATAATTTAAAATTTTATTTATAATTATTTGTTTTCAAAAATTTATATTTTAATATTTACCAGTAGCAGGTAAAAAAATCCATTTGTTTTATCAAATATAAATACTCCCCTTCCCTCTAGGTAAGCGCGTGATAAAAATAGCTATATTAAATAAGGATGCAAGATGAACATATACCTATTAATGTTCCGCGAGTTAGATTTCATGTTAATGGTCAATGATTTCTTATTCCATAACAATTTCACTTTTTTTATAATTACTACTCTAGAGTTCACGGATAATATATTATGTAAATGAAATAAATCTCTTCCTACCGGATGGATATAGAACCTATTTTCGACTTCTTTTACTCATATAATTAAAAGTTAGAAATTAAGTATATAATTTGAATCATAAGAAAGTATTATACAATAATACTTCCTTTAAAGTTGAAAAAAAGGCTTTTTACGAAAATAGTAATTTTAAAATTTAAATGAATAAAGAACATTTTTATTTAATGAATTAAAAGAGAAATAATTCATAATTAGAAATATGAAGACATTTTCAAGAAAAGTGTTTTTACTATTACAAAGTCTTAAGGCTTAGGGGGAGGGGAGTGTGAAACGAGGGACCTGAACTGAGTAAACAACAAAAATTAAAATACCTAAAAGTCATAGTGATAAACGAAATAACGAATTCCTTGGTTCGATTTATTTCTAATTTCTATCTAAACGAGTGCACTCCACAAGCTCTTGGAGAAATAAATACATTGTTGTATTATTTAATAGAACACATAAGCAAATATGATAGGGGTTCTATAAAGGGCGAAATAATCCAGGGAGCAAGCAAATAATCTAATTATTTTTAAATTTCATTTCAGAATTGCATATAGCGTCTAATGAGACTTAAATTGACTAAAAATTTATTCTTGTTTTTTGACACAAAAAATATGTAATTAGAAAAAAATGCTTATTTACTAAGAATATGTTCTAAAAAATCCAAAACAAATATCGTCGGTTTATAGTGTAAAACTGTTAACTCCATTTTTTATCATATATGACATATTAATACCGTTCGAAAAAAAGAGATGCAGCATCGTCCAAGTAAAACTGCTACTTAGAATTACGAAAGTAAGTTGTAGAAAAAAATGTGAAAAATATTTTTTTCCATAACAACAATATTAAATTTTGTTTTTTCTCTCCTCTGTAAAATTTCCTTGTTGTGAGTTAGCAGGTTTACTCTTTAAGGACTATATTTGAATTATAAAACACAAACTCCACTCATTTTAGAAAAATGTTAGGATTTTAATAATATTCGACTTAATAAAGAGATGGCTGAAGAATTTGTATTTTATTTTTTATGTTTTAAACCACTCATAGAGAAAATCTAAATTTGAATGCGTGTTTTAATAAAATTTAAATTAAATTCATTTTCAATCAAAACACGGAAACGTAAAAGTGATCAAACATTGCTCAATCGGTATTTATAAAATAAATATTTTATTTTAAGATTATAAATCAAATATTTTGGTATAGAATGACCGACATTTACTGTTCATCATCAAATATCTCTTGAACATTAAACTCCAATTTAAGACTTTTTAGGAATGAGCCAATAACCAAATATATAATTAATTAAACTTTTAAATTTTTAAAAGCAGTATAAATTTGAAAAGTTTTCGTCTGTAACGCTAATGTATTTTCCTTCATCTCAATTATTGGATTTTTCGAAATATTTGTAAATTTTCTTTAATAGTAGTTATCGTCATGGTACATTAGTTCAATCTCTAATAAATCGTTTGTATGATACCTTTTAAGAGCAAGCTGTTCAATAGCCGAATAATTTGAATTTGAATGAAGTATTACTTTAAGTTCTATGATTTTAGTGGAGCCGGTCATCCAGATCATCAGTTTGACCACGAGAGCCTCAACAATAAAAAAAATATTTTAAATTTTTTTTCATAATTAAATTCACAAGAGATTTTAATTTTCCAAGATAAAGGGTTAATTACACGAAATCATATTTATACAAAGTCTCCTAAGGTTAATAAGAATCTACCCTGTTCATAATTGAAACTTTGAGTGGTATTTAGCTGAATGCCAGGTTAATTTGATATTATTTTTATTAATATCACTTGAACAACTTCCAAATCGTGACATATTTTAATATATTTTTGTTACTTGCCACGTTTTTCAATTAATATTACTGCACTGACAGCTTTATGTGTAGATATAAATTGTATAAACGTTAATTTCTTTAAAGAAAGTAATTAAAAATATTTGAAGAAATTTTCTCTTTGGAGAGAGATGGACTGGTAGAATTTGCATCTGAAAGTAATGGAAGGCAGCCCAAGGATATCGAAGAAAGAAAAAATCATTACATTTCCAAATAAGGTGTGTTTATTGGACTGTCATTCTTCTTTTTCTCCTTTCCTTTTAAATCAACGTTTCGGAAGATTCTTCCCTCCTTTTCAGGGTTTCAAAGGGTTAATGAAGGAAACAAACAAGATGCTTCCTTCTTCTTTCCTCCAGAAGTGTTTTTGTTCTTTTCTTAGCAGAAGCATTAAAAATAATTTTTTTACCTTAATTATTTAGGGGAAAAAATTTACATTTAATGCTTCTGCTAAGAAAGGAAAACATTTCAAACAGTGCTGGAGGAGAGAATAAGGAAGCATTTTGTTTGTCTCCTTCACTGACCCTTTGAAACCCTGAAGAAGGAGGGAAGAATCCTCCGAAACGTTGGCTTAAAAGGAAAGGAGAAAAAAAGAAGAATGACAGTCCAATAAACACATCTTATTTAGAAATGAGATGATTTTTTCTTTCTTCACTATCCTTGGGCTGCCATCAATTACTTCCAGCTGTAATTAAAAATATTAAAGTGAAAATATAATTTTTTATGATTGTATAATATGGATTAAGATGATGATTTTACCGTATATGGAACTTTTTACTCATAAGTGAAATTATTAAAACTAATATTTCATTTTCATATGATTTATAGCATTTCATCGTTAAAAAGAAACAATATGATCAATCATTCTAATCACTGAAGTGCATTCAACTAGCATATCTGCAATACTGCAGTCATAACTTATTATAGATTTGTCTGCTGCTGTTATTAAATCAATTTTCCAAAGTAATTGCTATATAATAGTTTCTTTTTTTGTTTTACCTTTTCCTAGTCAGGTCTTTTATCTTGACTTTCTCCCTATATTTACAACTAAAAATCTTTACTCAAGAAATGATAAAATTTTAAAAGATTTTTGAAGATAATCGAAATATTTCAAACGAATTATAAAATATTAAATTATTGAATATATATTTTTTAAATAATCTCTAAATTGAAAATGATTAATAAAATTCAATTTAAAATGATTTTCGGCTAAGATAAATTTGGCCACATTAAGCTTTTTACAAAATAAGTAAATATATAACTTTCATATTTATTATCCATATAAACTATTTTTATTAATGAATCTTATTCAATGATATACCAATTACATGCGAAAGTTTAAATTTTACATAAAAATTAATAAGTGTGAAAAGTTTCGATTTTTTCTCTTTTAACTTGTACACTTTTATGTATACTAGATAAGAAATGTGTGAAACTAGCTTATATTACGCGAAAGTACCTATATTCATGATAGAATGTTTACCAATTCATTTTTAAGAAAAAATGAATGTAGAGAAATTATGATTGATCAGGATTTGATTTTAAATCGTCAAATGATCTCTGAATATTAACTTAAAATTTTTAACTCGTTTATCCCTATGTCAAGTTCAAACAGTGTATAATTCCACAGCCTTCGTTTCTTTAAAACATTGATTTGAATATTATTGTGTTTTCAGAAAGCAAGAGTATATCCCTAGAAGTGTTGCACCTTTTTGTATCCATAGCTGCTATCAAATCTTTAAAAAATGTATTTATATATACTGAAGTAAGCTATCTGAATTGACACCATAATTGAAAATTTATAGCTATGAATCGAGCCGAATGTGTCTACATACCTAGATTTTAAAGTTAGAGGAATCAGATATAATGAAGGAAGGACGAAACAATCTCTAAAAGTCATAAGGATAAACAGATTGTGTGGGACTCATTAAATCCTGGTTATGGCAGTCAGTATATTTATATACTGTTTCAGTCTTATTCGGGGTTCTTAAATTAGCATAAAGCATATTCTACATTCAGACAGTAGTCTTTTAATAATACAAGCTCTGTTTTTTGGCGAGATCACACTAGCCTTTAACAAAGCACATCTTTCTGCAACAACTACCAGCTGATTGTATACCACACTTTAGGGGCTATGAGAATGTTACTTTTTCTATTAAATGCTAATTCAAATGAGGACTTGGGCCCCTAAGCAGGTCAAGTAATAAAGATATATTTATTTATTTATTTAAATAAAAAAATTTTAATCGAAAAAACAAAAATTAATAACATGATAACTATTTCTATTCCGGTTTCAGAAAAGATTTTTCCGCAGTGGTTAAAATAATTTATTAAAAAATATCTAGATACTCCATAATTTGAAAAATCAGATGAAAAAGTCGACTTATTTAAAGAGTTGAAAAACCCATTAAATCTAAATTGAAATACTTAAAAGGTTTATTTAATGGATCTAATTGACATGACTTTTAGTTCTTGGAAAAATTAAATTCTCAATTTGATTGATTGCTTTTATATTCAACAAGTGCATTATTCATTCAAGAAAATTTTGATTTTAAATATTTAATTAGAAATAATTCAATTCAATTTTTCTCTGGCATTCACTAAGTAGGTACGTTTGTTAATTTAATTTTTGAAAAAAAAAATAGCATTGGGGTTTGAATTAATTTCTAATTTTGTTCTAAATTTTAAAAATGAAAATGTTCCCTAATTTTCATATATACTATATATTTCGTAACTTTCGCGCCCACTTCTTGCATTCGATTGCATTAAAAATAAAAAATAAAAATATCCGAGGTAAATAGATTTTACGATTAGAAATAATTTATAATTCGTTTAAATTTTTATTCTCTCCCTCTAGCTACTACGCTTAGGCCAGGGCCCAGGACCCACAGGTGCACTTGGACCTCCCTTCGCGGGGGATATGCGCTCATAGCATTAAAGTTCGTGGTTTGATGACATCATAGTTAAATAAAGTACAGAAAATTTAAAAAACATATAAAAAAAATTCTAGGTAGGTTTCACAAAGAATATAATCTCTTTTCTCTGTGAACTCCTGAAGATGGGCCCATACCTCATACCCCGAAATACGTATAGATAGAGTCATGTTAACAAGCATTTTGTCGAAGGAGACAATAAAAGAGTGTGTCTTCTGCTGGAATTATACATTTTATTTATTTATAACGAGACTATAGTTTTGAGGGCTTTGCTTCTAATTCCTGTGAATCCATTGTAATAGACTGATGAAGAGGGCAAAGCCCTCGAAACTATAGTCTCGTTATAAATAAATAAAATTTATAATTTCAGCAGAAGACATACTCTTTTATTGTCTCCTTCAATATATAAAAATTCTGCTACTCTCGGCAAAAAAAACTTTCAATTTAAGCATTTTGTCTTTTATTTTTTATGAAACCTACCTAGAATTTTTTTTTAAGTTTTTTTTAAATTTTCTTTACTTTATTTAATTATGGTATGTTTTACCAAGAACCTAAAACCATTCTCCCTTAACAATAGACATCATAGTTTTTGGTTTATTATATTTAAACTGCGAGAATCTCAGTTAACCAAAAATATTGCACCTTGCGGTTATCTTTATTATGAAAAAAAATCAAATTGAATTTCAATATAACCCTCCTTTTTCGAAACTTTAATCAAATTATAATTTTAAATCTAAACTAACCTCAAAATTACCGCCATCTTTGAATCCAATTTTAGGTGGTTTAAGTAAATTTCCTGCATTTTATTTTTATTTAAAAATTTAAAGCGCATCATCATATCTGACAGTTAGCTGACTTAGCTCGCAGTCAAAGATATCAGAGGTAAACCAACCAGCCCATAGCCCTTAGCATTCCTAATTGACATAGATATATTAACATTATCTCCTATAAGAGTGAATTGGACTATATCAAAGGTTCCCAAACCGTGTGCCGCGGCCTCTTCACAGGTGCGCCGCGAAGCTTAATAATTAATTGAAGAAACAAGACATTTGGCCTAACTAGACAAAAAACAAAGTGAGAAGCTAAAAATTTATTTATTATTCATTTTTTCCCCTTACTTACGATTAGACATACATAAACCGAAAAAAATTAACCCTTAAAAAAATCTGAAATGTATACAAAGGGTCTCCCTCTGTGAACTGAATTTTCGATTTTCATAGAAAAATAAACTATTAATTCCCAATATATTTTTGTCGATTCTAATAGAAGAGTATTTAGAGAGACCAAATACGGTATTTGTTACTTAATTAGGGTAGGGTGCCATGGGAAAATTTTAATTGAAAAAAGGCGGCGCGACTCGAAAAAGTTTAGGAACCCCTGGCGGCTATAGTAAGAATTTACATTTTGGAAATTTAATCTCAAGTTGAATTTTCAATAAAGTTTACTTTTGTATATTTCACTGAATAATCACTAAAACAAAAATTTACTATTATCAATTTTTTGGTCAAAATTCCAAAATTTTGGAATGATGTTTTATATAAAATTCTAAATAATTTTTTTGATTTTGTAGATATCTTTGTACAAAACACGAAGTCATTGTTCTCAGTCCATTTTTTGACGTGATAATGACGTGTCAAATTTTGCCCCAATAGATATGTTCTCGTGCTGGGTGGTAAGATGCCAGGTATTTTGCTTACCTCCTTCCTCATGGCGAATTGCTTGTTGATGTCGTCCGCCGCTCCGAGAGCCTGCAAATGCTGACGACTCTCGGTGCAGCACCTTCTTTATATATACTTGAAGAGTGGTGGCTTCCAATCTGACAACTTTCTTCTCCCTCGCTCAAGTGCACAGACGATCTGTCTCTCTTCCTTTTTCCTTAATTCCCTTCCTTTCTTCTAGATTCTTTTACAGAAGGATTATTATGTTTACCTGAGTAAAGCGATTAACAGGAAAATCATGTTATCGCTGTTTTCTTCTCTCGCTTCTATTTCATAACCGGATCACAACCATTGTCATTAAAGATGATACACCCTTATAAGAATTCTGAACCAGCAGACAGCCTTGCGGGTATTTGGAAAGCGGTATTGAGAAGAAACACCGAAGTTAAAAACATGTAGCACGGTTCAAGTTCTTAGATTGATGCTCCGGTCTATTCTCTTTTTTTTAATGAAAATGATGAGAGAAGGAGTTAGACAAAAAAGATGCAACCCCTAAAGGACTGAGTTGGTCCCTCCATCGTGAAAGGAAGAAGAAAGAATTTAATGGGCTGGGAGGGGGACGAATGTATCTGTGGATACGGGTCTTAAATAGATGAAGGTTATAAGTCGCGGGAAAGATGGTGGCTGGGAGCGAGTTCCAGTCTCTGGAGGTCATAGGGATAAATGAGTTGGCGAAAGCGCTTGTTCGATTTTCATCCAATTTGACAGCGAAGTGGTGCTGAGGGTTCGAAAACCGCGTGTTCTCGAAAAGAGGGCTTTAAGGGGGATAATTGATTTCAGCTCGACTGAACAGACACCGTGATAGTATCTGTAGTACAGGGAAAGGGCAGAAACGGTTCTTCGGTGAGCCAGGGAGTCGAGTGAGTTGGTTAGAGCCGGGTCTCCTATTAGTTTAATTGCTCGCTTCTGAATCGCATCCAGTGTAGCAAGAGAATGTTTGGAGGCACTTCTCTATAGATGAGAGCCATATTTGAGACAGGGACGAATTTGAGCCTTATACAGTATAAGAAGTTGACTGGGAGTATAATAGCGTCTAGGCCTAAATAGGAGACCAAGCTTGCGTGCTGCTATCTTTAGCAATTGAGTTTAATTTAAACAAGACACTTGAAATAAGATTAATTATTTGGTCTCAACCTGACGACTTAGGGCCAGTTATATGTCGGTTTGTAAAGTCTTTGTTAAGTTGACAGACGGTCAAACCTTAGAATTCACCAAGTGCCGGGTCGGGTGGCCACTTTCATCTGAATGGACATCTGGCCGGCCACATGGTGAATACTAAGGTTTGATCGTCTGTCAACTTAACAAAGACTTTACAAACTGACATACAACTGGCCTTAAAAGATACAGAAAAGATCTACCCAAGTCTGTACTATTGGCAGGGCCGGCGAGAGAAAATATTTGTTAAAATATAATTTTTTTATATATAATTTAAAAGTCGGGAATCAGAAATTGTATTAAATATATTTTGTTTCATATTCAAAGGGATCGCTCTCTCAGAAGTAGATCCAAAGTGTTAAACTTTCATTCAAGGCAGTTGACTTAGGGGGCGTCCCTAAATTACGTGAGGCGTTTAGGGAGGATCGAGGGTCGAGCCGAACTCCCCCGATATCAGATGGTGAGAGGGGGGGGGGGGGTCGGAGTTTCGGAAATTATCGCGTATTTTTTCCGCAATAAACAGTGTGAAATTCCGAGAAAACTGGGTTAAATTAAGTAATAATAATAATAATAATTCTAGTCTTAAATAAAAATAATTAAGCAAATTATGTTTTTTAAATAAATCCAACTCAATCAAGCACAGTTTAACGTATTTACACTAAAAATACGCATTTTGAAAAATCTCACGTGAGATTAGGGGGAGGGTCGAGCAAAGTCTCACGTATCTCAACAAGGGGGGAGGGGGGTCGAAAAATCGTCACGTAATTTAGGGAGCCCTCTTAACTCGAGAGGCGAAATTCTTCAGACATTTAACTATTTGCTCAGCTAGAAAATTTTATGCAAGTTTTTCTAAAATTCTATCTACGACTGAATGAAATTTTCCATGCTCAAGCCAATTGACCAGAATGCAAGTTTTGGGCTTTGTTTTGACAGCTGAAGGGGAGATCCCTTCTGACATGAAATAAAACATATCTAATAAGATCTTAGATTCTCGATATTTAAATTTTTGTTAATATTTTGGTGAAAATATAACCTATAGTGAGATTAGATTTTAAAAAAACATAATCTCATTAAAAAATTTAAAAAAGCACTTGCTCATAATTTTTATATGAATATAATTTAACAAGGATAATTTAATTAAACTAAAAAATCAAAGATATTATAGATATATTATTATAAGTTGAAATTAGTTTATAATTAGCCCCCGTCGTAACCTCTTCCCTCTCGGTGTTTCTATTGATATATTTACAACTTTCCCAATCCTGACCATCTTTCATCCCATTGGAATTAATTGGAAAGGCCTAAATGAAGATTCTGGACGAAGCGACCCAAGCCCGTAATCAGAAGGGGGTTAGTTAATTTTCGGGGGAGGGGCTTATTCACCGAGGGATTAGGGGAGTATGGATATACTCCAGACACTTTGAAGTCCCCTTGGTTGGTCCGAGTTCGATTCAATACTTTATCTGCATTTCATTGGATAAAGTAAAAATTGAGAAATGGCTTCCACCTTTGTTTGTAGGGTATTCATACGCTTAAAAGATCTGCCAATCTAGTTGTCTAAAAAGCAGGGGCTCCCATGATCCGAGGCATGACTATCAAATGAGTGACTGTTGCTAATGGCAAACAGCGAACGTGCCGCGACAGGTTTGAAGCTGATTCTATCTAGTGATGCTTCCATCACACTCTGCTAGCTAGACAAGCCTGCGCTTTGTCTGTAGCAATCGTCCTCAGTGTCTCTGCGATAGCGACGCTTCAGTAAAATGCCAAGGAAGACGAGATAGGAAAAAAAAATTCAAAATAATTTTTCTTAAGAACCAAAATATTAAGCTAAAAGAAATAAGGAACAAATTTATTTTTAAAATTAAGATGATTTGAATTCACCTACCAGCGTCTCTTATTTTAAAAGATTCACATTTTCAACCACTTTTAAATTCATTCTTATTACCTTACTACATATAATATGAGTGGTACCTATGAAGAAATGTTGTAATCGAGAGTTAAAAAGTTTTTTTTCTTTGTATTTATGAAATATAAAAAAAAAGCTGGAAATATTTATTATTTGCCCTATTAGTTATTTTTGTAAAAAAACCTTGAAACGTGAAAAAATGTAGTGGCCTCAGTAATTTGGGCTTAGTGCATATAAAGGCGCCAATCAGTATTCCGCATAACGTCGCAAAAGGGACTTAGAGCGTCCCTGGTCTCAGATGGACAACGAGCTCTCACGTCAATGTTCAATTTTTTACCAATTATGGTTTGGAGTCCTAAAAAGAACATTCTGAATTAAAAGTTAATGATAAATGGATAAAATTAGGACTTACTCAAAATACCATTGCTTTCTAACCAGGTTTAAGGCTTATGATTCTTATGAGATATTTCTTTGCGACAGACAGATAGGTAAACTATAGATAGTTTTATCAATATAGATCTGACTTGGTCGTTGAAATGTTCTAAAAATCTCTTCGTTACAATGATTTTTTTTATTTTTCACTTGAGGTGGCCTTTGAAGTTAGCTACTTAATATTGATAAGAAATGCTTCTTCTCTGCCAATTACAAAATATATAAATTAAATACCGTGACTGTAATTGTGAAAATGCAACATACGATTGTAATCCACCATGAAAATCTAAATAATCTTTTAAAGATGTTTTGTAATTTGTGAGATCATCTTACTCCCTCCTTTAAAAATTAAGAATCAGGCCATGTTGTCATCTGAAATGCCAATTCTTGAGCAAATAGTAAACTTCACTGTTTCAATTTATAACCTACATGATTTATAATCATAATATTCTATTCTAATGAAACTTATTAATAGGAATCTATCTTACTCTTTCTTTTAAATCCGGCTCTAACTTTACTTTATTTTAATATAGACTTCAATGATAATTTATGGTCATTTGATGGCGCAATGTTCTTCAAAGTTTTAAATTTTGCAGCTGGTATTTAAAATATAAAAAGTTAAAAGCAAATCAAAACGCCTTCTGCGAACATTGTAAGTCGATGTAAGTTGTTGTTTCATTGCAGCATACTAAGGTTTCACACCGTTCTGCTGTGGCCACACCCTGAGCCACTCAAACGGATCCTGAGTGAGGGGATCGGAGGGCTATAAGGGGAGATGGGGAGGCCCTTAAAAAAATACATTTGTCCCAATCTTAGTTAAATTGTTTGATTCTCCCCGAAGGGTGAACCGCGACCTAATATTCTGTACACCTACTTCCACTTCCAGTTTCATTTCCAAGTAGAAGACAATAGATGAAGGAGCATTATCTAATGAATTCCAAAATAATTCCTAAGACAAGTACACCTAATTACAATTGCGGTTCACCCTTCGATTCTCCCTAAAGCCGGTGCAGAATTGTTCTAAAGAGGGGGAGTGGAGAGTTTGAAAATTGTTTGAGTCTGACAAATTCTGAAATACAAATCATCGTCAAAAAACCGGAGTGATATGACCATTTATAAAATTGTTTATACATTTGTTAGATTTTTAATTTAATATATACCTATTTATTAATATTTATGGAATTCAGAAATTGAGGTTCAAGGATGCTTCTGACTAATTAAATTTGAGGTTCTCTATCTTTAAAACTTCTGGTTCACAAATGCAGAAAACCTCATTATTTATTGATCTTATTGAGATTTTCAGTCCAAGTCATAATATTGGTATGAAACACTCTCTGATTTTTCTCTTATCTATTGCCAAATAAGAATGTTACTGATTTTTTACGAATTCGATCATTATATGGGTTAAATTCTCCCTACGAAGGTTGGTGATCTACATGGCAATCATTGTCCTCGACACTCCAAAAACATTGATCAAGGAGCATACGTACCATGTTCAGCCATGAGTTTTGGCGTACCGATAGATCTTCTCCCTTGGATTTTACCCTTGATGATCATCTTAGCTTTCTCCTCTCATAATGTGGTCCAAGTACCGGATCTTTCTTCTCAGAAAATCATAAGATGGTATCCTCTATTAAATCCGATGGAATGGATTATTTATAATTATATGTCCGAAGAGTTGTCACAGATGAGCCAGATGGCCAGGATTGCTGTTACTTGTACTCGGGTTCGATTCCCGAGGGGTGAAAAACAAGCCTTTTGACATATAATTAAAAATAATCCATTCCAACGGATTTAATAGATGACACCATCTTATGATTTTCTAAGAAAATTTGAATCTATTACTATCGGCAAATTGAAATCTTTCATATTCAATTAGGATCTTTCTTCCTTGACGAGCTCGACTTGAAGAAGAAATGAAAAACATTCAATTCTTGAGCATTTTTATTATTACTTTTATTCTTATAAATATGCTTATAATAAATATAATATCTTCAAAACATAAAATAAAATTTAAATAATTTAGTGAATTAACAACACATCAAGTATTTTTAATATATTTCCCTTTACTCAATTAATGAAAAATGAATCAGATTCGCATATGAAAATTTATTCTTTCTCTCTCTTTTTCTCTTCCATGTCAACACACTCCTTGATCATTTAACTTTGAGTGAATAAATAAATAAATTGAATGAGCGAGGTTGCATGTTTATAAATTGAACTTTAAATATTAGGGGCTTTTCATTTCCAATTAACGTTTCAAAGTTCTAATGAAAGGCATTAACGTATAAAATACTTCAGTAGACAGCACAATATATGAACTGTTTATAGATAACTTAATGGTTTGACGCCTCTTCAGATAACTGCCGATAAAATCCCTGCTGAGATAATTACACGTAACGATGTTGCGAGACCATCAGTGAAATGTCTCTACTCATTTGCCTTTATTTCAACATTTATATACCAATATAAATTATCAAATGGAATATATAAAATCTCAAAAATAAACACTTATAACTTTGTTTAATGTTTGAATAGAGACAAATATACTGAAAAAATAATAATTTCTCTCCCATTTTTTCTTTCATTTACGTAGCTAGGGATTCGCACGAGACTATACCGCGTTAACAAAAACGAGACGATACCGCGAGAGTCTCGTGTCTAGTCTCGTGGTCTCGAGGTCTCGTAATCAATTTTTGAGTGGTTAAAAAGAATATTGTATTGAATAAATTAAAATATATTTTTAAATTTATTGGAAATAAATATTGTAAGACTCTTTTTACAATTTTACAATGGTAATCTATTTTTTACATATATTTTTAACAATTAGGATATTCAATACAAGGGAAATTTAATGAAAAATCAGGTGTTTCTTTTTCAATAATAAATATCGTGTGAAATATTTCTACGTAAGGGAAAAATTTAATTTCAGTTATTTAATTTTTTATATTTTTACTATACCTACTTTAAAAAATAAGAATCTAACGATTCCTGGCGAGACCAAAAGAGACCAAACGAGATCAAACGAGACCGAGACCGAGACGATACTGTCTTTTTTGACAATTCACGAGATCGAGACTATATTTTCTCAAATCTCGTCTCGTCTCGTCTCGTGCGATGCCCTAACGTAGCGAAACATGTAAGTAAAGTTAGTTCTGGGATAAAGTATTGTTTTCAATCAGGTGCCAAGTTTAACTTCAAAGGATCAAAGGGTGAAAAGTATAAACCATTTAGTCCAACCAAAGTCAAAAATTGTACTATTCAATTAGCACGAATTTTAGGAACCGGTAATTTTAACAAGATTCTCGCCCAAAGCCCAAAAATAGTGATTTTTTATTCAGACCGAGGATAACGATTTAGAGGTGCTGTCCAGGATTAAGTATAGCGGTATTCTTTGAATTTACATGAAATTGAGGCATTTCTCTCCCTTCTTAAAAAGAATGTATGTTTTTATATATACTTATTTCTAATTATTCTAACTGTATTAGAAGAAGAAAATAAGATAAAAACTTGAATGGGTAAATTCCCGAGATTTTGAGTGAAAATAATTAAAGTACCTAGCGGCTATATACTCTTCCAGTTTACACTATCTCCTTCGATAGCTCAGTTGGTAGAGCGGTGGACTGTAGAGGTATAACGTCATAGAAATCCATAGGTCGCTGGTTCAAATCCGGCTCGAAGGAATATTTTTAAAATATAATTTTTACTTTATCCAATGCGAAGCATGGGGAAAGTATTGTAATCGGTCTCGCGGCAATCGTGACTTTAAAGGGTCCTCAGGTAAAGACTACGGAACCCATGGTCTCAATTAAAGTCGCAAATTGTAGTATTCAATTAGATTGAATTTTAGCACGTGACGGTTTTGCCAGAAATTATATGGTGTCTCGTCGAGAAGCCAAAAAGTGCGATTTTTTTAGAGGGTGCGTGCGGATGTATGTATTTATGTATGAATGTTATCGTTTTTTTCGTCCACGATTTTTTCCACACCGTACAACCGATTGAAATGAAATTGAAAACCTACCATTCTTTTAACAAAATGAAGCGCTGATTAGTTTTTGGTACATATCGGCCCACAAACATTAGTACTTTATTCCAGTTTTTTTTTTAGTTTTTTCTAAATATTTTGAAAATAACTAAACCAATTTTGATGAAATTTAATCATATAAAGTTTTTTGTAAAATTATATTTTAAAGTACTTTACCCTATAATAACATAGTACATTGGATAAAGTTTAGCGACGATCCGTTGCAGTTTATTTATATATATTTTTAACAATTAAGATATTCAATACAAGGGAAATTTAATGAAAAAACACCTGTTTCTTTTTCAATAATAAATATCGTGTGAAATATTTCTTCGTAAGGGAAAAATTTAATTTTAGTTATTTAATTTTTTATATTTTTACTATACTTTAAAAAATAACAATGTAACGATTCCTGGCGAGACCAAACGAGACCAAAAGAGACCAAACGAGACCAAACGAGACCAAACGAGACTAACCTCGGTCTCCGAGACTATATTTTCTCAAATCTCGTCTCGTCTCGTCTCGTGCAATGCCCTAACGTAGCGAAACATGTAAGTAAAGTTAGTTCTGGGATAAAGTATTGTTTTCAAGTGTGCCAAGTTTAACTTCAAAGGATCAAAGGGTGAAAAGTATAAACCATTTAGTCCAACCAAAGTCAAAAATTGTACTATTCAATTAGCACGAATTTTAGGAACCGGTAATTTTAACAAGATTCTCGCCCAAAGCCCAAAAATAGTGATTTTTTATTCAGACCGAGGATAACGATTTAGAGGTGCTGTCCAGGATTAAGTATAGCGGTATTCTTTGAATTTACATGAAATTGAGGCATTTCTCTCCCTTCTTAAAAAGAATGTATGTTTTTATATATACTTATTTCTAATTATTCTAACTGTATTAGAAGAAGAAAATAAGATAAAAACTTGAATGGGTAAATTCCCGAGATTTTGAGTGAAAATAATTAAAGTACCTAGCGGCTATATACTCTTCCAGTTTACACTATCTCCTTCGATAGCTCAGTTGGTAGAGCGGTGGACTGTAGAGGTATAACGTCATAGAAATCCATAGGTCGCTGGTTCAAATCCGGCTCGAAGGAATATTTTTTATTTAGCAAAAGACACGTTTAAATACCACCTAAAGTCCATCTAAAATAATTCATGAATAATCCTTCATTTAAGCCCGATACACTCTACTTGTTTTTGGGATGGGAGCTTTCTATTTGCAATTTCTAGGCATGTGGGGGTCGAAATGACGTCACTGCTGGATGTCTTTCTGGCTAGCTTGCTTGATTTAAAAGATAGGACATGTTCTATGTATTTCCCGGCTTGCCCCTTTAAATTTAAGTATTCTAATTTGAACTCAAAAACAAATGGTGATGTCATAATACATACGAGTATAATTTATAAAATAAAAACTAATTAAAAAAGTTTTTTTTAACTGAAGATGCTTAAATTATATAGATATAGTAATAAATAAAAATACTTATTTTAAGCATATAATACCATCTTTAATATAATCTGCTAGATGTTTCTACAAAAGTATCAAAATAGGTCTTCATTGGTGAGCTTAAAATTTAGTTTGTCTTTTGTGTTTTAACTAATCTTCGACGATGACATAGAAATTAAGATGAAAAGGAAGGCTTTAATTACACACATTCAGTCTCGTGGATGTATTTAATATCAGATGATGTTTAAAAAAGACGAAATTTTTTTCTTTATTTTAATAATAATTTTAATTTACTATCTCAAGCAAGAGCAATAAAAACACGAAATAAATAAAACTAATGTATTCTTGAATTCTAGCAAGAAGCTGAAATTGTCTCTTTGCTCTCATCTTGCAATTTCAACTCATACATCACGCGACCTTCTTACATTGGTAATATTAACAAAAACAAAAGTCACATTTATGTAATACTTATATTTTAAAAAATAACAACTACATTTTCTAATTATATAAATGTGTTTTCTTTTAAGCCCACAAAAAAAACAATAATAATTTAAAAATATGATAATAATATATTAATGTACTGAATGACTTTTTTTTACCCTCGGATTTCATCCACTCTACTTAAAATAAAAAATCTACTTTTTTTTAATTAAAAAATAAAGTAAAAAAAAAATTAAACTTTAATAAAATTATATCTTGGAAATAAAGATGTGGCTTTAATAAAGATAAAAAAATAAAAGAACCACAGCTCCATTTTATAGGTAAATTCAATTTGGAACGTCTTACGCGGAAAAAAAAGATCAGAGACTGGAAAATTTATTTAGATTAGATCTGTCTTTGTCTCTTAAATTGATATTACATTCATTTTTTTCATATTCTAACATTTTGTTATTTATTTTATGTTTAATAATTTAAATGTATATTAAATTAAAATAGAATAAAGAAGAAAATATGTAAATTGTCAAAAAATAAAAATTCTTATAAAAAATCAACAAAAAAATGATATAGATATTATTCTAATGTTGAGAATTCAAGAGTGGCCAGAAGGTGTAATAATAAGAACTCTTGCTTACTGAAAAGAAATAATATTCAGAGGCTGGGATGGGCGAAGTTAATGCAGATCTTGTGTTGAAAAATTAAGGGTTGTAAGATTTGAGAATGAGAGAGACAGAGAGGGAATTTCAGCCTCGGGATAACGAATTTGCTGAGGATTGAGTTGATTTGACGTATTTGTACTCACAAAGGATAGATTGGAGGAATTTATTTATTTTATTTCACATTTTGTTTTAAATACAAATAAGCTGGCATGTTCTGATGTGGCTATCCACTTGACTTTACCATACAACCTGGACCCTCACTTATATTTAATATTTAATAAAATTATTAATAATCATGTAGGGGAGAGGGTTAGTTTTTGCATTTTTAGATTCCTGCGGGGCCACTGATTATGTATCCAAAATTTGGTTGAATTTGGTACAAGGGCTTAGATTTTCATTTTTTGAACCTACACCCCCCCTACCCCAATTTTGGCAGGGTTGGTTTTTGCATTTTTAGACTTTTGGGGTCCTACTGATTATGTATACAAAATTTGGTTGAGTTTGGTAAATGGCCAAGATTTTCATTTTTTGACCACCCTCCCCCTTTGGGCGGTTAGTTTTTGCATTTTTAGACTTCTGGGGGTCCACTGATTATGTATACAAAATTTGGTTGAGTTTCCTCAAATGGCTTAGATTTTTAATTTTTAACCCCCTCTCCTCCACCCCCTTAATTTTGGGTCGATGTGCACCAAAATCTAATCAGCTCTTAATCTCAATGGACCAAAACTACGTGTGAAATTTGGTTTCGATATTCACACTAGTT
This sequence comes from Forficula auricularia, assembly GCA_024734495.1. Lineage (NCBI taxonomy): Eukaryota > Metazoa > Arthropoda > Insecta > Dermaptera > Forficulidae > Forficula > Forficula auricularia. The sequence continues at coordinate 36,723,104 of JALMQS010000099.1, read as the reverse complement.
TTTGTGCTAGCTAGTCCACAAAATTTGGTAACGCACAGACTAACTAACTAACAGACGGACAACCAGACAGACTAACAGACATTTTCACAAAACAATTATTATCTCAAAAAATATAATTTTTTCGATGTTCACATATTAGAGCTTTTTTGTAGAGCGAAATGCCATGGTTTCGCTCAATTTTTTTAATCAAAATAGTTTCAGCCGTTTTTGAGATATTTCGAAAAAAGAAGGAAAAAACACTTTTTTCATGTACCATTACAATACTTGACCATAGTCTGTATGGTAAAGTAAAAAAGTGCTTATTTTAAGAGAGGACAGAGACAATCTTGACCTAACATAGACATAAATATATATTCTCGATAACTCGAAATCCTTTTCGTAACAAGAGGGGAAGAGAACGTTCTATAATTCGAACTAGGCCACTTTCCCTCTTTATAATTCGGATTATTCCTATAGCAATGTTTCCTCCTAATTTATTCTTAGTTTTTTTAATTAGGTATGTTATTATCTATTCCAATGTTAATACATAGGTAATTTTTTTTTCGTTTTTGTCGTTTTAATTATTTTTACTTTTCTACTCGAGGCTATATATAAAATTTATGTAAGCTAATACATATTTTCAAAAAAATAATAAAAACTCTTAATAATTCGATTTTTTTTTCTTCTTGATAATTCAAACTTCTAGATAATTCGAATTTTTCTTGTAGTCCCTTGGATTTCGAATTTTTGAGAGTCGACTCTATCATATCTATTTCGAAAAATAATTTGAATTTGTTGGTGTGAATATATAGTACTTTTTACTTACATTATCTAATCTTATTTCCAAAATCTCTGTAAAGGTCATAAGCCAAAAAAGAGATATTTAATTTTAAATTTTAAACAAATTAAATACACTTGGGAGAGAAAAAATCGGCCCACTTCTAAATTTTCACCTTCATAAGGAATAACTCAAAAAAATGCTTTTATTTCGAAAATTAAAATTGTGGTGAAAAGAATGAACGCGTTCCAAACCCTATCTCACTCCTAGAGAATTCCAGGGAACTCGAACGCTCATATAGAACAGAAAACTCTGCCTACATCTCCCGACATCGTCTCCGGGTCTTTTTGGGCTACCTAGACTTGGCTTGAAAAAAAATTTACACTTAAGTTTCTAAAGACATTCGATGATTTTTTTTAAGGAGTTGAGAAAAAAGTTGATGAAAACACTAAATAAAATTCGGGATTTTAAAGCGTTAAAAAACGAAAAACAGATAAAATAAAAAGAATATTATTTTAATGACTGGTATTGGAACCCCTGACCTTAACTGCTTCTACCATACGTTTTTCCATCGATTTTATTAATGTTTCAATGAAGTTTTGTGGAATATTGTCCCATTCTTCTTCAATGGCCATTTTAAGTTCCTGGAGTGACTGAATTACAGGATGCCTAGCATGGATCCTTCTCTTGAGTTCGTCCCAAAGGTGTTCGATAGGATTAAAGTCTGGACTTCGTGTTGGCCACTCCAAGACCTGAATACCGACGTCACGCAGGTACGTGGGGCACCGTTGTCGCGACGTGAGGCCGGGCATTGTCATGCATCAACATGAAACTCTCACCAACATAGTCAGCGTAAGGCATCACGTGACTCTCCAGAACCTCTTCAATGTAACGAGTTGCAGTTAAGTTGCCCAAATTCGGCCCAGAAACGAAAGCAATATCAGTCTTTCCGTCATGGGAAATGCCGCCCCAGACCGTCCACGAGCCACCGCCAAATGCGACCCTTTCTTCGATGCAGACTTATGCGAAACGTTCTCCGGCTCTTCGATAGACTCTTCTGCGTCCGTTATTTTCATGAAGATTAATTTTACATTTATCCGAGAAGAGAACAGTCCTCCATTGCTCCAAGGACCAATTAAGGTGTCACCTTGCGACACGAAGTCGTGCTTGTCGGTGAGCTGGGGTCAATTTCGGACCACGTACAGGCCGATGTGAAGTCAGGCCTCCTTTTCTAAGTCTTCGTCTCACTGTCCATCTACTGTCAGCCACTTCTCGGACCTCATGTAGCTGCTGTTGCACTTGAACGCCAGTGAGGTGACAATTGCGCAAGCATATCAAGCGAATAAATTGATCGACTCGCTCCGTGGTAGATCGAGTTCTTCCTGATCCGGACCTTCTGGCAAAGACGCCGGTCTCCTGATATCTTTTGCATACTCTTCTAACAGTTGATCAGCTCAAATTGAGCCTCCTTGCTACAATTTGCTGACTCAGTCCACTTTGAAGAAGCGCAACCGCTTGAGCGGCTTTTTCTAAAGTGGTATACATTTTGATAATTTTTTTAATGAGGAGTAGTAATGTGATGTTAGCAGGTCAATCACTGATATGAAAATGAAAATGATGGCACTTCGCAAAATTAAGCAATAGGTGTGTATATCAGATAGCTATCATGGGTGTCGCATTACTTTAAATTTTAATTTCAACAAATCGATATTTATTTGGAAAATTATTTAGAAATAAGATCAACTTTGAAATAAGATATTTTATTTTAAAAGATATTTACATTATCATTTTTCGAAATAAAAGCGTTTTTTTCGAGTTATTCCTTATGAATGTAAAAATTTACAAGGGGGCCAATTTTTTGCTCCCAAGTATGATATAATAAAAAGTCAAAGAAAAGGAATTCGATTTTTAATTATTTATAACTGAGTAATATAAGGAATTTATATAGCGAAAGAAAAAAATACCTATCTTTACTGGTTATTTAGATTCGAAAAAAAAATTCTTGATTCTGGTCAATAGGGATGACATCATAGGGATCGATAGAACATTTCAAGCACATTTCTTTCTTAGAGGCAATACTTTCAATTTAAATGACTGTTAATTTTTTTCATGTTGGATAATCCAAAGACGAACATGATATAGGTATCCGGGGCGTTCAAAAAATAGAGGTCACTGATTTAAAGGTGGATAATACATCTCAAAACAATAAAAAAAGTTCATATAAACACATATGTCCAGAAATGCCTAGTTTCAGACCTATCGCGATTTTAACATTTTATTTTTGTCATAGTACATTGACTGTTTTCCATTGTACACGGCCACTATAATTTTATTTTAATGTTAAAAGTATGAGTTGTACCTACTATGACAGAAATAAAATATTAAAATCGCTATAGGTCTGAAATTAGGAATTTCCAGACATATGTTTATATGAACTTCTTTTATTGTTTTGATATGTATTATCCACCTTTAAATCCGTGACCTCTATTTTTTGAACACCCTGATGTATATATTCATTTATCGAATTCTTTTATTTTCTTTGAAAAATAAAAAAAAACATTGCAGCCAAGGACATCCAACGCTTGAAGAACAGATTGGCTCCAGATTCAAGCTGAGCCTCGAAAAATCTTCAACAGCTTTCTATTGAGTCTGCAGTTTGTCAGCCCACTACAACGCTTCTCAATTCACATCGGACGAGCCCTTCAGATATTAAATCCAAAGAACCATCTGATACCTATATCTGTTACATAGCTGAATTAAATTGAAAAGATTTTGTTTTGCTGAGAGTAGCAGAGTTGATAATTCATAAAGAGAAATCAATGAGGTTGTCCTCTGCTTGATGTAAATAAACATAAATATAGGCATATATTTATTTGATAAAGAATATGACCCAAAAGGGAGAGCGAGGTTCAAAAATAATTTTCAAACAAATATCTATTAATTGCTAATGGGTTCAAAATGGGGAGAGTTACTCTTTTAAAAAAATTTAATTATAAGATTTTCAATCTAAAAAATCTATGATATTATCTGAAATTTGAAGATGTAATTATTTCTTTAGGGGACCAAAATGGAGGAAGGTTTCAAAAAATAGAATTTTCAATATAAATTCTAGACTCTTTGAATGCACCCTATACGGTCTTATCAAAATGACCCTACATGTGAAAGTGATAGTAACCCAAAGGGGGATCAAAATAATTGAGATGATAAAATTTTCTAATAAAAATACTAGAAAGCTATTTAGCCTAGCAGTGTCCCAAATTTCAAATATGATAATTATTTAATTAATTGATAATCTAAAATTAACAGGGGAGGTTCTATAGTAAATGATTGTAAATTATTTTATTAAATATTAAATATAAGATTGTATCATTTGTATCCATAGTAAATTTGTAACAGGGATAGTAGGAAATTGGATAAAATTAAAAACACAGAGTTTTTATTAAATTGGCCAGACGTTTCGTCAATTTATTTTGACTTCCTCAGTGGCGCATTTTATCACTCTTTGTCAAAAAACAATTTCACTATAAGACAAAACATCATTATTAATATGTTATCAACATGTTCTTAGCTCAAATTAATCAATCCTGAACCAACTTTTCTTTAAGAATTAATTTATGTGTAAATTAATAAAACCGACTTCAAAAAAATTAAATGCAACAAATAAAATAATAATAATTCAAAAATCAAATAAAATACACTAAAAAGTATGAAATAATTATCTAATTTAGTTACAACTAAACGACGAAATTTTTACATGAAATCATTTTTAGAAGTCGGTTCCAAACATATACATTTTATGAATCGAACTCGACAGATCTTACTTAGTACGTTTGGCGGGTAAGCTCGCTTATAAAGTTTTGTTTAGCACCGACTTCAAAAAGTGATTTCATGTTAATATTTCATCGTTTAGTTGTAACTAAATTAGATATTGAAGGAGACAATAAAGAGTGAATCTTCTGGTGGAATTATAAATTTTATTTATTTATAACGAGACTATATTTTGAGGGCTTTGGCCTCTTCATCAGTCTATTACAATTGATTCTTAGGAATTAATTTATGAATTCATTAATTCCTGTGAATCAATTGTAATAGACAGATGAAGAGAGCAAACCCCTCGAAACTATAGTCTCGTTATAAATAAATAAAACTTTATAATTCCACCAGAAGACACACTCTTTTATTGTCTCCTTCAATATATAAAAATTCTGCTACTCTCGGCACAAAAACTTTCAATTTAAATAAGATAATTATTTGATACCTTTTTAGTGCATTTTATTTGATTTTTGAGTTATTATTATTTTATTTGTTGCGTTTAATTTTTACTTTATCCAATGCAAAGCATGGGTAAAGTATTGTAATCGCTCTCGGGGCAAGCGTGGCTTCAAAGGGTCCTCAGGTAAAGACTACGAAACCCATGGACTCAATTAAAGTCACAAATTGTAGTATTCAATTAGGTTGAATTTTAGCACGTGACGGCTTTGCCAAAAATTACATGGGGTCTCGTCGAGAGGCCAAAAAGTGCCATTTTTTCATTTAGTGCGTGCGGATGGATGGATGGATGGATGTATGGATGGATGGATGTATGGATGGATGGATGTTATCGTTTTTTTGGCCCACGATTTTTTCCACACCGTTGCACCGATTGAAATGAAATTGAAAACCTAGCATTCTTTTAACAAAATGAAGCGCTGATTAGTTTTTGGTACATATCGGCCCACAAACATTAGTACTTTATTTCAGTACTTTTTTAGTTTTTTCTAAATATCTTGAAAATGACTTAACCAATTTTGATGAAATTTAATATCCTAATTAAGTACCTTGGGGACCACAAAAAAGGATAAATAAAGTTTTTAGTAAAATTATATTTTAAAGTACTTTACTCTAGAGTAAGAGAGTACTTTTTTAATTTTTTTAATTCTTTAAAATTTATTCATTTGAACCTTTTAATATAGCTCATTTAGCCTTGCTTAAATAAGAATGGATAGGCTTCTCTCTGTGAAATGCTAAAAATTTGGGAGGAAATTTTATAAGTAACCATAGCAACTGCGTTGTTTTCTTATCCGTTACCTTTGCTGAGGACATAGAGGAATCGACTTTAAACCAAAAATAGCGATTGATTCTCATCAAATACTTGAGGAATAACCATTCTATATTGGATTTTTATTTTATTTTTTATCGGGTTTTTGCGCGGAATTTTTAAATTACTTTTGTCTTTTGATGGAAATCTATGGTCATGTTATTTGTTAATGAGCATACATTTCTATTTTTTTTTTTTTTCTTCTTTTTTTTTTTTTTTTTACTTGTTTATTATTTGTTAAATTGTTGTAATTAATTTGTATTGATGTTTATTAATGTATTGTAGCTAGATTGTATTGATGTTTGGAGGACCTAGCCACCGAGGACTTGTGCCTCTAAGCAGGTCGAGAAATAAAGATTTATTTATTTATTTATTTATTTATTGGTAACCATTGCTGAAGACATAGAGGAATCGACTTTAAACCAAAAATAGCGATTGATTCTCATCTAGTACTTGAGGAATAACCATTCTATTTTGGATTTTTGACGTTTCGGTTTTTATTGGTCACCATTTCTGAAGACATAGAGGAATCGACTTTAAACCAAAAATAGCGATTGAGTCTCATCAAATACTTGAGGAATAACCATTCTATATTGGATTTTTGACGTTTCGGTTTTTATTGGTAACCATTGCTGAAGACATAGAGGTATCGACTTTAAACCAAAAATAGCGATTGATTCTCATCTAGTACTTGAGGAATAACCATTCTATATTGGATTTTTGACGTTTCGGTTTTTATTGGTAACCATTGCTGAAGACATGGAGGAATCGACATAAAATCAAAAATAACGATCGATTCTTATCTAATACTAGAGGAATAACCTTATTGCATTCCATTTTTGATGTTTTGACTATTAATGGCAACCTCTACTGAAAACGTGGAAGAATAGACTTAAAATCAAAAAGACTAAATTCTTTTATGACAAACAACTCAAGCAATAATCGAAACGTCAAAAACCTAATGTAGAATTGTTATTCCTCAAGTATTAGATGAGAATCGATGGCTATTTTTGATTTTAAGTCGATTCCTCTATGTCTTCAGCAATGGTTACAATAATAACCGAAATGTCAAAAATCAAATGTAGAATGGTTATTCCTCAACTATTAAATGAGAATTATTTTTGAATTAATGTCAATATGAACTACAAATTGCAAGTGATATCTGATTAATAATAAAGGAACAAACATATTAATATTTCAAATGAATTTGGATAAAGTTTAGCAACGATCCGTTAAAGTTTATTTTAAAGTCGGTTTTATTTTTTTATTTTTTTTATAAAAATTATTTTTATTTTTCTATTTTTAGTGATGTTATTAATTGTGATTTAAGATAATATTTTGTATGCATCTCGTAAGAGAAAGCATCGGTCGAATGAATCAGAAAATGATAAAAAATTCAATTTATAAATATAGAAATTCTCCCGAAACATTTGAGAGTTTTAAATGAACATTTTAAGATTGTTTTTTATAAACAATTTTTTTATTATAATTACAATTATTTGCTCATAAGAATTGTAGATTTACGTTATTTAGTCATTGATAATATCATCAGAACTTGACCAAATTAATTTGGGACCTCCCCTAAGGTACCCCTTTTCCAATAAAAAAGAATCGAAATCGGTCCACGTGGCAAAAAGTTCTCCCTGAACATACATAAAATACATAAATAAATAAATAAATTGAAAGTTTTTGTGTCGAGGGTAGCAGAATTTTTATATATTGAAGGAGACAATAAAAGAGTGTAGTCTTCTGCTGGAATTATAAATTTTATTTATTTATAAATTTTCGTTATAAATAAATAAAATTTATAATTCCAGCAGAAGACACAGTCTTTTATTGCCTCCTTCAATAAATAAATATTTATGTATCCTGACTACCTTGGAGTATACTGATCCAAAAGCAGAAATAATCATTAAAATCCATTCATAAGCAAAGAAGTTATGCGCGAACATACATAAAAATAAAGCTCCAAATCCACTGAAATTTATATGATACCTATCGGAAACTATACTGAACCCAATCCAAAAAAATCATCAAAATCGTTCCACAATTGGCGATGAAATCACGTAACATAGACACACAAAAATTCAGTCGAATTGATAACTTTCTCCTTTTTTGAAGTCGGTTAAAAATTAAATATCAAAATATAAGTGAGGGAGTAGGTATATTTTAAAGTTATCTGGATGGCCACATCAGTTTATTTCTTTTTTAAATCAAGTAAAGATCTATGACGTATTTCATTTTAGGGACGATTTCAATAGATCCCCATAGACCCTTTAAATCGGTTTAATACAGGCTTCTGCTATTTCTTAATCTGTCTCTGAAAAATAATAATGTATTTGAATATGAAACACTCTTGTTCAAATTATTCAACAAAGCCAGGAAGAAGAAGAAGAAGAAGAAGAAGAAAAGGGCGATAAAGAGATTGGAGACTAAGCATCTGCCTCTTGAGAATCGCTTCGAAATTATCATATACGACAGAATCATTTGCAATTCTATTTCGGTTTGCTTATTTCTCTTGATCTCACGGATGACTTGAAAGATTTCGGAACTTAATTGCATACATAGATGAAAGCTAATAGAATAAATAATGGTTTCAATGAATTAATTGAATTCATCATCTACTTTCGTTCATTATTCATATTTCAATAATTGATAGCCCTGAAGGCATTTTACTTTCCAGCACCAACAGGTTAAGATTCGATCCAATTTCAAAGAGAGATAGAGAAAAGTGCGTTCATTTCCTGATCTACACCGCTTTTAATTTTAAATGTAATCCCAGATTTTTTTTTAATAAATTTTAATTTAGTCTGCTTTTTCTTAGAAAATCCTATGCGAGTGTCATTTATTAGATCCTAGATCAAATAAACTATTTTTAATTATATGTTAGAAGGGTACTTCTTTACCCCCTTGGGAATCGAACTCGAGTGCCAATAATAGCAATCGGGCCAATTTAATACCCTGTGACATAGGTATGTAACAAACGTGCTAAATATTCCACTCAAATATTTAAATCTTCATTTGTAAAATTTCGCGCTATAATAATTCTAAATTTAAACCCATAGACATGACATTTAGTTTAAATCAGGGTTGTCCAACCCATAGCCCGCGGGCCGCATGCGGACTGCAAATGAGTGTGGCCCAAAATAAAATCATAAACTTCCTTAAAACGTTGAGATTTATATGTAAAGATATATTTATTCCCTACATTTGTACAATGCGTGAAGCTTATTTCAAGAATAAAATTTACTAAAAGCAAAATTATAAGATCAACTATATAAGATAAAATAATTAAGTTTCGAATAATTAAAATTCTTCTTCTCATATTTTCATTTTCTAAGATATTTATTATTTCGGTGGAAATGGCGTGTGAGATTGGGATTCGTGGGTTGGGGGTCCGAGGTGGGTGGGGTGTGAGTTGGGGTGGTGGTGTGGGGGCGGGGGTTGGGCACGGGTGAATGGTGCGGGGGATAGGGGTGCTTGGTGGGTCTCGGGGGTGGGGGGAAGAGAGTGGAGTGTAAGGGTGGGGTTCGTGGGTTGGGGGGTCCAGGGTAGCGTGCCCCCTCGCTAGCAAGAGGGCCGCCAAAGGCGGGCCTTGCAGCTATTATACCTATATACACATAAGCTGTGGAACACTAGAAGGTTAGAAATGCAAAAACTAGGTACGGGGGCGGGGGGCGGGAGTGGGGGTGGAGGTGACGGTGAGGGTAGATGTGGGGGTGAAGGAGGTGGCGTGCAGTGGTGGGGAGTCCGGATGGCGAGGTGGGGGGTTTCGGGGATTAATTTATTCCTTTTAACTGAAGCAAAAAGTTAGCAAGCATCGCTCGGTGACCAGGTACTATTAATTATCTAGCCAGGAAAAAATATAAACAAATACTAATACATAATATCATTTTTGTAAGTATGTAGGTGTAGGTATGTATTTACATACTATATAGGGTGATTCACGGTCGATGGCACGTTAGACGTTTATGGAAAACGGAAAGGAGGATTTTTCTGAAAATTTAGGACCTTACATTTTCTTACCTGTTCTATCGATCTAGAATATTTTCAATATTGTGACGTTTCGGCTTCTATCGAAAAGTCATAGCAATTTTATTTTTTTAAATGGAACACCCCGTATATTAACACGTTTTTAGAACCGCCCTTTTATTAAAATACTTTTTTGCTAATATTGTCCTATACCTATATCTATTGGTTTTCGAGATAAAAAATAATTTGTGTTAAATATGGTCCAAAACATGGCCCTATTTAAACTTAAATAAATAAGTGTTCTCATTTCATGAAAAGTTGGTATTTTGGTGGTAGTTTAGACAGACCCGAAGTATTTAATTTACGCCGAAAAATCGACTCCATATTATACAGGGCGTGCTAGGATTACTATTATTTCCGTTATTCATAAAAGGGGTCAAAAGTTCATTTTTTCAAATGAGACCCCCGTATATTATTCAATAAATTGAAAGTCGAAGAAAAATGCTTTAATACAATATATCATGTGCCTATACATAAAACATCATTAATCTCATTAATCAAATTAAAAAAATGTTTAGAACATCAATAAGGGAGCATCTTAAAAATGATTATTTCAAATTTTTGACCTTTAAGAAATGGTTCAACGATACTCCGCGTTCTGTTTTTGCCTTTAGGCATCAATAAGAAGTCTTCTTCTCTGAACCTTGCATATTTATTTTTATTATTCATATTTCTTTATTATCATACTTCAAGGATTCTCCATGAACTTGACATTTTATTATACTCTTTATGTTATGGTAATCTCTTATAGAAATAGAATGTTTACAAATCATTTGACCTCCCAATGGTTCTTGACTTTGAAATTATTATAATAAAATTAATACATAACGATGGTTTATTTGATTTCACATTTATTTCTTATTTTTAGCTATATTTTTTTTAATTATAAAATATATAATACTTACCTAATTGAAATAAGTATTTTAATATTAAGTGATTTATTAAAATTAAATGTTTAAATCTAAGTATTTGAAATTAAATACATATCTATATAAATAAAATTAAGATTAGTACCTATAGTAAAGCCGTACAAGTTATGTTAAATTGTTCAATATATAGAAGCCGCTATATTAGAATCTGGGATAGCTTTTTCGGGTGATAATAAATTGTTATTATAAAAAATTCTAAAAACATCAAATAACGTTTTTTATTTAAAATATGACAAAAAGTATTATTTTATTAAAATAGAGTAAATTTTTTTTAAATCCATAAAGGAAAACTTGGTAACTACAGGTTTATTTATATACGTATATATAAATTTAAGGTTTTGTCTGAACATTGCTCAAAATTGTCCCAAATTTCAGAGGTAGACGTTTCAAGAATAGTTATAAAAGAAAACCCTCCAACAAAATTCCTGTCTGTCTGCCTGTCTGTCTGTCTGTTTCCATGGTGTCCGCGCAAATTTTCTCCATAATTGGCATAAAAACGGCTATCGGTATTTTTATGAAATTTCGAATTTTTGTGAAAATGGATACAGATTCAATAATGAACAATCTTGCCAAATTGAAAGCCAGAAAATTCTCTCTATAACATGATTTTTTGATTAACAACAGAACAAAGAAGTAATCAGTAGAGATTGTGGTGTTGGTGCAAGGTGAAACATCTTTAATAAAGATAAGAGTAAATAAATATTTTTATTTAATATGGATTTACTATGAGTTAAGGTATACTGGGTCACTTATTTCACATTAAAATTAAAAAAATTAAAAAAAAAAAAAAAAAAAAAAATTTTTATATCTTTTAATTTTTTAAAAAGTATGATGAAGTATGATAATAAAGAAATTTAAAAAAAAAAAAAAAAAAAAATTATATCTTTTAATTTTTTAATTTTAATGTGAAATAAGTGACCCAGTATCCTTAACTCATAGTAAATCCATATTAAATAAAATATTTATTTACTCTTATCTTTACTTTAGAACAAAGAAGTTTAGCTAATAATTAACATAATGCTATGAGTAGAAAATACTATTTAAATATGCTTTTAAAAAAACATACCAATATAACTTTTTTGAAAAAAATTAAAACGATAATGATTATTTGCAGAATTTTTGTCAATTACTCCATTACAATACTAGTAAGTACACGTTTACTTCATTCAGGGGGTGAGGGCTTACTCCTAAACAATGTCTAGAACCAGCCCTGGTCCCTTCTCCCATTAAATAAAAAATTGTTCCATTAGCTAAAAAAAAAAAAAAATTAAAATTTGAATATAGCGTACCGAGTCTTGAAGATATTTCCATGTTTTATAGAAAATTTTCCTAAAAAATTCCTTCGAGCCGGATTTGAACCAGCGACCTATGGATATCTATGTTGTTACAGCCACTACAGTCCACCGCTCTACCAACTGAGCTATCGAAGGAGGTGAAAAGATAAAAATGAATTAAGTATTTTCCATTTCTAAACCGAATCGAGGTCACCCACTAAAATAAGTTATAATCCTATTGGCCGCTGCCATACCATATCATCATCTTTCTTAGTTGTTTTACATCAGTAGGTACTGAGTCACCTTAACTCTTTTCCGTAAAGGATCTTCTTGAAGTAATTATTAATGTTTTGATAACTGTGGTCCTTCCAAAATATTGGAGTTTTTTTTTTAATTTCCTTTCATATCATTATCGACCCAATTTAATATGGTTATGCACCTTTAAATTAATATAAACCAATAGTGAAAATTTCATTTGTTAACACCGTTAAAGTACAATTTATATTAAAAATAATTTTTTCTCAAAAATTTTGGAAAATTTGGGTGTTGACGGTGCTTTGAGACTAGTTATTTCACTTCTTCAATAATAATTATCCATAAATATCTAAATTGTACATCATAACTGAGCAATGATTAAATAATTATTTTAAATAAGAATTTACTAATAGAGTAGAGTCCCGAAAACTCGGGACTTTATAACGCGGTGGTCCGGATAATTCTGGCACACCCTGGCAGGGCGAAAAAATCCCGCGCCCAGATACTGTGTATTCATTAATTTTCATTTTCATGTAGGAAAAGCTCTATACCTTTTTAAAGTACGTACTTTTCCTTTGTTTAAGGGTATTTGGGCAGTTTATTCTCTGTTGTATTCTCAAGCAAACAATACATTCAAGTACAGTACTATATTTTTTGAGGAAACACTCGTACTTAATATTTTTAACCCCATTCCCAATAGCCTCCCATTTTCCCAAACTCGACCACCCTTCGGTCCAGATTAGGCCGAGTTTTCGGGACTCGACTGTACCAAATTGCATTTTATAGCAAGAGAAATACTGATAATACAGTGGATAAGTCTATTTGTATTTATCTTTTTAGTTTCTGTGTTTCATCTGTAAGAACTAAATATACTTATACAATCTACACGTACCGCAAATTAAGTATGAATTTCATAACCTATTTAGTATAAGAGGTTGAATACTTTTAATATTTTAGTGAAAATTCACCTTCTACCCTGATTGCATGGCTAATCAGTGACTTTATTTCTTTTTGATTACTTAGTAGGCTTTCTTCTTGAGGTTTCTTATCAATAAAAACTTCTCTCGATTTGTGATAAGCTCTTTTGCATTGTTACGCGGCCCTCCGCCTCTTGGCTTGCCATCCTTAAATTTTGCCCTCCTTTCATTCGTGGTTCTCTCTCAAATATCTACCCTTGAATGCGGTTTTCCACAGAGGGTTATTAGCCATCTCATATGGCGAAATCACCTTAATTGAATAAGTCCTTCTTCGTTGTCATTTGTATTGTGAACTAATTTTTGAAATTCTACTTAAGTTCTTTAATTACATTTCTCATTTTAGACTGGAATTTTTTTTTCATATTTGTAGTACTTAATTTCTATCCCATTTGAGTATCAATGGTCAAAGTGAGGAAATCTTTGACTACCAGCTATAGCATCCAACCACCAGATATATATTATTTACCTACATTGTAAAAAACCCTTAAGTTAATTTGTGATAAATAATTAAGTTTAAATTTTCTAACTCAAACCCCTCACTGGCAAAAAATCGCCAAAAGATTAAAATTTTTAGCTTATCGAGACTTGAAAACATTTTCTCCAGTTTTGATTATAAATTACAATCTCTCCATCTTAGGTCTTTTTATACTTTATTCTAAAAAAAAATATTTTAAAAATTGAACTTTAATTAACTCAATTTAAAGAATAAATTTAAGCCTAGTTAATTATCAATCTCTCAAGAGCATTAGAAATTTGATAGAAAAAAATATATTGATAAAAAATGTTGAATATAGAAAAAAGTAAAAAGTAGGCACTCGGTACGAAGTAATAAATATATTTATACATATATTAGATATTTTCTTGTTACATACAAGAAGATTAATATAGAAGAAAGGAGAAAGTTGTAAAAAAATGCTTAAAATTAATTACAATAAAACAAAAATTATCTGTATTTTAATGATTTTGGAGAACGGAAACGGTTGTATGAGAGAGAGATAGAGAGGTTATCTTTTATGCTTGACTGAATTCTTTAATATTTAGATACACAAAAAATCAACTCCCCGAGTAATTTATTGAAAAGCAGTTTGCCGACCCCAAATTAGGCACAGGGCGCGCTTAGTAGAGATCCAGAAGAGGCTTATTTTTGTTTAACACTTTAACAATTATTATAAACACTTGACTGAAATTTTAACATCGATTTGCCACGCCTCCAGGTATAATCAAAGACGTTTCTTAGTGACCCTAGTAGCACAATGTTCCAAACTATATAGCAACTATATAGGGGCTTTAAATTACCAGTAACATACGGATACCAAAAAAGACAAGTTAATACCGCTTTTTTTGAGATATGATTTATAATTTTAATTTAATTATTTTAATTATTATCTGGGAAAAACAGAATCTTAACCTCCAAATTGGCCCAGTCGCCATCCTGGCTTCGAAAACGTAATGAATAAGAAACTAGAAGAAATAATAAAGAAGACGAAATCGGACATGAATGGAATGATTGAAAAGTTTTTGTTTTGCCGAGAGTAGCAGAGTTGTTGATTCACAAAGAGAAACAAAGAGGTTGTCCTCTGTATGATGCAAATAAACATACACACATAATGATATGAATTCAAGCCTGGCCGATACAGCTAACGAAGTAATTCAATCAAAGAAAAACGAAATTAAAAAGCCATGGGTTACAGACGAAATACTGCAACTGATTGACGAACGAAGAAAATTTAAAAACAGAAATGACGAAGAAGATAAAGAAATATATATATATATAAAGTAAATGATTATAAAGAGTAGAGATTGTGGTGTTGGTGCAAGGTGAAACATCTTTAATAAAGATAAGAGTAAATAAATATTATATTTAATATTCATTTACTATGAGTTGATGAGTGACCAAGAATCCTTAACTCATAGTAAATTAATATTAAATATAATTACTTTATTACTTATCTATATTTATTTATTCTTATCTTGATTATAAAGAATAAACAATTTTTTTAATTAATGTTGTGTATTACTTAATCACATAACAGGCTAAGCAGTTTTCATCGCGTTTTAGTTTTTCGAATAAAAACAATAGTTTTTTCAAAAACTTACCCGAGATCTCGCGAGATCGGAATTTCTAATCCCTCGAGATCTCGAACTTGCGATTTCGGCTCGAGATTGCATTCCCTAGCTATATGTAAAGAAAAAAATAGAGATAGGGGACGAAGAGATGCGAATGAAATGATATTTAGAATGAATTGTTATAAGAGTGTTTTTCATTATTATTTATTTTGAAATCAGGTAGATTTAATTTTTCTTTTGCTTGGTACATACTTAAATCAATGTGAAAATTTGTACATATACGTAAAGTTATGATATATTCTTATGGATCGTTATAGTATGCAAATAACAATAATGATCTGCTATTTTGGCCATAGGCTTTAGCTTTCCATTCATACATTAATTCCTGTGAATCAATTGTAATAGACTGATGAAGAGGGCAAAGCCCTCGAAACTATAATTTCGTTTTAAATAAAATTTATAATTCCAGCAGAAGACACACTCTTTTATTGTCTCCTTCAATATATAAAAATTCTGTTACCTTCGGCACAAAAACTTTCAATTTAATATATATATATATATATATTTATTTAATTTATTTGTTAGAGAGTATAGTTTCGAAGTATTGACCTTCATCGTCGGTCCTTTTAATTAGAAATGTTTTATCTGTTATTTCTCATGGGTTCAAATACCGGATTGGATTTTTGAGTAGGTAAATTCCCTTTGTACTAAGCAGGTCATTTAAAAAACTTAATAATTTGTCTAAAGACATGGACTGCTGATAATCAAAGCCATTTATTATATTTTTCTTCTAATAAACTTATTAATCAACTTTGAAAAGTGAATGAAGCCCTCCATTCCATGTGACATACTAGAAAATGTCAATTTTATGAATTATCCAGCTCATTGACATAACATATTCAACTGCAAATTAGTTAGCTTCGAAGAATGAAACCATTTAACACCCTTCAAAAATTATGAATATATCACTTTTCGTGTTTGTATGGATATTTTGTTAATCACATTCCTTTAGCAAGTTGAATGGTATGGAATGGAATGCTGTGAGAATTTATTGATTATACAATTTTCTCGCATCAGCTCGATACTCAAGGATCGCCATCCGCAAAAAAGTGATAGTGATTTCGCTTGGATGACAATGAAAGTGCAATCATTTATTTATCAGTAGAGAATGTTACACAATTATCTATTTAGGTTGTTTTAATCATAGAATTTTTTTATTTACAAAAACACTAAGCAGAAATTCTGTTCTCCCTATGGTATAACTTATGTACCATTTTATTTGAATTGTTTTAATCAATTGAATAATATTCGAAGATCATGTTAATTTGATTTAGACTAAATGTGGTAGAGTGGTAGTTTACTAAAAATTGATTAAAAGACTATGTACTCTGATATATATATATATATAAATATTTTCATTTATTTGGGATTATACATAATTTTGAAAGCCCATATTTTATGATAATAAGAAGAAAATTTAACATTTTACTGGGTGAGTCGATATTTATTGAGCTGGTTTTAATAGATTGAAGATAATAGAATTGGAAAAAAATTTCCAGCAAGTTCCAGCCTGGTTGATTCATGGAGATAAATAAATTGACGAATTTTTTAATTCAGCAATTTATTTCTCATAGCTTTTCCTTTGGTCGATTTAGTGAACACTTTTCTGTACTCAGTTTATTGGATACATAAAGGAGGCCCTAGACGGTCAACCATTTTGATCACAAGATTGAGTCAATCATTGATCAAATTTTGATCAAAACTCATTCGTAGTGAAGTTTTCGTAATGGAAGGTAGTACTTATTCCTTTTTTTGCAATACTTTTGTTAATTAATATTGAAATTGTGCTTTTTTGTGTAGCTATGTTTTCAAATATAGTGTGTACCTACATATCTACCATTGAAACCATGGTTTCAAATACAGATTTATGCTTTCGCTTTTAAAGCCCCACAATTTTTTCAAATGACTCGTTTTTTAATTTCTATTAAAAAGTAGTCTTTACTTTTCACTTTCCACAGCTCTGGGCAATCCCGGTACGAATCTATCAACAGGGTAATAAATTCACGTTCCGAATAGATTTAGGTGTTGAAAGCTGGCGGAGAGTCGTCCATGGTTGCTGCCGAGGGTGTGATTGAGAGAAAGATTGATCAAAACTCATCTATTCGGTCATGCGCTCTCTTCAATCATTTGAATCAATCAAACTTCCTATCAATCACCTTCAATGATTGACTCAAGCTTCAAACGGTTCCGAGGCGGTCAATCATGCTTGACTCAATCATTTTGATCAAAAGATTGACCGTCTAGGAGCCTATTTTAGAAATCTAAATAAAAATGTTATTAATCTTCAGCACCATTTGTGAGTGCGCACTCGAAATCAAAATAAAATAATTTAACTCCAAAGAGGTATTATATGTTTACAAATTGCATATTTCACCTAAATGCCTTAAATAAAATTAATGATTCTATTTCGTTATCATGGTAGCATCTCTGTAAAAGAGAAAATGACAGAAATGTGGAAAATGACTTAATTTTTTCTCTTAATTTTATGTTCCTAGGGTCCGAACCGTATTCAAGATATTCAAGATATTCAAAATATTTTTGTCATTGTTTAGAATGAGTAACTAACTGATTAGGCAGTGAAGTATAATGTCCTTGAATGATTAGAAGGTACAATCTACTCTGAGATATACTAATATGTTTACAATATTTAAATGTATACAGATGAGTGTCTGAGAGAGAAAAGTTCAATATTCCGATTAAGTTCATATAAATAAGCATATTGGGGGTTTCCTAAATATAATTATTTGAAAATATTTTTTGATTCTTGACAAATTTTTTTTTTTTTTTTTTTTTATAATGATATTGATACAAGAAGAAGTTGCACCAAGAAGGTACAACCTCTGAAGTCCGTGGTGGACCCTTGTAACGTGAAGATAAGGGGAGATTTAGGGATTGGGTAGAGGTCGAAGGTATCTGTGGATGCTGGTCTTGAAAGTTTGAAGGTTATAAGTAGCTGGAAAGACGGTCGGGGAAAGAGAATTCCAGTCTCTCAGATGTCATAGGGATAAATGAATTGGCGAATGCGTTTGTTCGATTAGTATCTAGTTTAAGCGCGTAGGGGTCTTGTACTTCAAGTATACGGTATACGTATTTCATTAAAAACTAAAGGATGTGAGGATATAGATAGTTTTGTACTTCTCCTTAACCTACCCATCGTGTGCTGTAACATTTAAATCAAGTTGTTTCCCCTAATTGATCGAGACAGAAGTGATACGGAGTAATTATTCACCCCGTATTGCCTCTGTTCCTTTGAAGTAGAATCAACTTGTTTGTCAAGATCTCATAACTGATCTGGTTAGTTTTTGTTCAGGAGATAGAATAAGAGTTTAAGGATAACCCAAAGTAATTCTCTCATGTTATAAGATTTTCAAATTCAAATTAGGTCTTATGCATTTAAATAGCTACCAAAATAATTTTTAAGAAAAAAATAAAACCGACTTCAAAAAATTAAATGCAACAAATAAAATACACTAAAAGGTATAAAATAATTATTATCTTATTTAGTTACAACTAAACGACGAAATATTAACACGAAATTACTTTTTAAAGTCGGTGCCAAACAAACTATACCTATAAGCGAGCGTACCCGCCAAACGTACTAAGTAAGATCCGTCGAGTGCGATTCATAAAAGGTATATGTTTGGCACCAACTTCAAAAAGTAATTTCGTGTTAATATTTCGTCATTTAGTTGTAACTAAATAAGATAATAATTATTTTTATACCTTTTAGTGTATTTTTATATTTGTTGCACTTAATTTTTTGAAGTCGGTTTTTATTTTTTTCTTAAAAATTTTTTTATTTTTCTTTTTAGTGATGTTATTAATAGTGATTATATCATCAGAACTTGACCAAATTAATATGACACCATCCCTAAGACACCCCCTTTCGGATAAAAAAGAACCATCGAAATCGGTTCATAAACAAAGAGGTTAGGTCAAAAACCTAAACAAACCTAATAAAAAAGGTCTAATACCTATGAAAAAAATCGAAAAAAAATGGGACCAATCGGAAGCTAGACTGGACCCAATGCAAAAAAAATTTTCAAAATCGGTTGACAATTGGCGGAGATATGAGGTAACATAGGCACAAAAAAAAAAAAAAAAAAAAAAAATTCAGTCGAATAGAGAACCTCCTCCTTTTTTGAAGTCGGTTAAAAATTATATCAAATGAGTCATATGTTAATATAAACTTCTATGCGTTCTACTCCATTTTTTCTGAGAATTGACATTTTTTTACCCCGGCACCCTGTATACCTATATTATAATAATAAAATAAAAAAAAACAATAAAATTATTATTTTTGAATAAACTGTTCCATTATTTACTTATGCTCCCATTCGTATGAGTTAGTCAATTTGTATCATACCATCCAAACTCTCTCCCCAGCACCATCCGTTTTCCTTTCCATTTCTCTCGCATTTGCACGTGAGATGATAACTATCCGATTGCGGAAATAGAAATTGACGATTTCGCAGTTGGATGCATCGTCGGGAGACAATTCTCCATCTGATGTTACTTATTGTTTATAGATATAAATTATTTCCGCCTAAATATGTATTTTATGCATCATATCAGAGTTGACAAACAACAACATACTCAGGCATCCATAGAATTGCATTTCGTCAAGTGGAGGGAAATTACGTGAAAAAAATATTATTAGAAAGAATTTGATGACACAATTCGATTACAAACATGTTTCACTACTAGACTTTTGGATCTACTGTTATTTAATCTGTAGTCTTTCATGTACATAGCAGAGAACTTTAAAAGTTCTAATTAAATTAGGTTGGAGTTGGTGGTGTTTCACAAGGAGAAAAAAATTAAAATACAAAGATTTTTAAGATTACTCTATATATTCTGGACTCTAACTCATCGTCAGGAGAATATTGATTGTCAATGTTCTCCTGACGATGAGTTAAGAGCCCGAAATATATAGAGTAAACTTAAAAAAATCTTTTGTATTTTAATTTATTTCTCATTGTGAAACACCACCAACTCCAACCTAATTTAATTTTAACAATGTTTCACTATAAACCAACACCGCGTTCCCTAAATTTGATTTAAAAGTTCTATCTGACATATGATGTGACATAGTATGAGGCTTTCAATTTAAGCCCTACTGTCCAAAAGGAAAACAATTAAAAGAAAATACACAGAGTTGAGAAATAACTCTGGTTTGATAATATAAATCAAAATTAAATAACTCCTCAAAAGACAGAAGGAAAATGTCGTACCTATTGACTGCCATTGACAGTGAATTGGAGATCCAAGATCGGAACTCATTTCGTTGCCTTTCTCATTTGTGAATTGAATTTTGGGATTAATGCTGTTTAAAATTAAATTAGGTTGGAGTTGGTGGTGTTTCACAAGGAGAAACTAACCAACACCGCGTTCCCCTAAATTTTATTAATGCTGTTTTAGATATGTTATGAATAAATTATAATGATTTGCTTATCTGAACCTGAATATACTAAGAAAATATCATCCACATAGATTTTTCAAAATTTGATATTATTAGAGAATTTACCATTCGGATTTAGTAAGATACCTTCTAGGGGAGAGTGAGACATAGACTTCGGTTAATAGAGGATTGAGAGGATTCTCCTTTGGGAAGTACATCGTTTTGCTTATAATATATACAATAAAAAGGAAGTAATTTTGATCTAGCCAAAGATTGATTAGTTTTTGGATATTCAACATTTTCTGAGACTCCTAAATGTATTGATCATTATCCCTATTTGACTACCAAGAAATCTGGCAACAGCCTATCTCTGTGATAGGTTTCAACTTTTTGGCTCAAACTCTGTCAAAAATTGAATTTTGAAAACGTTTTCATTTTTTTCTCTCCAATTTTTTAAGAATATTTATATTTCTATTTTAAGTAATGAGTGTAGTTGTTCATAAATTAATATTTAGGCAAAATAAGAATATAAAAAATTATTTATTTAAAATTGATGTCTTGTAATATTTTGGAGGAGGAGACAACGACAAAAGCATAACTCGTACTTGTTAAAAAAATTTTAAATAATTTTTCTTTTGATATTATGAATTATTAAAAATTTCACTTTAAAAAATGGACTGAAATCGGTGGGGTTCCTTCGAAAAACTTTACACAGCAGTAGGGATGGTAACTGGTACCCATTGTTATTTCTAAAATAACGCATTTACCAGATTCATCTATGTTTTCTCTTTGAATTTACATTCGACAAGCATAAATAATAAGCTCTATAATGTTTCTGCAACGTGTTTATCAATAATTTGGTTCCTGAACTCTTCAATTATTTTTCAGTTGGATCCCCATGTCATCCATGAGGTAATGACGTGAAAACATCTCTGTTCATACATATCAATCAGGCTCTCAAATCAAATTATGATTCCACTCGCGTCCCAAAGAGCCAATATCCCATATAGACATCAGATATAATTGAGTTTTGTCTTTTATATATGTGTGAAACGTTATTGGTCAGATAAATTACATTAATGGCTTTTTATCGGTTAAATAGCATGTATAACATAATACTATTCAGCATTAGTACACTCACCGAGCGATTAGAGTATCTATTTTACAATTTAAGAATTTTTTTTTTGCTTATTCGTGTATTGAAAATTGCTGAAATTTGGAGAAAAAATACCAAAACTAAATTTTTCTATTTTTATATGTGTATACTTGTCTGCCAGAATTCGAACTCATATGGGCTCATAAAAAGTTCGTTTTGGTGCTAAAATATTTTAATTCTCCTGGTGAAGAAGGGATTTTAGATTTTATATCTTCAAAACTTCCAGAAAAATATCACTGAAATTAAATAAAAATATATGGAATTTAATTCAATTTGAACCGCTACAATTAAATAATGTAGATAATAAATAATTTCTTATGTTTATTCTACGATTAGAAAATTATTTTATTATTTTTTTACTTTTTTTTTTGAAATGGAAAAAATGAATTGAGCACCCGACAGGATTCGAACCCTTGTCTTCCTCTCCTTTAGCCGAAGAGCACTTTTAAAATTAAAACTAACGTTTAAAAGTTAATTTTGTCTAAGATGGAATTTAATTGTTTGTAAATACATGTTGAAATTTGACCCTAATAGAGTAATAAAAATAAGCTTTACAATTTTCCACAGGTACAGATTTATAACTCAAACTGTTCTCAGACTGACATACTACCATTTTATGTTGCCTATATACAAGCCTTACTGTTCATGCCTAAATTAGGGTTTATAGTTTATTTTTAAATAGCCTTTTAAGGGGGCGTATAACTTTCATCGAATGCCAGCGCTTGGAAATTCTTAAAAATTGATATAGATAAGTCAATTTAACTTTAAAAGATCATCACATTAATCACTGGAGCTTATATAATTGAGCTATATGAAAATAAATTACTTTTCGGAAATCGAAAAAGAATTTTAACTGTAACACGGAACTAGAGAGAAGATGAATAGATTTCCTGTCGGGACCACACCTGCATGAGAAAGAGAGATGCAAGATAGAGAGGGAAAACTGGACCTGGATGCTGTTGCGTCAGCCCAGGATCAAGTGCAAGGCACCGTGACTCTGGTCCTACGCGTTCTGATCAAACTGCATAGAGATAAAGAAAGAGGTTCCGGATACATTTACCTTAAATTTAATATATATTATGGTCCGTTTATTTTGAAAGTGGTGTAAGTCCATTTATTGTTAGTTCAAGATATTTGTATTTATATTTGTATTTGTATTATTTATTTATATTATTTCGATATTTTTAACCGACTTCAAAAAAGGAGGTTCCTCAATTCGACTGAATTTTTTTTTTTTTATGTCAATGCTACTCGATATCTTCGCCAATTGTGAACTGATTTTTATAATTTTTTTTGTATTGGGTTCAGTCTAGTTTCCGATTGGTCCCGTTTTTTCATGAGTATTGGACCTTTTTTGTTATGTTTGTACGGCGCATAACTTCTTTGTTTATGGACCGATTTCGATGATTCTTTTTTTATTGTAAAGGGGGTACCTTAGGGGTGGAACCATATTAATTTGGTCAAGTTCTGATAATATGATCAATGATAAAATAACGTAAATCTCCAATTCTTATGTGCAAATAATCGAAATTATAATAAATAAAATCTTTTATAAAAAAATTAAAACATTCATTTAAAACCCGCAAACGTTTCGAGAGAATTTCTATATTTATGAATTGAATTTTATTATCATTTTCTGGATGGGAGTCGATTGAGATGGAAGGATAAGTGGATTTGATTGGGGAATAATGGAATTGAAATAATTATCGGAAAAGAGGTTTTTTTATCTAATTAGATTTTTCCTCTTATTAAAAACAAGGACTAAATATGAATAAGGACACTCGATGGTGGAGAAGCAATCTCCGAAATCGAAGCTAAAATACAAGGTATACATTAATTAATGTAAAATAATTGGTTTAATAAAATTTATAAATTTATTTATCATTTTCTGATGGGTTATTGACAGAAGGAATGGATGGAAGAAATATAATGGAATTGGAATAATTATCGGAAAAGAGTTTTTTTCTTTAATTAGTTTTTCCTCTTATTGAAAACAAGGACTAAAAGATGATCAAGGACACTCGATGGTGGAGAAGTAATTCCGGAGTCGAAGCTGAAATACAATGTATACATTAATTCATGTAAAATAATTGGTTTAATAATATCATTTTCTGATTCATTCGCCCGAAATGTTTCTCTTACGAGATGCATGCAAGGTATTAATCTTAAGTCACTAATTATTAACATCACTAAAAAAGAGAAAAATAAAAATATTTTTTATAAAAATAAACTGACTTCAAAAAATTAAATGCAACAAATAAAATAATAATGAACTCAAAAATAAAATAAAATGCACTAAAAGGTATAAAATAATTATCTTATTTAGTTACAACTAAACGACGAAATATTAACATGAAATCACTTTTTGAAGTCGGTGCCAAACATATACTATTTTAGCGAGTTGCACTCGCCAAACGTACTAAGTACGATCCGGTCGGGTATCGACTCGCTATATATATGTTTGTCTGGCACCGACTTCAAAAAGTGATTTCATGTTAATATTTCGTCGTTTTGTTGTAATTAAATAAGATAATTATTTTATACCTTTTAGTGCATTTTATTTGATTTTTGAGTTCTTATTATTTTATTTGTTGCATTTGAATTTTTTTGAAGTCTATTTTTTATAAAAAATTATTTATTTTTGAGAATTCATGAGGATATTGTACTCCAGAGGTGTCCAACCTTTGGCTTAAACAGACCCCATTTAAAGAAAAAAAAAATGCCCGGCCGCATATAAAATATACTAATTTATTAATATTTTTCAATAAAAAAAGATAGTTAATCAATGTAGAAATAATGTAATCCACCATGACAAAGTAGCAAAAATGGCATTGCACAATAATCTTTGAGCTCTTTTCCATCAGAATATTGTTTTTAAATCATTTAGCACTCAACAAATTTTAATTACTGAAATAATAAATATTTTAGAAAATGTAAATATCAGATGAAGAATGGTTTTATATATTCGAAACTTCATTATTTTTTTACCTGACAACTGAACCTTACTGCATTTTAGTGAATTTTATACTTGAAAATAGTTAGGTACCTATATATAAATCATATTTCCAAAAAATGAATAAGTATTGTGAAGCCAGAAGTATTTGTTTCTGGTTAGATAATTTTTATAAAATTTTAATAAAGAGACATTATTAAATTTTTCTTTCAATTCAATCTTTGATTGCAGCTTCATACATTGAATCAGAAAGTTTGCAGGTAAAATATGTATATCTAATAAAAATGGAGTCAAAATATGCCACAATTGCGATTATTTTTTCCGAAATCTTGATATATTTGTTCACATTAAAAATTGAAAATTCTGCCTTCTTTTATTCTTCGAAAACTTTTGGGATGATTTTCCAATTTCTTCTTATTTTAGAAAAAAATATATAATATATTATCAGATTGTATCAGATATGTATTCCAGTAATTATATAAAAATCTTAATGTTTCAAGAAAGTTTATAATTTTATGTAGGGCCGCATTCATTGCAGTGCTGGGCCGCACGCGGGCCGCAGGCCTTGAGTTGGACAGCCCTGTTGTACCTTCCATTGACTGGGACATCATTGCAAATATACGAAGATGTCTATGTGCCAACTAAAACCGACATAAAATGGTTTTTTTTTCAAAAATTGGGTTACACCACTTTCTGCAAACAAACAGTCCATTTATGAGGCACTCAGGGCTAAAGTGGATCAAGTCCAAAATTATAATGATACTGTTTATTGCGGATCAATATTTATTGTCAATGGTGTATATTTTTCAGAATCAAAGTGAACGAAGTATCCCTGCTATTGCTATTTTTAACAGATGGAAGTAGTTGTCTTTGGACCTGAAAAACTTGAATAAAATTTCGGTGGTAAACTGGATCAAGTCAAAGCAGGACACATATCAATGAATCGAGCTCAGTAAATATGTGATTTAAAATTAAATTCCCACCTTAATGACTGTTTTTGAATTTTCAAATTATAAGCCATATTGGTATGTTAGTCTTCATTATACAAGAATAAAAAAATATCCTCTAAATCTTTAAGATTCATCTAGAGTTAATAAAATTTAACCTTGATTATCTCGAAACTATCATTTATGGACTTGATCCACTTTAACTCTGGACGCCTCATATTTATACACCGATCTCAAGCGATTTACCTCTTTTACACGATCTTTACATGAGTTTGTATGAACAAACCTCTTTGAGTTTTATTTCATTGACTGTGAAACTACACTTACTTTACTTTATTAATTAACATCATGTTTCACCTTAAAACTTATACCACTTTCCCTAAGTAAAAAAAAAAAACTTTTACACGGTTGCGCTTTTCTACGGTTTTTAAATATGATCGCCGATTCCTTGATTTACGCAGTTTCAGTTTGCTTTTTCTATGTAAGTTTTGTTTTAATTTACACGGTTTTGAATTTAGTTGAACCAATCTATCTTCCATTTTAATATGAAATGCATCCTCTGTCTTGTTTTCCACGGTTTAGAATTACACGTTTTCTCCTGGAAAGTGTCTACCAATGTAATTCGATGGATCGGTGTATTTATGATTTATATGTATTATCTAATTAAAGTAAAAAAATCATAAATGGCCAATATTAATATAATGTAAAAAAATTACTGTCATCTTCAGTTGTCGATATTGAGGCGTCCCCACCATACAATAATTTTTCACGAGAGACAAAAAATTGATTTGACCGAAGAAATTTTTTTCAAAAGATAAGATATTTGTAGATTAATTATGACTTGATTATTTTTTAATAAATTTATTGAATTGAATTTGTGGGTTCATTAACTTAAATAACAAGAAATATTTGTCAAACAATAAGTCACAATGATAACCTATGACATTTGACCAGTTTCCAACAATTTCAGTTCTGTCAGCTTCCTTTGTGTAATGTAAGCATTGAGCAATTGAGCATTCGACTTCAGGAATTAAAATTTTTCAATATATTTGTTAGCTACATCTGCTCTCATATTGTTGTATCAAATAATTATAACTGTCGTAATTATGGTATCAAGCATTTAGGGTTAATACAAAATGAAAACACAAGTTTTTCATAGCTACTGAAAAGTGTAGATTTTTACATACGACATTTTGATATAACAGGGACGAAATATAAAATTCTAGGGAGGTTTCACAAAAAATAATCTTGTAATCGAGGTAAATAAATAAAACGAAAGGGGATCGGTGGCCGGGAGGGGTAGCAAGGGGCGGCATAGCCCCCTGGCCGGGCGAAAGCTAGTGATACTGGATGTCAGGCAAGAAGCCTGTCTCCCAGGTGCACCGAAGAAGAATATATTTTACTCGATACTATTAATTAATAAATAATCGCTGATTGCGCATTGAGAGGCTTGCGCCCTATTACTAGAACCCAGCTTCAGTTATGGTCGCATTTAGAGATGAAGGAATTTCTTACGGGGAAAGACGACAACAGGTTAGTCAGATTTAAAACTGACCTCGTTTTGATGAATTCAGAAATGGAAAGTTCTGAATTTGTTACTCATTCTACCAGCTCCTTCGATAGCTCAGTTGGTAGAGCGGTGGACTGTAAAGTGGTTAAACATCGTAGAAATCCATAGGTCGCTGGTTCAAATCCGGCTCGAAGGATACTTTTTTGACTCAAAAAGAGGAGTTTGTGTAGGTAGAGGGACGGATTTTTACTCGGAGCAGGAGCGGAGCTGAAGAACTCAGATATATATCTATATTTTTAATATTTGAGCTGATGAATGGACGATGATTTTGAAAAATACCACGTCCACTATACATAATAATAAAGATGACAACGAAATAGACAACCATATTGAGGAAGACTGCATTGCAAAAACTATGGGTCGCCACCATATTTTGGGCCAGTAACTGAATTTTGGGGTCGCGAAACATAGGGCAACAATGACATTGAAGCAATGAGCAATGAAAGAATTATAATATGCAGAGTCCAAAAATTAAAGTATACTGAATTCTAGGTATATCTCTCATTGAATTTTCAACAATTTTAGAAATGGCCCTTTTGTATTATATATATTTATTTATACGGAACGTCTTCAGCATTGGCGATTATGAAATCAAAATATAGATCAAATTTGAAAAATTTTGAAGATACTCTAAAGTCCCGTTTGATTCTTTATTTAATATGAAACAAGCAGATACATCACATTAATACAATTTAGATTTAGTAATTGTAATTATGTAGTTTTAATAAATGACAAAATTATTATTTTAGTTATGTTTACTAAAGATTTGCTGTAAAATAAATTTATTTATGATTTGCTAGTAAAATTATGGTTTATACCATATATCTATAATTCCCTATAATATGGGATCGCGGAAATTTTTCAGTTAAAATGTTGTCGCGAGTGAAAATAGTTGAAGAAGAGCTGTAATAAGAGGATGTGGGGAGATTAAAGGTGAATATATTAGAAGCCATTCATCATTATCCGGAGCGCATTAGAAAAGCATGCCAACTTCTCAAGCAAGTGTTGAGCGTCTATTTTCGGATTAAAATTAATTTTAAGTGATAATAGACAGTCGAAAAAGTACGATTTGCTGTATGGCATTTTAAAATATTTATTAAAATCAACGAATAATTTTTAGATTGAATGTTAATTTTTTGAATAATAAATAAATTAGGTGTACCAGTAAATAAACAATTTTTTTATATGTTCTAACTTATATATCAAAGAAAAAAATTAATCTAATTCCTATAAGATAATTTTAACCGGAGCATGGAGCGGAGCTGGAGCAAAGTATTATAATTTTATTAATATTTGTTATTGGAACAAGATAGTTAATAGGTAATGTAGAAATAAGAACTTTATTATTTATTTATTTAGCTCATAGTGTGAAAAATGGTTTCTTTCCTAAACAACAATATTACTAATTAATTTGTCAAGTTTTTTGTCTACCCTGTAAAATATCCTTGTAGTGAGCTAGCAGGTTTACACTCTAAGGCGACGAAATGTTTTATATTTATTAATTTTACCAGGTGCATATGAAATGACCCTTTTAAGTTAGATGACAGTATAGGCTATTTTTATTTTAGGCGAACCATAAACTTATTATTTTTTAATTGCTTTGGCATCTGTCAACAAAGTTCAGTGTTGAAAATTTGATTTTCACTACAACAACATAAAAAATGTCAAATGGTCTTAAGGGTTTGGCTACTGGCCCGGCAAGCTTAGTTAGCGCTTGGGTTCGATTCCTAATGGGACGAACCTCTCTGAAATGCAATGTAAAAATATTTCTATAATATCTATGATGTCCTTTAAAGTTAAATTCATTTAATAATATTATATACTGGGTTGATTTTTGAAATAATTTCCATCTTTTTTCAAAAAAGACACCCAAAAAGATACTTAAATCTTTGTTTTCACATTAAATATAATATTTATTTACTCTTATCTTTATGGTAGTGATGCTTTATCATAAGCAACATGCAAAAGATGGTTTCAACGATGACGATGAGAATGACGAAGGGACCAGAAAGGTGTCGTCTATCATGAACTATTGAAACCTGCTGAAAATGTAAATGCTAAACGCTACCAACAACAATTAATTGATTTGAACCATGCATTGCAGGAAAAAAGACCAGAATATCAAAAAAGGCAACATAAAGTGATTTTCCTTCATGACAATCCTCCTTCACATAAAGCAAAAACGGTTCAGGATACGTTGGAAGCACTCAACTGGGAATTGCTACCCCATGCGGCTTATTCACCAGACCTGAATCCTTCCGACTAAAACCTGTTTTTGTCGATGGGCCAAAGACTTAGGGCCAGTTGTATGTCGCAAAGTAAATGCTTTTTTACCACTAACACAGGGTAGATGGTAAATGGAGGGACTGGGATGGCCAATCAGATGACAGGAACTTTCAGTGTCTGGCATCTGATTAGCCATCCCAGTCCCACCATTTACTTTCTATCGCTGGGTTAGTGGTAAAAAGCAATTACTGTACGACATACAACCGGCCCTTAAAGAGCACCACTTCAAAACTTACGAAGAAGTCACAAAATGGATCAATGAATGGTTTTCTTCCACAGACCAGCAGCTTTTTTTAGAAGGGGATCCACCAATTACCAAAAAGGTGGTCAAAATGTGTAGAAAGTGATGGAGAGTACTTTGAATAAAATATATTTTTCTTTCCTATTTAAAAAAGTGTTTTATTTTCATAAAAAAGGCCCATTTCATTTGCATACACCTGGTAAATCTTAAAGGTGCATCAAGAGAAAAAATGTAAATAAATTCAAAGCATCCTTTTGGCCGACCGTGCATATTGAATTCATCCAAAAAAAATTTATTTTATTTTATCTTTACTGAAATTTCTGAGACGCAGAGAAAAATAATTTGCAATCATGATTTTTTCTGTCGCCTGTCTCGATTCAGGTAGTCGCAAAAACTTCCTAAAAGAAAATCGTAGGAAGTTCTTTCTGAGCTTTCGGCTCCTCAAAAATGCAGAAAAATAATCGAATTGTTTAATGGGATGCAACATTCTGCCAACACTCAGTTCGCTTCAATCTAAATTGCTTGGCTCACAATCACTCTAATTCTACTCTACTTCAATCTGTTTAAAACGAAGATGAAAGTGATCTGAGATTAAACGGAATGTTACATCCAATAAATTGTATCCTATTCTGGAGCGAATCCTGATTAAATGAGTGGTTGGTTCTAAACTAGATCATGCCAGGCCTCTGAGATATATTCCTATAGTAATCTCCTTAAACGAATTTAAATTTTTTTTATCCTAATACAATTTTCTCATTGATGTAAAATTTCGAAACCAGGGGACATAGAAATCGTGTTTCAACAATATTATTGAAATCTTTCCGATTTCGATTTTTATTCTAAATAATTGTCAATAATTACCTCACGTTGGCTAAAGTTTATTGAATTTAACGGTACTTATATAGACTTAAAATGTTGAAACCTAGTTCAATTATTTAATTTTTAGAGTGAATGCGTCAAAATTGCAGAAATGCTAAAAATTCTCTAATGATTGATCTTTTATAGAAAATTAATTGGATTAGAGAAACAGGACGTTCATAAACTTTTTTTACAAAATTGGATAATTATAATAATTAAATAACCACCTATTATTATATAAATCAACATAGAGTAACGCTCTCACTAGCAATCTATTTATTAATAAACTATCTATTAGAAATTTTTTTTAAATATTTTTAATTAAAAAAAGACAAAAATATTTAAAAGAAGCATATCAAGTTTAAAATTATATGTATTTTTTCTAATTTATATGTTTATCTTCTGTTTCAGGTAAGTCAAGCTTATTCTTCAGTTTACTTTAAACTATTAATCTTATTACTACTATAGGTAAGTGAAATTTAAAAAAATTAAAACAAAAAGAAAATTATTTCCGGGATTGAAATGATTTAGGTAACCAATTCCTTAGGAAAATAGCCAGGAGATTCATTCAACCTGGCCTCCGAAAAATAAAGAATTAAATTCATATTTTATTTGTTTTTTAAATATTTTGTTGAATTAAAGTTTTTTGAAACTTGAATATATGTAGATATTAAATTAACTATAAACGGATGTTAGGATCTTTTCATCAGAAGAAGCTAGCTATAGTTCAATTGAAAATAAACATTCCATAAGCTTTCAATGAAGACAAAAAGAAGAAATAGAACAACGTTTTATTTATCAAACTACGGAAAATCATACATATGGATCTCTTATATATTTAGGAAAAGAGATAGAAAGAGTATATCTTTTATAAACATCATCCCCAAAAAAATGTTGACTACTGCACTGTAAGCCACTGAATCTGTATCTACCATATATAATGTTATTATTAATTTCAAAAGAATAGAGACGTTTAAATAAATTAATTTTTATTGCAAAATTAGAATTTTAGACCTCCTTATTTAATTCTTTGCCTAATCTTCATAAATAATGTATGTGTAGAAGTAAAAACCAGTTTTTAGTAAGAGCCGGTTCTTACTAGTTAAAACGCGTTTCAATAAATAACTTTGTGGCAACTAGAATTTACTGAAGTTGGTTGAGTTTGGTTCAAAGGTCTAGAATCTTCATTTTTGACCCTACGCTTCATTTTTTAAACGAAAAATTACATTCTCATTAGAAAAAAGTTGTAGAGGAAGTATTTGACATTTTCGTTTAAATTTTTCTTTTAAAATAAAGACCCAAAATGAGACGGAAGGCTAAAAATGAAGATTCTAGACCTTTGGACCAAACTTAACCAACATCAGTAAATTCTAGTTGCTTCAAAGGTATTCAGTGAAACGCGTTTTAACTAGTCAGAACCCGTTTTTACTGAAACATATATATATTATAAAGCATTTAATTTAATTATAAATAAACTGCAATAAAAAGTTGCTAGACTGTCATGGTCGTTTGAAATATTAATATGTTTATTCTTTTTATTATTAATCAGATATCACTAGCTATTTGATTGAAGTAAATGGTAATAAAAAAGTACTATTGGATGCTTTGTTAGTTGAGTTGTCTACCAAAACAGATGTTTCATCTGAAATAGATTGCACATTTTTAATGAAAAAGATTTTTCAAATGTTTCAGACATTTTTCAAAACGATGAACATTTTTTATTTATTTATTTTTTGATTAAACTCACTTCTAAGGCTTAATAAATCTATACCGAAATTGAAAATAAAAATATTAGTTTTAATTATTATTATAATTTATCGACTCAAAATTATTGTTGATTGTTGACGGCATATTCGATCTCACTTCTTGTTCAAGCTTAGTACTCAAATTTCGATTTTTAATTTTAAATCAATTCTTCCATGTCTTCAACAAAGGTTATTATTAATAAAGAGAAACAAAGAGATTGTCTTCTGCTTGATGCAAATAAACATATACACATATATATCAAGATGATATATCTGTATATATATATTATTTATTTGTTTGAGACTATAGTTTCGAAGACTTGGTCTTCATCATCAGTCTTTCTTCAATTATAAATGTTTTTCATGGAGTCAATATCATATGGATATTGAAAACTTGGTGTTCCTTCGTCACTGGAAAGCTATTATTAATTAAGTTAAGTAGCTATTTAAGTAGTTAGTTAAGTAAGTTAAGTAAGTTGAAGTAGCTATTTAAGTAGCTAGTTAAGTAAGCTATTATTAATTAAGTTAAGTATTATTAATTAAGTTAAATTAAATTAAATTATTATTAATGGTCAAAATGTCAAAAATCCAATCTATTCCTCAAATATTAAGCTAGAATTAACTTTGATTTTGAATCGATTTGTATAGATCTTAGGCAAATGCTATGAATAAAGTAAATATAAGTAAGTACCTACTTAAAAATAAAAAGATCAGTTAGCTTAATTGTTAACAAAATTGGAAAAGTCGAAGCTTGAATCATCGATTGTTCTTAGTTGTGCTATGCGAGCAATAAATTAACCGAAATATTTTCATATAATAATAAAACTTGAGCAAGATGCGAGGTAGGTTTCACAAAAAAAGAAATAATTCAAAATTGAGTTTTGAATTCGATATATTTTGGCGGTGAGTGACTCCTGATGATGGGCTCACCCCGAAATATATCGAATTCAAAACTCAATTTTGTTTTATTTCTTTTGTGAAACCTACCTTGCATCTTGTAGTTTTATTATTATATCCTAAATGTTTCACCTAATTCCTTGAAATATTTTCAATTTTTTCGTACATAAAAATTCAAATCAAAGGTCGTAGAAAGTTCGTTCTAGAGCTAAATTTTTTTTTACAATGAAGTTTAGATTTTGAGATTTCTAATTTCAGAACTTTTTTAAATTTATTCAAACTTTAGCGTTTCTCATGCAAATATTTTAGTTCTGAAATAATTTCTCCCACTGCGATTCAATTTGGTCAACTTTTCACTCTCAAGTAAAGTCAGGAATTAATTAATTAAGCTAATTATATCATTTATATAAAAGTTTTTTCCAAAACGGGGGTCTTAAAAATGTAGTGCCTAAAGCATCAGAGGCCCTTAGGTTTCCTCTATTTTATTTAAAATCAAGCTCGAAATGGTACCTACTGGCAAAAAAGGCCAATGAACCGAGTACTAAAGAAAATAATAAATAATTTTATAATTATTTCTCTTCGAGTAAATTTCCATTCGGTTCTATCAGTTCAAATATTTACTCTTAATCTTTAACAAAATTTTAATTTAAGAAAACAACCAATACTCTCTGTCGAAAATGAAAGGATTCTAATTATGAAAACGATAATAAATAATAATTTGTGAAGGGAAACTCCATTTGTCGTGTGAAACGTTGTTTTTGACAAATTATATCTATGGCCTTAATTAATTTTTAACTCAATTGAAACCATTGTACTATTGAAATGGTGTAAAAAATGGATTGGCCAGAACCTCCTTTCCTATCTCTGTCTCTTTCTTACACACAAATATTCAGATTCTTTACTTTAGACTATCATCTATTTACATTTTCAAGTTTCAAAACCATAGAATTTCGCAAAATTTGATGATATATCATCTCAATAGCTCAAGCTCTCTTTCTTTTCTCATCATATATTAGCATTATTTTGGGTCCCATATAAAAACTGGTGAAAATAATGAGATATTGTTATACCTACATCTGTCCCTTATCTACTCTTATTAAACGAGCAAAAATTGTATATATATTTATATATTTGTATCTTTGTTCTATTTTGAAATCGGCTCTACCGATTTTGATGAAACCAACTCTATTAACAAGTTTTGAGAATGAGAAAACGATCTGACTAGGTCTGGACCTCGACAAATTTCTTCTTAATTGATCTTTTCTTAATTAAAGTAATTATTGATAAACGAAAATCTCAATAAAAAAAATTTGTTTACATTGGTGAGGGCGAAGTGCGTGCTTTCGGGGGGGGGGGGGGTCCAGAGGGCGTGTACTATATATATTTGTATTTTTTTTAATTTGGTTACCGTGCATCGATCGGCGGCTCCAGGTACTAAACTGTTAAATCAATAAATTTGAAATTTATCATCTAGGAAAAGTTTGAGGATTTGCAGATTACAAATTGTCAAAGTCGAAAAAACAAATTTGGGGCACTTTATTTAGAGGGTTACAACTGAATAGGTTTTAAAAATCCTATTAACCATTGATTAAAGCTTTTAGAAATTTATTAATCTTAACCACGTTTTCTGGTAATTTTAATTTCTTAGTCACGCGATATTCTCTTCATGCAGATGTTGTTACAGTGGAACCTCGGTATTCGTCTGCTTTGGAACACGTCCGATTCGGAATACTTATGTCCTGTTTGGACGTGACAAATTTTGCTCGGTATTCGACATAAATTTTTTGTGTGAATTTTGCGTCATTTTTAAATAATTATCTCAGAGGAAAAATTAAATTAATAATCAATTATATTCGGAGTTGATGTATTATAATTCACTCATCATATACTAGTAAGGATATCATAATTATAACAAAATATAATGGCAAAACAGGAGACAATAACAAAGTTTATTCCATTTGGCTTTGTTAATTTAGAAATCTATCATTAGGTTAAATTTATATTTTACAAATTAACTACAACAAAGTTTTTTTGGGGAGATTTTTTATATATAAGTCAAATCAGCTGAGCCTATCGAAAAGCGAAGAAAAACAAAACAAAAACAACACAGAATGTCAGGTTTTATTACAGGAGGACTCTTTTTCCACAGAATAAAATAATCATTTGTTTCGTTTTGTATTTTATCATTAAGCAAAGTTTAAATTTAAATATCTATAATAAAATCTCATTTTTTATTTATGTTTTTAAACAGTGTTTAAATTATTTTAACCCAATTAATTTAGGTATAATATAAATGAGTTTTTTTACGTGAGAACGGATTAATCATTTTTATATTACTTCTTCATGGAAATGTTGGTTTGGTATACGTCCTATTCGGTACCGAGGTTCCACTGTATTTACTTGTTTACGAAATCGTAGGCTTTTTCAATTACAAGTAGGTACCGATGAGTGAAGTTTGATTCTCTCACATTCCAGAAAGAAGATGATCTTACAATTTTAACGACCTGGTTTTCATCACTGATCCAAATAAAGTCGCCTCGTACAGTGTATTTTATCTCCTAACTTTGCGACCCTTTGAATTGACAATCTGTAAGAATGCCTTTAAGCATATCAGCTTGTAAGTATTTTCGGTCAAAGTTATATTATTTTTTCTAAAATGATTTGTTTAATAAAATAAAATAAAATTTATTTAATTTGACGAGGTTCTATCTTCAAGAATTTCAAAAGTGGGTATTGGAAAATATTATTTTCACAAATGTACAAAATTAAACTCGCTATTTTATAAAAATAACCTGACGTGTTCTGATGTGGCCATCCACTTGACTTTACCATACAACCTGCCCCCTAAAATTATTTATAATCATGTAGGGGGGGGGGGGTTAGTTTTTGCATTTTTATACTTCTGGGGTCCCACCGATCATGTATACAAAATTTGGTAAAATGGCCAAGATTTTCATTTTTTGACCCCCCCCCCCATTTTGGGCGGTTAGTTTTTCCATTTTTAGACTTCTGGGGGTCCACTTATTATGTATACAAAATTTGATTGAGTTTGCTCAAATGGCCTTGATTTTTAATTATTAACCCCCCATCTACCCCCTTAATTTTGGGTCGATAGGCACCAAAATCTAATCAGCTCTTAATCTCAATGGACCAAAACTACGTGTGAAATTTGGTTTCGATATTCACACTAGTTTTTGAGCTAGCTCGTCCACAAAAATTTGGTAACGCACGATAACTGACCAGATAACCAGACAGACTAACTAACAGACATTTTGACAAAACAATTATTATCTCGAAAAATATAATTTTTTCGATGTTCACTTATTAGAGCTTTTTTTGTAGAGCAAAATGCCATGGTTTCGCTCAATTTTTTTAATCAAAATAGTTTCAGCCGTTTTTAGATATTTCGAAAAAAAGAAGGAAAAAAACACTTTTTTCATGCACGATTACAATACTTGACCATACCCTGTATGGTAAAATATATTAGGTATATAACTTTTAGTTTTGGTGTTCTACTCGCAATTGGCCAAATGTTATTGTTTTTTTTTTAATTTTATCGATTGAAATCTATTTATGATTTCTTCAATTTTGAATATTGTTATTGGATATTAATTAGGTCATTGAATTTAATTTTAATCCATCGGTTGCCAAGCAAACTAACTAATGTTGAAAATTTTTGCCGGCCGATGATATTGATCTCAGGCCGTGTAAAGTCGGTTGTCTATCTTCTAGGCGTTCCCATCGATAGCCGTTTTTCATTAAATGGGTTTAGTTTAAGTCATCTTAAGTTATTAAGAATCTATAAATTGAAGAGATTTTACTTTAATGGTCTTCTACCTCAAATATAATACAGTGTAACAAACTATTTAATTTGATTTCTATTAGTAAATTCTCCATTAGTAATTACTAATTATTATCAAATAAAACCGAGAATTTCTAGAAATAATGTACTCGTGAAAATCTCGATTTTGAGATATCATTTTTAATATATTCTAGTTACTATAGATAATACAGTGCCCAAAATGATCTAGGGAACAAGAAATTGTTTATTAAAAACTTTGATCCATTTAGATCTATTTTAGAAAACGAGCACTTTTGTTTTATTCGGTACACATCGTATCGGAGTTGATTTGTGAAATTCTTGGATCATTAAAGATTTTAGGATGATTTTGTTTCCATAATTTACAAATTTAATTATTGTAGTAGTGTATACAAAATAATATTTAAAAAAAAATAATCACTGTTGGCCTTTTCGTCAATTTATTCAGACTTCATCAGCAACTTAGATTTTATTATTTTTAATGTCATCACTGAATTTATTTAATTAATTAAAATTTGTTATTAGAATAAAAAAGAAAACAAGTAACTAGAAAATTAAATATTTTTTAATTTACTCAGTTTTTATCACTTTATCTTTTACATTTTCAAGGTTTTTCCTCAGTAATATTTTTTTGTTTTAAAATATTATTTTGGCCACATATTTCAATGGATCCTTAATGAAAAATTAAAGATTATAGAATTGGAAAATGATGGCATGAGATTTCCATTCTAGAAGTCATTGAGATACACTAATTCATAATTATATGTGTTAGTTCCTTTTGTTTCAAAATTGACCACGATGGGATATTGTATGTGTGATACAGGTCTGCAGAGTCGGAAAAGAAATAAAAATTCGACTCTTGATAATTTTATAAGGTCGACTCCGATACCAACAATATTAAATTGAAATAAATGGTCGTGTGTAGTTAATAAAGGGGAAAAAATACAAAGAATTTATTCACAATTTGAACCAAAATTCACTATTTCAACTTTGACTCTGAGACTACCTATTCAAAAGAATAGTTTTTAAGGAATTTGGTGTTGGTACTTGGTGAAACATTTTATAAATTATTGGGTAAAAAATACTTGGTAGGTTACAGTTACTTTTTGTTGCTCCTCAAGATAGGTTAGCCAGCCGAAATATATACTTATATCGAGATTAAAGAATCTCTCAAAAATAAATTCGTTTTATTTTTATATCTTAATGTGAAACCTACCAAGTATTTTTTATCCAATAATTTATTTTCAAAAGAATCTTTAATAGTGATTATGGATTTTCATCTATAGAAGAAAGGAAAATGATTGAATTGGATTACAAATAATTTATTATTTGATTATAAAAATTTTAGGAAAGTATTTCCTGAAGAAGTTGAGACCCAACTAAGTCAAGTTTGAATCTCGATTCATAGAAACAAGGAGAAATCCGAGGGTGTGAGGCAGAGCCGAGGGTTCCTCTGAATGCAGGTTTTGAAGGAATGTAGGACGTAAGCAACAAATTCCATTAATTCAATTTGTATTTAATTTGATGGCACAGAATTGGTCTTTACTTGAAAATGAATAACCCTTTATAGGTGGAACTGCTCGCTCTAGTCAGAACAAATACCATGCGAAATTTTATTAGAAGATCTGCTGTTAAATTTCATATTAAAATCTTAACAATGTTTATGGAGAGCCGATGGATCCCACTAGGACTCGGCGTCGTTGCTTCCCGTGAAGATTAACAACCAGGTTGGATAAAGTGAGGTTTTCGGAATATTTGATTTTTACAAGATGTGCAGTAAAAAAATTTTGAATTCGGAGAAGAAAACAATTATAATATGTGTTGTGGTGGACATTCATATTTGAGGTTTCGGTTTTAAACGGCGAAACTACCTTCAATTCCAACAATACCAATTTATAATTATAAATTAAATATCATGCAATTATAAATTTGTATTCTAGGTGCTGAAGATGGTTTCGCCCTTTAAAACCGAAACATCATATATATGTACACCACACAACACATTAAAATTGTTTTCTTCTCCGAATTCAATAATATTTTTACTGCACACCTAAGTAAAATCCAAATATTCCGAAAAACCTCACAAATATATATCCAACCTGGCTGTTAAAATCTTAAAATATTTAGCGCATAGATTAGTTAATACCATCCTTGTTAAGGTTTTAATCAGGTTAATGGGTCGCTTGCTCCTGGTATCGGGTTTTAGTGTGGAATTTTTAAATCACTTTTTGTATTTTGATGGAAATCTATGGTCATGTTATTTGTTAATGAACATACATTTCTATTTTTCTTTCTTTTTTTACTTTTGTATTATTTGTTAAATTGTTGTAGTTAATTTGTATTGATGTTTGTTAATCTATTGTAGCTAGATTGTATTGATGTTTGGTGGACCTACCCATCGAGGACTTGTGCCTCTAAGCAGGTCGAGGAATAAAGATTTATTTATTTATATTTAATTAATATATGTTACACACCATAGAACTCATTAGCTTCTGATTTTGTAATAACACTAAATCTGCCGAAAATTGAAGCTATTTATTCGTACGTGAATATTGATATAGTTGCTCTAGTTTGTTTTTAAAAGGAAAGGAAAGTGATAGGCCATCTATTGGCATGTGTCTAAATGTCGAACGATATAAGAAAGTGAAATTGAAGAAAAAACAATATGTGTCGGCAGGGGGAAACACTAAATTTTAAATTTTCAAGTTGAAAGACAAATTTGTTTTCCTTGGCGCGAAAGTCTAAAATAAAATGAAACTTTATCAAAGTAGTGATATCTTGGAAGGATTGTACAAATTAGACCACCAATGGTGGCCATAGATGGAATTTTGTTGAGGGAGAATGGTGTAGGTTCTTGGCATGCACGTAGTTAAGGGGGGGGGCATTGCCCCCTGGAATACTCCTTGCCCCCTTAGAAAAATCGAGTCAATATCTCAATAACTATTTATGCTATGAGATTAATTTTATGTTTAAAAAATCAAGAAAACTACAGATTGAAAAAAATTCAAAAAAAATTATCTTCCCATATAGCCCAGTAAATAGGGGGGTTTTAGCTTACATTAATTGCGGGAAAAGATTTTTTTTAGGATCGTTTTGTATGGTGTGGGTATGAGAAATTTAAGTTTGCGACCTCGAAAGTCTGGGGGACAACTTTTGGCGACCGATAAACCTCGAAATTTTCGGATTTTTTTCCAGTTTTTCGCTTATAACTCAAAAACAGTTCATATTTTGTAAATAACCGTAAATTAAAGATGACAAATTTTCGCGTCGATTAAAAAAAAGAAATACAAAATTGGTTAAGTAGTTCGATTTTTAATGGGGATCCAAAAAACAGCCCCCGGGATCACTTTTGAATATCCCTAAAATTCGCACTTTTTTCGATTTTTTCTCATTTTGACTATGAAGGATCACGTTTTCAACAAAGACAACTCTATACATTTTTAAACTAGATTAAATTTTCTACAATTTAAATAAAGTTTCATATTAATTGGATAATGGTAACACGTGCCGCAATGTGGTTGAATTTTTGAAAAAATGAAATTTTATGCAAAAAATCGCAGTTTTTCCAACATAAAATGAAACCCACTCATCATAGAAACTTGATTTCTATTTGATTGTATAGAAAATTTTGTTGACTTGAACGTTTATTTGGCCCACTTTTTTGTTAATACTTTTTGATTTATAGATATCCTACATTTTCGGACAGGATATGATCCGAATCCTCAAAAGTGTCATGGAAAATGATATCTCTCAGAATTTTATTAAAAAAGTTGTCCAAGTAAACGTTCAAGTCAATAATTTCCTACAGAATGAGATAAGAATCCCGATCCTGGCTAGCATATAAAATTTCTACCGGCTATAACTCGGCTCCCTCACTAACCCTACTAACACTTTACTGATGTGCTGTCTAAATGGGCTTTTTTCCCGGTGACAATAAATAAAATTATAATTGTGAATTATTTCGGGTAATTCATATTTTTGTATAATTTAGAAACTGTAGGTATTATGTCTAACTATTATTATTGTATAGGGTCTATAATATTGAACGCCATTTACCTTTTTTTAATTTTATCAACTTGGTTTTTCAATATTTTTTTTCTCAAATGCTCAATTTAACAGGTTGGATGGATGGTTTGGGCGAGAACAATTTGGGTTGGGCGGTCGCCACACCTCGCTCA
Source organism: Forficula auricularia (assembly GCA_024734495.1). NCBI lineage: Eukaryota > Metazoa > Arthropoda > Insecta > Dermaptera > Forficulidae > Forficula > Forficula auricularia. The sequence continues at coordinate 36,681,624 of JALMQS010000099.1, read as the reverse complement.
ACCATGGCGCTGCCACTGCGGCTGCCCTCCATAGGAAAATTTCTAACTACGCCAATGCTTCTTGTGAAACATATTAAATAAAAGTAAAGAAAATTTTTAAATTTTTTTTCGGAGAACTTTTAAAATTTAAAATATAAAATACTAGGTAGGTTTCACATAAATAAAAGATCAGATGCTTGTTTAGCACGACTCTATATATATTTGGGCTAATATCCCGAAATAATTATATATAGTCATGCTAAACAAGCATCTGATCTTTTGCTTATGTTAAACCTACCTAGTATTTTATATTTTAAATTTTACAGTTTCCAAAAAAATTCTGTACTTTATAGATGGAATTATTTAAAATTTACTATTTATTACAAAAACATATTTTCCTACTATCCACTTCCATTTTTACATCCATTCTTCTGAGTACTAGAATTTTCAATACCTCAAGACCTAGCATTGATTAAATGAGCCGTTTATTTTGAAAGTAGTCCAAGTCAAATTTTGAAAAAATGTGTTAACGCTAGATTTAGTTAGACATAGATATTTTCTTTTCATATTTATAAAATCACAGTCAATGGAGTACAATATTCTCAAGAATTCATCAAAAGAAATATATAAAAATACAAATACTGGAAATAACAAAAAAAGGGCTTGAAACACCTTTAAAATAAATGCTCCAAATGTTACTGGAGTTCTATAATCTATCATTTTATTAAATTTAAAAAGGCGTATTTTTTAGATTTATTATGAATTTATTATCACATCGAAAATTGATAGGGTGTACTTTAACAATTCGAGGGGAGGGGGTAGGAACAGCATATAAATCCCCCCCCCCTCTTCACCCTTGGAACACATATGACTTCGTTAACTCTCTGTCTGTATAATGATACTTAAAGCTTTTAGACCAGCGGTCGCCAACCCGTCGCTCGCGAGCTACCTGTACCACGCGGCGTCATTTTTTGTATCTCGCGACAATTTTTGATAAATATTAAAAAAATAAAAAATTGAAAGTAAAAATTAAAAAAATTATTTAATCAGGAATGGACTTTTCTAAAATACTTATATTTATATAAATGACTATATTAAAACTACTTTTTCTACTTTTAATTGATTTATAAGGCAATTTTAAAAAATTATTTAATTAATAAATAGAAATTTTCTCAAATATTAATTCAAAAGAGAGCAAAGTCAGCCATGACATATCAGGAAAGCAAATGTCTAGTTAAAGGGGGTCCAACCTTTTAGCTTACACGGGGCACTTTTGAAGAAAAAAATTGTCTCTGACTGAGGATAAAATATTCTAATTCTATTAATATTTGTTATTCAAAAAAGATAATTAATAATGTAGAAATAAGAACTTTATTTTTTTAGCTGCTTAGAGCATCTAATTTTACTTTTCGTAAATTTTATACTTGAAAATAGCTTCTCGAAAATGTAAATACATACCTACATACTTACAAAAAGTGATATTATGTATTAGTATTTGTTTATATTTTTCCTGGCTAGATAATTAATATAATATTCTAATAAAGAGACAATATTCAATTTTTCTTTCAGATCAGTATCTAATTTTTGTTCTAGAACATTCACTCAGAAAGTTTACAAGTAGAAAATTTATTTCTAATGAAAATGGAGTCGAAAATGGCCCAAAATGATCATTATTTTTGGGAAATACTTGAAATGTAGTTCCAGAAACAAAATTTAAAATTAGCACTTTAATTTTTCGAAAACTTCACAGTAGATTTTCAGATTTCTTATTTTAGAGAAAAACAATTATCAGGCCAAATTGTTGTGTGTTTTTCAGTATCTATATATAAATCTCAATGTTTTAAGGAATTTTATGATAAGACTTTATATTGGGCCACGGTTTTAAATCGAATGGGATAAAAGAAGGATACGAGGAATGATAATTTATTTTTTAAAAGAGTCACGGATATGATAATCCTTGACTATCCATTATCTATTGACATGTAAGAACGTGCAAAGATCTAAAAGACAAGTCCTGATAAGATTTAGTCGAGGAGAGAAATTATCATTTAATTGTGATTGTTCTAGAAAACCCCAATTTCTTGTATGGATTTTGAAAATTTTTGTTTTTACTTAGCAGACGAGCTTAGTTACACATTCTGCATCAAGCAGAGAACAACCTCTTTGTTTCTCTTTATGATTCAACAACTCTGCTACTCTCGGCAAAATAAAAACTGTTCAATTAGATAAATTAAAATCTATTTAATTTGATGTGGTTCTATCTTCAATATTTCAAAAAGTATCGGAAAATATTACTTTTACAAATGTACAAAATTAAACCCACTATTATATACAAATATATTAGGTATGTAACTTTTAGTATTGGAGTTCTACTCGAAATTTTTTTTATGAAAATGATGAGAGAAGGAGTTACACCAAAAAGGTGCAACCCCTAAAGGCCTGGGTTGGCCCCTCCATCGTGAAAAGAAGAACAAAGAATTTTATGGGTTGAACGGGGGTCGAAGGTATCTGTGGATACGGGTCTTAAATAGCTGAAGGTTATAAGTCGCGTGAAAGATGGTGGCAGGGAGCGAGTTCCAGTCTCTGGAGGTCATAAGGATAAAAGAGTTGGCGAAAGCGCTTGTTCGACTTTTATCCAATTTGACAGCGAAGGGGTGCTGAGCGTTTGAAAACCGGAAATTGACGGAATTGAACGAATGTTATTGTTTGTTTAATTTTTTTAATTTTATCGATTGAAATCTATTAATGATCTCTTTAATTTTGAATGTCGATATTGTATATTAATTAGGTCATTGAATTTAATTTTAATCCATGGTTTGCCAAGGAAACTAACTGTTGTTGAGGATTTTTGCCGGGCAATGGTAATATTCTCAGGCCGTGTAAAGCCGGTTGTCTATCTTCTAGGCATTCCCATGAATAGCCGTTTTTCATTAAATGGGTTTGGTTTTGTAAATCATCTTAGGTTATTAAGAATCTATTAATTGAAGAGATGATCTTAATGGTCGTCTGCCTCGAATATAATACAGTGTAACAAACAAAATACTTTGATTTTATTTCCAATAGTAATTATCAAATAAAACCGACAATTCAATTCTTGATCTATATAGGAATTATAATCTGGGAATCCAAAAATAAAAAAATAACCATGTGTGTTCAAAACAATTAAACTTAAAATTTTTTATCGTTTAAGTACATCTATTCATATAAATAAATTTGGCGACCCTAAAGATAATCTCAGAAATTGCTGAGCCGAGATAGATAATAACCCTAAATATCTTCTAGAAATATTTTTATGTCAATATATTTAATTATACTCATATAAATATTATTAGGATTTTCAATTTTTTATTGAACAATAACGCTTGTAGGATAGGCAATCCGAATGGTCCCATTTTAAAAAATTAATTCGTATAAAAATTGTTTTCATTGTGTCACATTAGATAAAACAAAGTACAATATTAATTACTAGATATATTTACTTACAATTGTTTTTTCTCACTTAAAACTGAGAATTAGTTATTACATATTATAATTTTTAATTAGGGAACATAATTCAATTTATGTATTATATCTTTTTAAACCACGGGTCGTTTGCATGGGTATGTATTTAGGCTTAATTCCAACTTATATGTAGGTACTTACAAGTCCAGGAATCTATCTTTACATGTTTTGTAAGTTTACTGTATATTTTATTATAAATAGGAGGAAGTCTTAAATTAGTAATACACTGTTTCCAATTTGTATGACGAGTATTTGTCAATTTGACTGACTGCAAGTGAAATACTTCTAAATTATAGTGCTTATTATGGGCCTAATATGATTACATTCAAAGGATATTATTATTCTTTCAGTGGGACTGCAAATAAATGTTGCCAACAAAATAGAGCTTAATATAGACAAATTCATAGCACAACACACCACGTTCCATATTTGTTATTAGTCATTATTTTTAATTTTGGTTGGTGTTACTAATAATAGCATAGAGAGTAATCTAATGTACTACTAGTATATGCAATTTATTTTTTGTTACTTCATAATAAATTATAAACATTGTACAATCATAACTAACTAAATAAATATTTTAATAAAATTAAAATATTAGACCTAATTACAATTAATTATTAGTTGAAATAAAGTATTCTAAGCGAGGCACCAAAAAATATGTCTTTAGGAAGGGAGCAATGATTCAAAAATATTTATGAAACTATCAAACTACATTATATATTCTAATCTACCATAAAAACATTTTATTTATTTATTTTTTTAAATTATTTCATTACTCCTTACTATGAGTGAGTGGAAATAAATAAAAATATCTCACATCGTCCCATATGATTTAAATGTAGAATATTAGAGGGACTTTTAAAATTTGTTTTTTAGAGCTATTCTTCTGTGATAATTTTTTTGATATATACTGAAAGTTGTTCGGTGCAAGTAAAATATTATGCTTCTCAATGACACACCTTATTTACATATACTTATTGCATATACATATAAAGAAAGAACGAATGGGGTAATTGGTTTGCACAGAGTGACCTAACGTGAGTGAAATGAGTGCATGCCGCCACGCCCCGGCAGGTCGTCGTCGCCGGCGTCGTCGATGTCGATCTTAACTTGCGTAATATCCTAACGGCATTCAAAGAAAGACGGAGAGAGTGAATAAGATGGGCAGTGTGAGAAGGGGGGCGAAGTGAGTCCGAAACTTTCGATTTCCTCCTGAAAAACGTGTCTGTATTCTTTATGTGTGTATGAAACGTCCTTGGTTTCATGGGAGAAATTCTCGTGGATTTTTTTTTGTTTGCCCTGATTACATCAAAAGATGTTGTTGTGTTATTTTCTCATTCATTTCCATACAAATATGAGAAGGACTTATTCAGGGATTCTATTAAAACACTAAACAACAACTTGTTTTAAATATTTTTTTTAATGTTTTCATTTTATGTATAAAAAGTCTGTTTACAAAAATAAACAAAATATATAATATATAAATATTTTACATCTAGAATTAAATTAGGGGTGGGTGATTTAAAAAAAAAGAAACAAAAATAAAAACAAAAACAAAGGATGAGGAATGGTTAGTGGTATCCGTAAGAACCGTAGTTTCCGTAGGATTGAATATTGATAGGGGAGTATTCGTGGTGGTAATTTTTAACAGGGATGCCTACCGGCACCTTTACCGGTACAGGGTAAGGTCTCTCGACAGCCACCGGGTAGGGTCGTTCTACGGCAACCTTGATGGGAACGGCTACAGGTCGTTCAACGGCAACAGGGTAGGGTCTATCTACTGCTACGGGGTAGGGCTTGGGTACAGCAACTGCATAGGGTCGATCAACAGGAACTTTGACGGGGTAAGGCACTGGTCTCTCAACAGTAACTGGGTATGGACGGTCTACGGGTACTGGGTAGGGTTTCTCGACAGCTACAGGATAGGGTTTGGGGACTGCAACAGGATAGGGACGATCGACGGGAACTTTGACGGGATAAGGGACTGGTTTCTCAACAGCTACAGGGTAGGGCCTCTCAACTGTGACTGGATAAGGCTTTGGTACTGCAACTGGATAAGGGCGATCAACGGGAACTTTGACTGGTACTGGCACTGGACGGTCTACTGGAATGTGAATTGGCACTTTAACATGGACAGGGTATGGTTGAGGATAAGGAACTTTGACATGAACTGGGTAGGGTTGAGGAACTGATACTTTCTTTTCAACATAGACAGGGTAGGGCTTTTCAATGTGGACAGGGTAGGGTTGGGGCACTGGTACTTTGACTTCCACTGGATAAGGTTTCTCGACTGGTACATGTACAGGGTAGGGTCGGTCAACGGGAACTTTAATGTGAACGGGGTAGGGCCTCTCAACAGCTACAGGGTAAGGTTTCTCCACGGTGACTTGTACTGGATAGGGTTGAGGAACGGCGTAAGGGACTTTCTGAGTGAGTGTGATAGTTTTGACCTGATCGGTGTGGGTGCTCAAGGGGATGCCAGACAGTTGTCCATAGCCCAATCCTGAGGATTGTCCATAGCCCAATCCTGAGGATTGTACATAGCCCAATCCCGAGGATTGTCCATAGCCCAAGCCTGAGGAGTGTCCATAGCCCAAGCCCGAGGAGTGTCCATAGCCCGAGAGTTGTCCATAGCCTAAGCCTAAATCGATAGTGTTGCCGGACCAGATGCCTTGGTCACCAATGTAGCCGAGACCGATTCCATGTCCGTATCCCAAGCCTAGGTTGAAAAGACCCCGTTTGTCCAATTTCTTGTCATCGCTGTTGGCAGCTGATTTCTTCGCCTTCTCCTCTGCAGAAGCCAGGAGGGCGAGCGCCAGCACCGCGACAATAGTCAACTAAAACAACACAAGCACAAGGTGAGATCACTAAAATCACGAGAGGCCACGGTCACTGTCACTTGCTTACCGTCTTCATGTTGCAGTTGAGCCTAGGAATTCTTAAGTCCAGTCGTTTGACTGGCGAGAGTGGATCTGCGCTGAGGCCAGTTCGCGGCCACCTTTTATATGCCAACCCCAACGACACTTTCATCGCGGTGACCGTAGGGGAGCGCTTTGGATTGTTAGCTAACGCCAGCTAACTCCAATTCCCCTGACCCCAGAGCGGACCTAAACCGACACTCTCCTTTTGCCTTGATGCTCAATCTTTTTGGCTCCATATGATGTCCGGATGTAAAAATAAATAAATAAATAATCATAATAATGAAATAAAAATAAAAAATAGCTTAAAATCAACTTGACCTTGTCGAAAAAGTAGCTTCACTTCAATTCCTTATTGATTAATTTTTTTGATTTCTCTTTTTTTTTTAAGTATTAGCTACTTTTATCAATTAAAAATTTGTTAAATTAAATTAAAAATCATTCAAAAATAAAATCTTAATTTTCCGAGATCTATGGCTTTTGGTGCTTTATTTATGTCAAGGCCGTGGGTTTTATATATAGTTTATATGGACCACGACTCTTTTATAAAGAAGTAACCTACTAAAAGTAAATAATATTTATATAATATGATTTATAATATAATATTATATATAATAATGAGTCATAAACGAATAATAAAACTTGGATATTCATAGAATTTCTATTCGAATACTAGACTACTCTTGAAGCATAAAAAAATATATTTTTGTATATAATTGATTTTTGCTTCCATAATATAATTAAAAGGATTTCTATTCCACCATACCAATTAAACTAAAATTAATAAATAAAAAATAAGTGATGTATGAAATTCTCAAATTTTGATTTAGTGCTCTCAATAATGTGTGTCTAAAATTTACGAATAAGTTTTTGGAGACGGACTAGTAAATTGCTATTGAAGGATTTTGATGAGGCAGTTTAAATGTTTAATGTTTAAAAAAGAGAAAATTATATCTAAAAAGATAGTCATTTTAATTAGAGTGCCTGGAGTACCGAGCGATGATCGGTAATTTTTTGCATCTATATAGCTTAAATTTTAAGGCTCTGCGAATTACCGAAGACGATATATGAATGATTAAAATATTTATTTTAAGACACACTAATTTATACCCCATTCCTTTATTTCAATTGGATTATAATCTATACACGACTAATAACTCATGACACTTGATAAGTACACCAATTTTAAACAAAACAGTTAGTGCGTTTTTGAGAAAATAAAAAAAAATCTTTCATGTAAATGTCAACTTACGGTGTTCCGATTTCAAGCAAAAGCTTGCTGTACTCCTTCTAACCTATATCGAGTTTAAGTTTAGAATTTCGTAGCTTTGAGATTTATGGTTCCGAAACGCAGGAGGAATTCCTGTGATAACAATTGTTTCACAGGAATTCCTGTGAATCAATTGTAATAGACTGATGAAACCCTCGAAACTATAGTCTCGTTATAAATAAAATTTATGATTCCAGCAGAAGACCCACTCTTTTATTGTCTCGTTCAATAATCGAAATGTTAAAAATGCAACGTAGAATGATTATTCCTCAAGTATTAGATGAGAATTGATATTTCACTTGATTCCTTCAGTAAAGATAGGATAACAACGCACTTGCTATGGTTATGCTTCTCATATTTAGAATTTAACAGAGAGAAGCCTATCCATTCTTACTTAAGCAAGTTTAATGCTATATTATATTAATCAGACAAAATAAATAAAACGAAAAATAAATAAAGATTTAGCTATAATACTTATATATGTTGCATGTAAGAGAGAGATTTATCTTAAGGGTTTGGCTACTGGCCCGGCAAGCTTAGTTAGCGCTTGGGTTCGATTCCTAAGGGGACGAACCTCTCTGATATGCAATGTAAAAATATTTCTCTAATATCTATGATGTCTTTAAAAGTTAAATTCATTTATTAAAATAAATAAATTTTAAACAACTTATAAAAAGTACTTGCTTACTGTAAAGTACTTCAAAATGTAATTTTACTAAAAGCTTTATATAATCTTTTTTGAGATCACTCAAGGTGCTTAAATAGAATACTAAATTAGATCAAAATTGGTTTAGTAATTTTCAAGATATTAAAAAAAACTAAAAAAGTATAGTATAATATTAAAGTCAGTACTAATATTTGTATACCGGTAGGTACCAAAAATTAATAAGCACGACATTTTGTTAAACCAATATTATGTTTTCAAATTCATCGTAATAGTTAGATCCGTTTATTCTCGAGGGGTGAACCGCGATTGGAATTAGCTGTACACCGTCTTTGGAATTATATGGAATTATTTTGGAATTATATGGAATTATTTTGGAATTCATTAGATGATTCCACTTCATCTATTGTCTTCTACTTGGAAATGAAAGTGGAAGTGGAGTAGGTGTACACGATATTAGGTCGCGGTTCACCCCTCGCCAATTCTTTTACAAGAATTGCTCATTTAATAATATAAATAAAATTAAAAGAAATCAAATAACTTATAGGCGTATAAAATCATAGATTTTGTTGTAAAGCGATGACATGCCAGCAAAATTTTCGTTTAGGTTTAGGTTCGCCTTTGATAGATAATCTAAAAAACTTTGCTCCTAAGTCAATATATACTAAACTTCTTCAGAATTAATTAAATCGGTTTTAGAAGTACATTTCAAAAATCAACTGCATTAAAATTGACTTAAGTAAGTCAAACCTGGGAGTTATAATCACTCAGTCATTAGTTAAAAATCTTAATAATCCCATCCATTATTATTATCATTTGCTTCTGATTTCTGTTAGCTAACTATAAAAAAATCCACCCCTAGCAAAAAATAAAATAAATAAAAGTAGAAAAATAGAATCAAAAAGTATGAAAAGTATTTATTTATTAAAGTATGATTAAATAATTATGCTATTTTACATTGCATCAAATAAATGAATAAACACAATATTTTTGTATTTTACTTAATTGACCACTGTTTGACCCGACTATCTATACTATTTATTAATTTAACTACTAATGTTAGAAAGGTCAGTCACCCCTTTTTCTCAATATGTTAAATTATTATTAGGTCTAGGAGAAAAATCATATAAATAAATAAATGTATAGTAATTATTAAAAGTATAATTATAATTATACTTTTTAATTAAAAAATTCTTTCTTTTAAAAATTGTAATAAATTACATAAGTTTGCGATGAAAAAGTTGTTTCACTAATTTTATGTGGTTTTTATTAGTTTTTGGGTGCTGAAACCACAAATGAACTTATAATTTGCGTTCACTTCACATTTCTTTCACAAAGCAAGAATTGATGACGATAACTGGCCTCACCCAATTAGTACTACATGTTTTTGTTTTTTTTTTAATTTTTCTAAATCATATTTATTTGTCGACCCATTGAAGAATAATAAAAAAAAAAAGAAAGAAAAAAAATTTCTCAAATCTTAATTTATTATTAGGATTTAGAGATGTGAAAAGTAAAAAAAGAGTAGAAATGATGTAATAATAAAACTAAGATACGAGGTAGGTTTCACAAAAAAGAAATAAAACAAAATTGAGTTTTGAGTTCGATATATTTCGGGGGTTAGCCCATCATCAGGAGTCTAAGAAAACTGATTACATATTGGAAAAATAGTTTTACAAGTAAGAATTTTTAAAATTTTTTAAAAATGTATATGGTGGGGGAATGTAGGGGAAGAGGGGGGGTAGTTGTTGTTCTAAGGATTAATATTTTCTATTGAGATTTGAGCTGGGTGAAAGGGATCTATCTATACCTGATATTATAATAGCGAATGGACAGGTACCTGAGAAGGTACAACTTAAAAGGTATATAAGAGAGTGCAATTACCCTAATATAATGTGCAAACAATGAAAGGAATGTTTATTTAATTTATTATAACATATAATAAAATAATTGTATTTTTCATACACTTCCAATTGATTATTTAAAATATTTGAATTATTAGAGAGGGCTATTTTTATCTCAGTGGATTCCAGGAGGTCCAATTTAAGGCCTTTTCTTTCGAAATGAATGGGGATAGGGTTATTATTAGAGGGTGAATGGTTAGATTCATGTAAGTGAATTGCGAAGGCTGAGGTCGAATCTAAATTAATGTTATCGGATTTGTTGAGGTGGTTAAGGGCTCTTACATGCTCGGAGTAACGTATTTTGAAAGCGCGACCTGTAAGAGCCCTTAACCACCTCAACAAATCCGATAACAGCTAATTTAGATTCGACCTCAGCCTTCGCAATTCGCTTACATGAATCTAACCATGCACTCTATATAACCTGGCTATCCCCATTCATTTCGAAAGAAAAGGCCTTAAATTGGACCTCCTGGAGATCCACCGAGATAAAAGTAGCCCTCTCTAATAATTCAAGTATTTCGTGGTATCAATTGGAAATGTATAAAAATACAATTATTGATTATATGTTATAATAAATTAAATAAGCGTTCCTTTCATTGTTGCGATATATTAGGGTAGTGCACTCTCTTATATACGCTTTTTTAAGTTGTACCTTGCGGGCCGCCTGTCCATTCGCTAAACCTAATATCGAATTTATAGACAGATCCATACCAATCTGTAGAAAATATTAATCCTTAGAACAATAACTACCCCCCTCTTCCCCTACATTCCCTACCATATACATTTTTAAAAAAATTTTTTAAAAATTCTTACTTGTAAAACTATTTTTCCAATATGTAATCAGTTTTCTTAGACTCCTGATGATGGGCTAACCCCCGAAATATATCGAACTCAAAACTCAATTTTTTTGTTTTATTTCTTTTTTTGTGAAACCTACCTCGTATCTTAGTTTTATTATTATATTTAAATGTTTCACCTAGAACCAACACCGAACTCCTTAAAAGTTATAGAAATGATGTCTCTATTTTGGCTAGGGTTGCCACCTCTTCGGGTTTCAGTGAGTTATCTCCGGGCTCTGGGTTTAATTATTATTTATCCGAGTAAGTAAAATTGAATTTGTACAAAATTATTTGCAGACTGTCGCTATATCTGTACGGAATAGGAATTTCTTCTTATTTATCTGTTTTTATTAAATACTTAAATTGTAATGTTTGTTTTTTATTAGTTATAACATATGCATAGTAACTACTCTGTCATAATTTGAATTGTATTTAATTTGTAGGAATGTCAGTTTTGAATTTGTTAATTTATTTAAATAAAAAAATTGCGTATATGTGTTTTTTGAGTTTTTTTTAGTCATTGTCTCGGGGCGAGACTTAGTTCTGAGGTGGCAACTCTAATTTTGGCCAGTAAAAATAGTTTTATGTCCTTTTTTTAAATTTTTTAAATGCTATCTATCTATTAGGGAAGTAAAAAATAAAAATAAAATACCAAAATATTAATTTTTGAATAAGTTACGGGGGTTTGAAGAGTGAAAAACTAGTAAAACGAGTAGAAATGATCTCTTTTTTAGCATTTTACTAAAAGGCCACATATGTAAATATCTCTACCTAGTCAAGTCTAGACTAGCCCAGACAAGTTTTAGTCGAATAGAATTATTCTTATAATTTGTATTATTCTAGAAAGACTCTTTTGCTTGGGATAGAATGAGACTCTTCAGATATAAAGAGAGTAAACTAAGAGTCAATTATTATTTCAGTAGACTCAAATACATAGTAAATTAAAAATGCAAAGAGAAATGTTTTAAAAAGAATTCTTTTTTAAATAAATCAATAATAATTACAAATTTTACTTACTAAGCTCAGTTGGAGACAGTGTTTGTTTGTTTTTTTTATAATTATTTTAAATTATAGGTATTTGTTATATTTTATAGAATAAAATATTTTATTAAGCTGACGTGTTCTGATGTGGCCATCCACTTGACTTTACCATACAACCTGGCCCCTCACTTATATTTAATATTTAATAAAATTATTTATAATCATGTAGGGGAAGGGGTTATTTTTGCTTTTAGACTTCTGGGAACCCACTGATTATGTATACAAAATTTGAATGAGTTTGGTCAAATGGCCAAGATTTTAATTTGTTGATCATGCACCCCTCTCCCCGCCCCCCCCCCTTTTGGGCTGTTAGTTTTTGCATTTTTAGACTTCTGGGGTCCCACTGATTATGTATACAAAATTTGGTTGAGTTTGCTCAAATAGCCTAGATTTTTAATATTTAACCCCCCTCCACCCCCCTTTTTGATTATTACATTATTTTTACTTTTTAGAAGCGTGTTTTTTAGTTTTTTTAAAATATAATTTATTTTTTTACTTTTTAGTCTTAGCTATTTTTTGGAGAAATTTTGCGGAATTTAACAGATAATTAATTAATTAAGGGTTTAGTAATTCCTTTTTTTACACGGTTTATATTAGGTTCACCTGCATGTATATATGTATGTATTTATTTATCTATCTATCAATGTGATTTATGTTCTGTTAAATTCCACAAAAATTTAAAAATAATTGTTTATCAATAAAAATAATAAAAATAAATACAGGATAGGAAGGGAACGGAGATTAATTGGATGGATTAATTTCCGCAATATGGTATTGGAATAATTATCGAAAAAGAGGTTTTTATTCTTTAATTAGTTTTTTCCTCTTATTAAAAACAAGGACTAAAGATGATCAAGGACACTCGATGGTGGAGAAGTAATCTCGGAGTCGAAGCTAAAATACAATGTATACATTAATTCATGTAAAATAATTGGTTAAATAATTTATAATAATAAATACAGAATGAAATAAATTTTATTAAACCAATTATTTTACATGAATTAATGTATACATTGTATTTTAGCTTCGACTCCGGAGATTACTTCTCCACCATCGAGTGTCCTTGGTCATCTTTTTAGTCCTTCTTTTTAATAAGAGGAAAAAACTAATTAAATAAAAAAACCTCTTTTCCGATAATTATTTCAATTCCATTATTCATCTCAATCCCATTCCAATGCAGAATGAAATTAAACCAATTATTTTACATTAATGTATACATTGTATTTGAGCTTCGACTCCGGAGATTACTTCTCCGCCATCGAGTGTCCTTGATCATCCTTTTAGTCCTTGTTTTTAATAAGAGGAAAAAACTAATTAAATAAAAAACCTCTTTTCCAATAATTATTCCAATTCCATTAATTCGTTCTCCCAGACTTCATGCAGAATGAAATTTTTTTTTTATTTAATTTATTAAACCAATTATTTTACATTAATTAATGTATACATTGTATTTTTTTTGCTTCGATTCCAGAGATTACTTCTCCACCATCGAGTGTCCTTGATCATCTTTAGTTCTTGTTTTTAATAAGAGGAAAAAACTAATTATAGAAAAAACCTCTTTTTCCGATAATTATTTCAATTTCAATTAATGTATACATTGTATTTTTGCTTCGATTCCGGAGATTACTTCTCCACTATCGAGTGTCCTTATTCATCTTTAGTCCTTGTTTTTAATAAGAGGAAAAATCTAATTAGATAAAAAAACCTCTTTTCCGATAATTATTTCAATTCCATTATTCCCCAATCAAGTCGATTGGTTTTAATTACCCCCTTCTCCATCCTTCCTCGGTCTGCAGAATGAAATTTATTAAACCAATTATTTTACATTAATTAATGTATACATTGTATTTTTGCTTCGATTCCGGAGATTACTTCTCCACCATCGAGTGTCCTTATTCATCTTTAGTCCTTGTTTTTAATAAGAGGAAAAATCTAATTAGATAAAAAAACCTCTTTTCCGATAATTATTTTAATTCCATTATTCCCCAATCAAGTCCATTGGTTGTCAATCTTCATCTCACCCTGCAGAATGAAATTAAACCAATTATTTTACATTAATAATGTATACATTGTATTTTGCTTCGATTTCGGAGATAACTTCTCCACCATCGAGTGTCCTTATTTATCTTTAGTCCTTGTTTTTAATAAGAGGAAAAATCTAATTAGATAAAAAAACCTCTTTTCCGATAATTATTTAAATTCCATTATTCCCCAATCAAATCGATTGGATCTTGTCTCCCCTCCCTCTCCTCTCTCTCCTGCAGAATGAAATGTCCTTTTATTATTTTTATTAAACAATTATTTTTAAATGTTTGTGGAATTTAACAGAACATAAATCACATTGATAGATAGATAAATACATACATACATATATACCTGTGGACCTAATATAAAGCGTGTAAAAAAAGAAATTACTAAACCCTTAATTTTTGAGTAAGCTAAGAAGATTTAAAATGAATGTAAACGTGAGAAAAAATTGGAAATTTCAATTTGTTCCAAAAAATAGTGATGTTATAGAATTTGTTTAGATACCAATTTCTATATTATTATTAATCAATATTTTATGAATCTGTATTTAAACTTAGAAATTATATCATCATATTATTCAATCATACCAATAACTTTTCAAAATTTGAATTTCGCAGACCAATGTTATAGTAAATTCTTCCGGGTTACAAATTAACCTACACTGGATACTACAGTGAATTTTAAATATTGTATTTGACCTAAATTAATGAATATTCTATTAATATGTTATACATTATAACCATTCATTAAATTCGCTGGGAAAACTTCCTGATTTTTGGCACCTGTGCTTGACATAATAAAAACACCGGCTATGCTCACTCAACACAATCCAGGCGTTCCGGTAGGCTAAAGTAGTTACTAAACGAGTTCAAGTCCAATGTAAACTCCCCCTTTTCATGTGATAAAAACGTGTTTCTTTCAAACTTTAATCTATTACCTGAATATATATATATATATATATATATGGTAAATAGATTAAATTATATATAAATTATATATATATATATATATTCATCATGTATTGAAAGTAATTATGAATTTAATAAGGCTGATTTCAATTTAAAAAGTAAAGAATAATTTAATTTGTAAATGAACATTTAAAAATGTAAATACCTATGAACTTGTTTTCTATCTCAGATATTTAAATTATATAATTTTTCTCATATTTCAAGTTTTTCCACCCAAAGGGGTCGACAATAATTAGGTTGTTTAGGAGATGTGGATGGACGATCACACGACCTAAACTCTGTTTCATGCCACTTGCAAGACTCCTTTCATTTTGTTAATTTTTCTATTTAATTTAAATATCAACCTTTAGATAAAAATTATATTTAACATTTTTTCTTGGGTTTCTACCTCTTTATTTCTGATCCATGTGTTCACATTGGTGAAATGGAATTAATTTTTCATCCTTCTTTAAATTTTATTTTCTCTTTTCCAGAATACCTAGAAATGTTACATCACTTGTATCCATATTAAATTGCATAGAAGGAATCCTAGGGAATTGGATAAATTAAAACACAGTGTTTTTATTAAGTGAGTCAAACGTTTCGTCAATTTATTTTGAATTCCTCACTGTTTCATTTTATCATTCTTTGTCAAAGACAGTTTTTTCGATAAGACAAATTTTAATTGTTCTGGCAAAAGTGATTTCCAAGATTGAGATGTTTTGTCTTATATAAAAAAATGTTTTTAACTAAGAGTGATAAAATGAGCCACTGAGGAAGACAAAATAAATTGACGAAGCAGTCTGGTTCACCTAATAAAAACTCTGTGTTTTAATTTATCAATTCCTTGCTACTCCTTTTATACCTAGAAATCTTCAGGCGTTGGGAATCCACAATTTTTCTTTGGAAAATATCAATAATTTTTTTGAATAATTTAATACTGTAAGAATCTATTTTATAGTAGATTAGGCTTATATTCAGGGTGGCGCATAAAGATCTAGCACATTTTGAAGAAGTATAAAAAATGAAAAAAAATAACTAGAAAAAAACTGAATATATTTTTGAAAAGAACACAAAATATTTTTTTTTAATATGCTTTAAACATTATATCAGATGAAAAGGGGTGGAGGGGGAGTCAAAAATGAAAATTCTACCCCTTTTGACCAAACTCAACCAAATTTTGTATACATATTCTGTGGACATCTAGAAGGCTAGAAATGCAAAAACTAACCAAATTTTGTATACATAGTTTGGTCGAAAGGGCTAGAACTTTCATTTTTGACCCTCCCTGATTTTGGGTGGTTAGTTTTTGCATTTCTAGCCTTCTAATGCCCACAGAATATGTATACAAAATTTGGTTGAGTTTGGTCGAAAGGGCTAGAATTTTTATTTTTGACTCCCCCCCCCCCCCCCCATTTTTTCCGTCTGATATAATGTTTAAAACACCTTTAAAAAAATATATTTTTTTTCTGTTCTTTTCAAAAATATATTCAGTTTTTTTCTAGTTAAATTTTTTCATTTTTTTATACCTCTTCAAAATATGGTAGATCTTTATGCCCCACCCTATACATATAGTCTAAGCTCGATGGTTAGGAGAATCCGGTCCTATTTCTCTTCTACCTTGGTTCGTCCCTGACGCCTCTTCTGTACCTATATCATAGTAGGAAATTGCATTTGAAATTTCCCAATAATAATTTTTTATTATTTTTAAATCCTATTAATTAATTAGTTTTTTATACATAATTAATTAAAGCGATAGTAAAATAAGGTCGAGTAGCATCAACTTGTTACAATAATCGAAAACCTTCGCTCTTTAACCTGATTTACTCGTATTTCCAAAAAAAAATATTACAACTCTATAATCGTCGCAAATGAGACATTAAATAACTTAAATCATTGTGATTATGTTTTTTCGCTATTATAAACAAGTCGTGACTACTTCTCTTTCTCTCTAATCATATATTAGTATAAGACTAAGCTGCGAATGGTAGTCTAACCTTGTCATGTCAGGTTACGCAAATCAGTGATACTTTTATTAGAAATTCTCAGCAGATACAAGAAGAGAGAAAGGGAGAGGGTTATCAATTAAATTTTTGAAATTTCTTTCCTTCTTAGAATTTATACCTAGGCGGATTATATAAAATAAAAAAAAAAAAAAAAAACTGTCGCCTCTTGCTATCTAATCTCACCTCTTTCCCCTTTTACCCTCTCTCCTTTTAATCAAACAAGATCACTTTTCTAAATCCATTCAATATATAGGTAGAATTATGCTCAGTAATCACCAGACCGAATTCCCTAAAGCAGCGCTTCTTAAACTTTTTACATTCATGACCCCTTTTTATCATCGATCTTTTTTCGCGACCCCAGATTTTAAATATAAAATAAAGATATAAAAAATCAATATTCTCCCAAAGATAATTTTTTTTTTCTTAAACAATATACATATGAAAAGAAGTAGTTAGTATTTGTTTCAAATATACAAAGGACGTTAAATACTGTTTTTTGATTCTGAAATAGCTTTATGCTGAAATTACAATGAAACACAGCTATTATGTGTGTTAGTGGTATCTTTCAATAAGTAAATATAATTTGCGCTTGGCCAGTATTACGATTTTTTAATTGTCCTGTACATAAAACGTAATATATCAAAATAAAGATAAATAAGGGGGATATGATTGTTTCTTTAAATTTATGCATCTGAATTAAATTTTCGCGACCAAAACATTTCGTTTTGTGACCCCATTTTATAGTTTAAAAAACGCTGCCCTAATGAAAGAATTCGTTGAAAAAATCTCGTCTCGGTCTCGTGAATTGTCAAAAAAGACAGTATCGTCTCGGTCTCGGTCTCGGTCTCGTCTCGTCAGGGCTAGACTCGTTTGGTCTCGTTTGGTCTCTTTTGTTCTCGTTTAGTCTATTTTGGTCTCTTTTGGCCTCTTTTGGTCTCATTCGGTCTCTTTTGATCTCGCCAAGTATCGTTACATTCTTATCTTATTATAGTATAGTAAAAATAACAGAAATTAGATTTTTCCCTTACGAAGAAATATTTCACACGATATTTATTATTGAACTATTTAAAAAGTAAGGTAAAACGATATTTATTTAAATTATATTAGGTTACAGTTGGTGGTTTTCTAAAAGATTTGTATTTTTTTAACATATTTTAATTTATTCAATATAATATTCCATTTAAAGTAAAAATATTAAAAACACAAGTTTTTTCATTAAATTTCCTTTGTATTGAATATTCTAATTGTTAAAAAAATATATGGTATATGAGTAAAAAATAGATTATCATTGTAAAATTGTACAAAATTGTGGATCGCGGACTATAGTCCTTGACCAAATATTTTACAATATTTATTTTCAATAAATTTAAAAATATATTTTAATTTATTCAATACAATATTCTATTTAACAACACAAAAAATGGTTACGAGACCACCAGACTAGACACGAGACTCTCGCGGTAGCGTCTCATTTTGGTTAACTAGGTATCGTGTCGGACTCGTCTCGTAGAAACTCGTGTGAAGCCCTATGAATGAATGAATCAAAAATATTGTGGTGGATGTGGGAGGTGGAGGAGGTGCGGGGGGGGGGTCGGGGGGTCAGGGGTTACCGTACATTGCTCGGTGGCTCCAGGTGCTCGAATATTATAATATTCACATGATATGATGAATTATCTAATTCGGGACATTTTCCGGGACATATATTAATACAGGACACGGGGCTTTAATCCGAGGCTGTCCCGGAAAATTCGGGACAAATGGTCACCCTAGTCTAGACTCTAGAACTTAAGAGTTATTTTAATGATTTATTTGAATAGATTTTACTTCTTTATCTTGTCCTTGAATCAAAAGCGAAACAAAGATCACCTAGTCTCTACTTCCTTTATACGCAATTTACTTTATAAAAGAACAATTTTGAATTTCTCTTGTCCTCGGAAGAGATTGAAAGCATTGCGAATGAAAATGAAACTGTGTGTGAGAGTAAAAGAGAGAGAGAGAGAGAGATTCCCCTCTTGAGAGAGATGAAAGTGAAGAAGGTCAAGGCCGAAGCCCGCCGGCATCTCCATCGGCACAAATCCTAATCATTCATCCATGGATATTTTATTTAATCAATGCAAATCCCGTTAATGTAATTTTTCCGTTTTTAAGCGATATTATTCTTTTTTTCTTTGCAGTTTAGAATAGTTGGCTATGAGTGTATCGATAATGAATATTAAACTGGACCTATCGAAGGATGCTCAGAATTCTATGATATCAAAAAATAAAATAACTTTTTTTAATATGAGAGATTTCAAGTTGGCAATAGTAATAGATTTAAATTTCCTTAGAAAATTATTAGAGAGTGTCATCTATTAGATCTGATGGAATAGCTATTTTTATTTATGTCAGAAGGGTTGTTTTTCACCCCCTCGGGAATCAAACCCAATTGCCAGTAACAACTATCCTGGCCATTTGGCTACCCTGTGAGGTGCGAACCCCTCTGACATGTAAACCCGTTAATTATTTTACCCAAAGTTTTAAATCTTATTTTGTAAAATTTCGCCATCTAGTGATTCCAAATTTAAATACATAGCCATGCCATATAGTTTAAATAAAGGTGGTTGAGTGTTGAAGATTTTTGAAATTTAGAATGACGATTTAGAATTTAAGATCGCGAAATTAAGATTTAAATCTTTGAGTAAAATATTTAACGCGTTTACATTTGTCAGAGGGATTCGCACTTCACAGGGTACACAAATGGCCCGGATAGCTGTTACTGGCACTCGGGTTCGATTCCTGAGTGGGTGAAAAACAACCCTTCTGACATAATTAAAAATAGTCCATTCCATCGGGTCTAATAGATGACACTCTAATGATTTTCTAAGAAAACTTTTTTTTTAATTTATAAATTAGGAAAGAGGAATTCAGCCAGTAAAGGAAGCCTCTGTCGAATCTTATGAAAATTGATAATACTTACAAATGTCATCTAGGGGCTGAGAAATGCTTTATCAAAACCTATGGGCAAAGAGCCCTTAATTTCCAGACAGATTGTATAGGGCTAAGTAATGCCAATTTGTCCATTTTAAATAAAGAAAATGCCCAAATTTAGCCGGCATATTGAGTACAACATTTGAATGGCCAATTTGACACCCTGTTTCTAATAAAAAAAATGTAGGTATTTTATTAAATTATAATAATATTATTAGAGAAATTTGTCAAATTTGAATATATTTTGTGTCGGGACATTTACACAGGTGTCATGGATCTTAGTTAAATCGTTAGTCTGCAATTATATTATTTTTAACCCTTCAAAAGGAGAGGTTCTTATTCGATTTTTTTTTTTTTTTTTTTTGTGTATTTCCTCATATCTCAATTTAAGATTTTGAATTTTTTGCATTGATACTTCCGATTGTTTTTTCGATTTTTCATAGGTATAGACCTTTGTAGGTTTGTTTAGACTAACCTTTTATGAACATTCGATGGTTCTTTTTTATCAAGGGGTGTCTTGGTGGTTCATATAATTTGGTCAGTCTGATGATATATCACTAATAACATCACTAAAGAAAAATAAAATTTTTAAAAAAAACCAAAATAAAATACAAAGTAAAAATAATTATTATCTTTAGTTACAACAACATTCGAAATATTTTGAGTTGTGTTTATTAAAAAATTTTTATTCGCTTTTAAGACTTCGCCATATTAAGTAGTGAGCATCTGAACAAACCAAGACCGATGTACACATTTAAATGTTATATATAATTTTGTGTTTATAATAATACATAACAAATCTGTCTGCACTCAATGTATTGAGTTGGCAAACATTGAAAGAACTAGATAATTATTATTTTTTTATTTTAATGAAGTCCACTTGAATATTCTCTCTCTATATAACGAGTATTGTTTTGGTCCGAGTGCAAAAGGCCATTCCTAGAATAAAAGAAACTAAGAAATTAATCTCTAATAGTCTGAAACAGGTTTTAACTTGTATTAGGCATCCTTTCAATACACCTTAGCCCTAAAGAAAGAGATTCTATCCACGCTCTTTGTGGTTATTTTAATCTATCAGATTCAAATGAAAGAATCGCTCACCCGCACATTAAATAATAAAAAAGTGAAAACTTTTTCAAGACTCGGTACACCAAAGCTGCCCTAGTAATTATTAATAAACTAAAATATAAATTGTTCATTTATGGCTAGACTATAACATCCTCTTAAAATCTCAATATAATAATTCAACAAATATTTTCTACCTTTTGAATCAGATATTACAAAATCCAATCAGTTCTATGTAGGTAATAATACAAACGAACCTTTTGACTTTACGTTTTTTTGGCTATCGTTGGGATCTGAATTCAGACACACAAAGAGAAAATAATCATACCTAGTTGAAAAATATTTTTCTCCACGTTTTAGAGATTTTAAAGCACAATGAGCAAATAGTTATTTTTATGCGTGATTTAAGGAACCCTAAAAACGAATAAGATTATTTTTTGGAAAATTTTAACGATCCTGAAGGAATTTTTCTCAATATTGACTAATTTACCTCCTAATTTATGCCAGAAGAATTTCAACTCTAGGAGATGCCTAGATAAGAATGACACTTGGCTTCATCTTCAAGAGCCAGTTGTATGTCGGTTGGTAAACTCTTTTTAAACGTTGGCAAAGGGTAAAACCTTAGAATTCACCTTGTGCCGGGTGGGATGGCCAATCAGATGAAAGTGCCTGTCCCAGTTGTATGTCGGTTGGTAAACTCGTTTTAAACGTTGACAAAGGGTAAAACCTTAGAATTCACCTTGTGCCGGGTGAGATGGCCAATCAGATGACAGGCACTTTCATCTGATTGGCCATCCTACCTGGCACAATGTGAATTCTAAGGTTTTACCCTTTGTCAACGTTTAAAAAGAGTTTCCCAACCGGCATACAACTGGCCCTAAGGCCTAGTTGGGATGCTGAGACCTCCAAGTGTTTCTTGTGCGTCCTCTAACAGCTATGGTACTCTTGTATTAATTAATGTTTAATTATTTAGATTACGACAATTTGAAAATTAATATAATAAATAAAGAACGCATAAGAACTACTTGGGTTAAACAAATAAAAAAAATAAAAAAAGGATTAATATAAAAAATTATTGCGTCCTTCTTTATTACTGCCTAATTGAATGTGGCCTCCAATCTGGAAAGGTTCCCCACCCCTGCTCTAAGGGATGCGCCCTTCTGACACAAAATGACAAATCATAATAATTATTTTAAATTTTTCGTCATAATTATTTAATCTATTGCAAAATGAAATATATAATTTGCTTGAACATGGAAAACTTATATTTTAAATTTAGAAAGACGGTTAAAAATTTAATGAGAAATGGAATGGAAATATCATATCTTAATAGAAAATGTTTTATATAGTTTAAAAGAAATTAGAAATGACATACACGGTTCAGGAATTCAGCTCAATTAATTTTTGAATACGCAATTTGCTGTTTTTTGCTTTTTTAATCAATTACGTTAATATTAAGCGCGCGAACTAAAAAAAAACTATAGATGAAATGGCTGAACAAAAAACAAAATTAATGCATAGCTGTGTTTGCGGCTAACTTAAAAGTAACATCGAATTATTTAATTAAAAAATGTATATTGGTCAGCTTCGTCCTATAGTGACAAGTCCTATGCCCTTAAAGAGCAACACCACTCCGTATAAAAAAATTCCAGTGAGATGCACGCGTGGTTCTGGATTTACGATGGCTATATGAGGATGTTTAATTATATAGCTTAAGATCTCCGCTACGTCTTGCAACGTTTAGACAAACATATTTCTACTTTCACATTTATATTCTATAGAATATAATGGGAGAGTATTGCGATGGCCAGTCTGGGTTCTGACTCTTTGAGTCTCAGAGATTAAAAAAGTTAATTTCATTTTGTAACTTCTAGGTGGACGGAATCGTTGCCCTTAATAGTTGGAACCCAAATTTAGGACAAAAAACCGGAAATTGTGGTCTCCAGAGGCTAAAAAGGGGTCCAAAATCCATTGGTTAGTTAGTGTATGTACGTATATATGTACCCCCTTGCGTTTCGCAACCAAAAGTCTCAGAGCTACGAAATTCGAAACTTAAGCTTAATATAGGCTAAAAGGAGCACATCAAGGTTTTGGTTGAAATCGGAAGACCGGAAGTGAACATATTTACATGAAAGATTTTTCGTTTTTTTTTCTCAAAAACGGCTCCAAGATTTATTTAAAAATTAGTGTATTTATCAAGTGTCTTGACAAGCTTAAGTTTCGAATTTCGTATCTCTGAGACTTATGGTTGCGAAACGCAGGGGGGGTTAAATTCTTACGTACTTAAACATCATCTGCCGGTTTTTCTATTTTAGCGAAAATCTTGTTATACTTGTTGAAGCCTCTAGATAGCTTAAGTTTCAAATTTCAAGGCTCTGCGACTTTCCGAAGACGAGATATGAACGATTAAAATATTTATTTTACGACACTCCTAATTTACAACCCCTTCCTTTAATTCAATCGATTTAAAAATTTGGAACAACTATTAACTCATGACATTTGATAAATACACTAATTTTTTAAAAAATCGTTAGAGCCGTTTTTGTGAATAAGGGAAGGGGTGTAAATCAGTCGTGTTGCGATGACTTCAAATAAATGAAAATGTGAAAGTCGTGTGGTGAATACACCAGTTGATTATACAATTTTAATGCCACAAAATGAATTTACTTTTCGTTTCAGTTTATTGCTTATAACTCGAAAACTATCAACTTTTCGCAAATAACCTTCCTTTTCAAAAAGTTCATAAAATTTCCTACAAACAACTTTGTTTGAATTGTATCGAATTTAATCTAGTTTAAAAATGTATAGAGTGGTCTTTCATGGTCAAAATGGAAAAAAAATCCAAAAAAGTGCGAGTTTTTGGAACAGAAAAAATACCCCAATTTCCAACTAGCTCTTGAGCTCGAACGGTTCGTCGGAAACAAAACCTAAATTATGAAATTTGTAGGAAGCTTTATGAACTTTCATTTTGAATAGGAAGATTATTTACGAAAAGTTGATAGTTTTCGAGTTATAAGCAAAAAACCGCCAAAAATGCCTTTTTTGGCATTTTTGACAATGTTCCGTGACGAAATTTTGTTAACAGGCCTCAGATTAGGATTCAGCACACCAAAAAACATAAAGGGTCAAAGAAATTATAACTGCCCCAAAACTCCGGATAAAAACACAATTTAACTGGACTATTTATTTTAATAAAAAAAATTCCCACTAAATATTTTGCTTTGTGGATTGATCCCCCCCCTCCATAATTTTCTGGCTACGCCACTAGTAGTTAAATTAATTAATTAATTTGTTGACAATTTTTTTAATAAAATGTATTGAAAAATTTCCAAGTTTTTCATAAATTTATGATTTTGTGTCGGGCCGCATTGATATTAGCGCTGGGTCGCATATTGGACACCCGTGGTTTAGGCGATAAATTAAATTAAAATTTCCGGGAGCCGTAATCGAGGGAGAGTCTTGAACTAATATTAGTCGTTGCTTACTTCTGAATTACAGAGGATAGCAATAGAATTCTTGGTAATCCCTTTCGATAGATGCGAGTCATATTTTTAACCGACTTCAAAAAAGGAGGAGGTTATCAATTCAACTGAATTTTTTTGTGTCCATGTTACCTGATATCTTCGCCAATTTGTAACCGATTTTGATGATTTTTTTTTGCATTGGGTTCAGTCTAGTTTCCGATTGATAAAAATATACATTTCATTGGTATTGGACCTTTTTTGTTATGTTTGTTCATGCATAACTTCTTTGTTTATGGACCGATTTTATAATCATTCTTTCTGCGTTTGGATCAGTATAGCTCCAAGATAGTCAAGATGGATCGATGATTCTTTTTTTATTGGAAAGGGGTACCTTAGAGGTGGTCCCATATTAATTTGGTCAAGTTCTGATGATATGATCAATGACGAAATAACGTTAATCTCCAATTCTTATGAGCAAATAATCGAAATTATAATAAATAAAATCTTTTATAAAAAAAAATCTAAAAACATTCATTTAAAACTCGCTAACGTTTCGAGATAATTTCTCTATTTATGAATTGAATTTTATTATCATTTTGTGATGAATTGAAAATTGAGGAAGGAGGAGGAGAACCAATCGATTTGATTGGGGAATAATGGAATTTAAATAATTATCGGAAAAGAGGTTTTTTTATCTAATTAGATTTTTCCTCTTATTAAAAACACGGACTAAATATGAATAAGGACACTCGATGGTGGAGAAGTAATCTCCGAAATCGAAGCTAAAATACAATGTATACATTAATTAATGTAAAATAATTGGTTTAATAAAATTTATAAAAAAAAAAAAAAAAATATCATTTTGTGATTCATTCACCCGGCCCTTTCTCCACGAGATGCATGCAAGGTATTATATTAAGTCACTATTAATAACATCACTAAAAAGAGAAAAATAATAATAATTTTAAAAATAAAAATAAAACCGACTTCAAAAAAACTAAATGCAACAAATAAAATAATAGGAACTCAAAAATAATATAAATGCACTAAAAGGTATAAAATAATTATATAATTTAGTTATAACTAAACGACGAAATATTGACATGAAATCACTTTTTGAAGTCGGTGCTAAACAAATTATATAAGCGAGCTTACCCGCCAAAAGTACTAAGTAAGATCCGTCGAGTTCGATTCATAAAATGTATATTTTTGACTTCAAAAAGTGATTTCATGTTAATATTTCGTCATTTAGTTCTAACTAAATTAGATAATTATTTTATACCTTTTAGTGCGTTTTATTTGATTTTTGAGTTCTTATTATTTTATATGTTTCATTTAGTTTTTTTGAAGTCGATTTTATTTTATTTTTTATAAAAAATTTTGGGTTGTGTTATAGATTGATATCTGACTGTAGAAATTTAGAGATCAATCGATAAAATATACCTTCAACTGAAGAATTATAGTTGAAAGAATATTTCATTTTGTTGTCGAATCGACGTGCTGTTGAGGAAGCTTAAGCAGTAAATAATTGCCGATTTTATTCCGAAAACACTCGAAATTACTTTTCCCTACTTAGCACCCTGCCTCCTTCATTCAATGAAATATTTTTTGTTTAATACTCTAAATTACCCTTAACTAATATTTCGTTGTTTTAACTCTCTCTTTCTTTCTTCGTAAATAAGTCGTAATTTATTATTTTCATCGCAAATCACGTTAACAACAACAATTTCAATTTAAATGTTGAAATATACAAACAATTGATTAGAATTAATTGTGTTGTTGTTAATGTCTTTTTTGTTTTCTAATGAAGATTAATTTATTATCGGGATTTATGTAATACACTTAATTCAATTGACAAGTATTATTATTAGTATTATTTTTATTTTGTCAAAAATTAAGCTCGAGAGTTATTAATGGATTTGTTGTACGATTGTTATTAATCATTTCAAATATAGGAACAAGTAGAACTCATTATTCATAATTCCATACACAATATGTTCAAGAGGATAATTAAAATAACCTAAATAACTAAAAAATAAGCTGTTT
The DNA here is from genome assembly GCA_024734495.1 of Forficula auricularia. Taxonomy (NCBI): domain Eukaryota; kingdom Metazoa; phylum Arthropoda; class Insecta; order Dermaptera; family Forficulidae; genus Forficula; species Forficula auricularia. The sequence continues at coordinate 36,654,982 of JALMQS010000099.1, read as the reverse complement.
AATGGATGCAATTATTATAGGTCAATTTTTCTACGAGTACTAATTTTAAAAGCTTATAATATTAGTAGGTTACATCTTCTTTGGGAAATATTTTTTACATCAATACTATTAATATTGATAATAAATAGGTAGGTATATATTCAGGTATAATTAATGTTATTTAAAAAATGTCACAGGAACTCCACTATTTTTTATTATTAATCCCCTTTTGATTTCAAATAAAGCCAAATTTGTTCAAAAAAATTAAATTAAAATTAATGCTTGCTGTCAGAAAAGGAAGCTGTAAAATTGCCATTTGTAAATTAGGATTGATTAGGAGATATGTTAAAAAATCCCACGAGAATCTGCATTCTACTAGAATCGATTGGTGAGAAATAGTAAGGGTGAATTTTTCTCAAAGTCCAGCCGAAAATATCTCGAATCGTAATCCAAATTTTTCATAGGGGGTCAACAAAGAAGTGTTTTCCAAAAAACTCAATTAGATGTCTGAATTCCTCGGAAACTAGAAAGATAAAAATCGCAGAGAAGTAAAATATTGTAAGAATGTTTAGTAAGTGAAAATTTTTTCGTCTGACTTAAAACTTTATCTTTGAACATCTATGAAATTGAATTGATGAAATTCTCCAAATCCAAACAAATATTATACTTCTTTGGCCAAAAATGGATTAAAATGAAAAATTATTGATGATCAAAAAAAAAATCATAATCTCAACTGATCTCATCATAATTTTTTTTTTTTTTGTGAAACCTACCTTGCATCTTACTCAAGTTTTATTATTATATTAAAATGTTTCACCTAGAACCAACAACTAACTCCTTAAAAGTTATTGATCTCATCATGATGATGATTACTTGGAAATGGGATTATGGGCATATTTTTTTGAAGGTTCCACTGTTATAGATTTTATTTTTTTTTAATGTACCATCTACAATATCGAGATCAGAGCGTTACACAATAAATTTCTAAAGAAAATTTCAGTATTAATTTCTTCAACGAACATCTCTAAACGTTAAAATTATTCGATTTGATTTCTTTAGATTTTGATACAAACAAAAAATATTTAAATATTTGTTATGTAATAGCAAATACAAATATTGTATGCAATAGATATTGTATATTTTTTGGAAATAACAACCTGAGCGAGAATTTACAGTCACGATCTAGAAATTGACTGGAAATTCAAAAGATCAGTTCTTGGGATTCCAGTTAAATGACCTTTTCGACCAAACCGTTTATATTTTCTATGATTTGTTATTTATGTCTAAAAACTTCATGTAATCAATCATATTAGGTGAATTGTAATTTTCAAAAAATATAAATATTTAAATATTTAGAAATTTTAAATTTTTAACATTTTATAAAAGACGACTAAATATCTGTCATAAATGGCAATTAATATTTATTTATTTTTATATAAGTAGATTTAATTATTACTATATTTATCAAGTCAATAACACACGAAAATATTCTAAGGAAATCAGCAATCAGGACCGATTTCGACACACAGTTCGATTCCCGAGGGGTTGAACACAAATCTTCTAACATATAATTAAAAATTATCCACTGTATTTCAGATTTAGAGACCATCTTATGATTTCCTTAAAAATTTAAAGTCTATTTCTATCAGGAATTTGAACTCTCATACACGTAAATATATTGTGGATTTGATGCTTCTATGTTTGAATTGTTTATCAAAAGAGAAGTTAATGTGAAACCAACTAGATTCCACACAGGTTGAGTTTTAGGAATGTCTTTACGGGCACTTAAAACGATTCCAAAATAATGGGTCGAATTATTGTATATCTTATGAGAATATCTCATTAAAGATGTCTCATCTAAGTGGTTTCAGCAGAACCTCCTCTTTTGATAAACGTTGTTAATATTTGAAAATATACTTTTTGGAAAAATATGTAATTTATAGTTCTTATATTATATAATAAAGAAAAATAGTTGGTTATTTTTCAAAAAATTTTAACCAACTTCAAAAAAGAAGGTGGATATTATTCTCGAAATTCGGCAAACCACCAACGCTTTATAAAAATATTCTAATTTTGTTTAAAGTTTTGTGATTATAGATTTGAGTAACCAAAAGTCTAAGAAATAATAAGCCAGATTCTCTATTACGAACGAAAAAAATTTTTTTTCTTTAATTTAGAGATACTACAATGGCAAATATTCACAAAAAATTGGCAGCGCACTCGAACTTCTCATTTTCTCTGATTCTGTGTTTTATTGGAATGTGAAATACCAACTTTCGAACATTAGTGATTGAGCAGAGGAGAACATATATTCGGCACCAAATATACATTTTCAATATACTGGTTGTGTGGTTCATGCATGATGGCTCAACAAGCCACTTTTCACATATTGTTATAGTAACGAAAATCAGAATGGATCCAATGAACATTACGATAACCCGATCTAAAGCCATTAAATTATTTCCTGTAGTATTGGACAAAATTATTGTTTAAATCTATTGAAACTCACAAAGAAGTAAATACTAAAAAAATTGCATTGGAAATACAGTAACTATCGAGAGTAGACCTGATGCCTTAAGTCATGCCAGAGATGTATAGATTTTTTAAGGGTTTTTTTGTTGTTGTTGATTTTGTTTTTTTAATGATACTTATACAAGAAGATAGTGCAGCAAGAAATTACATTCCCTGTAGACAAAGGTGGACCCTTGCATCGCGAAAAGAAGTAAAAGACGAAATTTCATAGATTTGTTCGGAGCTGGAGGGTGTGTAAGTGTATACGGGTCTTAAAAGACTGAATATTATTTGTTGCTGGAAAGACGAATATGTCAAGAGAGTTCTAGTTTCTACAAGTCTTAAAAATTAACAATTTGGCCAAGGTGGGTTGAAAGTTTGAAAATCTCACAAATTAAGCTTTAATGGAAATATCTCGTCAGAACAAACGTTATATTGTAGTATCTATAAAAAAGATAAAGGGCGGAGACGATTCTACGGAGATCGAGAGTGAACTAAATAAAGGGGGATTCATCTAATAGCTGAATTCTTCATTCAAAAAACAAAATGGGATTCTCACCAAACATTTACTTTAAACATTTTAGAGTTAAAAATATTTTTATATTAATTAATTTGATTTCTATATTAAAAATAAATGAGCATTTATGTTTATTTTGACCCAAAGAACTCATTTCTAAATAAAGTATTTTGAAACACCCTGAATATATTATTATTTATTTTTTAAGCAAAATTTCTTTCCACTATTTTTTCAAAAGAAGAATTGACCATTTATTCAAAAGAAGAAAAAATATTATTAATGTTCGTGATAATTACGTTTAAAGTATTGTAGAGTTTGTAGATTAGAAATAAATTATTAGCAAAATTTCGAGTCCTTTTATTTCTTTTATTAAGCCTACAATATCTTGTTTACTATTGATCAAACCAACTAAAATGATGTCTACGTCAAATTAAGAAAAATAATTCAAGGGAGATGAAGAAATTGAATCGTTGTAGACATGTTAACATTTTCCTGCAATATTCCTAATATGCTTATGTTCATCGTTTATTAAGAAGGAACCAGGTCAATTCATGTCAATATTTTTAATCTCCCAGCTTAGTAAAGAGTCTCAATTGACTTTCAGGAGTGAGATGAAGATAGAAAAAATAAAAAAAAAACTGTATGGGTGTCGATTTGAATCCCGGTCGTTACTTTGGGAAAAGTTTTCCCATGGATTCCTGTTATAAATTATCTTCTAATGAAATATGGGAGAGGCTCAATCACTCGGCAGAGAGTTGTGAAAAAGAGGTGTGCACTCAATTAAGTCCTTCAGAACACTGTCAGTCTGTTTTATTATCGAATGAACTACGCACTTATCCTGAAGGATCATTTTTCAAAAAAAAGTCTGAGAATATCTCTTTTCTATTTTTTATATTATTATATTTAATTATTGATTTGATTATTTGAGATATACTATAATAAATAATTTTGTTTGCACACTTTCCTTAATCATACGAGTAGGTATATATAATATATACTTGGTCATATTTATGAAAAACACATTATTTTTAAATTTTGTTGCAGAGTTTCCTTAGGTAAGAGTAGATATACTTGTTCATTTTATGTAAAAACAAATTTAAATATCAATATTATATACTTTGGTATAATCACTATCTCCTTCGATAGCTCAGTTGGTAGAGCGGTGGACTGTAGAGGTATAACGTCATAGAAATCCATAGGTCGCTGGTTCAAATCCGGCTCGAAGGAATATTTTTTATTTAGTAAAAGAAACTTAGAAAATACCACCTAAAGGGTTATTTGGTTTTTATATTAGGGGTGGTTTGATAAGGGGTAGGGTTAATAATAGGGGTTATTCAATCGATCTTCTCTCCTAGGGAAGAGGAATTAAATCGTTAAAATATTTAAATCTTGAAAAGTCAAAGGCATGCACACGGGAAGGCGTACTTTCAAGGGGTCAGAGTTCTTTAATAATTTAATGATAAAATTACTTTTGTGTGGGGAGAGGTTAATTGTGGCGGGATTGATGGGGGACAGATGATGGGTTGTTACAGGATGGGCAATGGTGTTGACCTTGTAGATTGTGCTAGGCTTGAAATAATTCTTCAGCATCCTCATGTAAATAAACTTAAGTTCAGCCTCTCCATAAATAAAATAAATTGCACAAATAAAAATTGTATTACACATTTTTAATATCGAATATGGCCATCGTCACACTAAAATAGAGAGGCCGTGGACAATAGGGTCCGCGAGGCGATCGCGAGCCTCTTGATAACCTCCTCTAATTCACTAGCATCATACAGACCCTATCCTTTCCATCCTGGTCCCACCTCCGATCATCATCCACCTCGCCAACCCTATACATGCCCTCTGGTCTCTCTCCTCTTCCCCTAACTCTGATCACCTTTCGAACCCCACCAACCAAGAAGGAGAATTAATTTTTTTGGACCTCCACCCATTTTGGTTGGAACTTTGCTTACAACAGAAATTGCCGTTGAGTTAATAGTTTACGAGTTATTGGGAGTTATTTAATAATTTCCTTTAGAGACCCCTCCAAATCTCCTTTTAGGGTCAAAATATGCAAATGTTCTATAGCAATAATTTTAAGTTAGAAGATACATCTGATTCAAATACGAAATTTTATTAAAATACCTCCAGCCGTTTTTATCTTTGAGTACAAAATTTGCCCGGACAGCCAAAAAACAGACAGGTAGACAGAAATTTTGATGAGGAGAGGAGGTTTTCTTTCATAAGTCTATTAAAACGTCTACAACTAAATTTTGGGCGATTTGGAGCAATGTACAGACAAAACCTTAATTATATATATACATAGATATAAGTAGATGAATGTGAGAGAAAATTAAATTCGGTCATGATATATGTAATTAGTAGAGATTGTGGTGTTGGTGCAAGGTGAAACATCTTTAATAAATATTCAACACCACAACACTCTGAGGTATATGAGTCAAACCATTGACTAGGATGTAGTTGTCGGTTGCCACAGGGTACTTCTCCCATAAGAAATGAAAGAAATTTTATTGTTTTTGGTTCTTAATCTATTATACATCTAGTAAACTACATCCTAGTCAATGGTTTGACTCATATACATCAGAGTGTTGTGGTGTTGAATATTTAAAACGAGTCATTGTCAGATTAGTACAATTTTACATACTGAAAAATAAATCTTTAATAAAGATAAGAGTAAATAAATATTATATGTAATATTCATTTACTATGAGTTAAGGATTCTTGGTCACTTGTTTCACATTAAAGTAATAATAATTAATGTGAAACAAGTGATTAAGAATCACTAACTCATGAGTAAATGAATATTACATATAATATTTATTTACTCTTATCTTCATAATATATGTGTCTATTTATCTTCTAAACTGTTATAATGTTTAGAAGAAAGAGAAAGATATGTTAATAAAAAAGCAACAGAATCTTTGAAAGATTAATCGTTAATTAATCTAGTATTTTTAAAATTATTAATTCTGCATTTAGCGAATTAGGTAAATGGAATGCATAAATATATAGATTTCGTTTGTTGATTTCATATGAAGCACTTTCATTTTCGGTTTCGCTGATCATCTATAAATGTGTATACATATTTGTGACATAATATTTATCGAAACTATTTAAAAAATGTCCATGTTGTAATTGTAATTAATGTCTCTTGAAACTTAATTCTTTCTATTAAAATGAATCAAATTTCTTCTTAATTAAATTTCTATTAAAACGTTATACTTATTTATATTAAAAAAAATGAAAGATCATTAATGTACTAGCTTTTAATTGAGATTGAGGAATAAGAATTTTTTTTTTTTTTAATGTTACAATATACCCAATAAATTTAATGTGCCTTGGAAAATGAAAGAGGAAGAAAGAGAGAAATAAAATTTATGAACTGGTCATTGAGACTGCTAATCTTTCTTCATGGAATTTTGTAGAAAATGCGACTGCGATATCCAAATGAAAATAATAATAATTCCTTCTCAAGCCCCTGGCTATGTGAAAACACCTAAAATATCATGATCAAATATTATGATATTACATAACATGGGTGATAAATTTCATTTATCTGGGATTCTTACCAAAATTATTATTCAAATATCTGAATCCTAAAATCATTTTTATACACACGAAACTAAACAAGGAACTATAATTCGAAGACCATTAAAAAAAGTATGAATTTCCCTCTGTTTTTTATTTTTGATTACTAGTTAAATCACAGCGAAGTTTTTGGGGAGAATAAATTCTGCTTTGAAGAAACGAATTTGATTGAAGGATTCAGTTGCTTTTTTTTATTTTATTTTATTTAAATTTGGAGAATCTTCCATTACTACGTTACTACGTTGAACTTAGCAAATAAATCCCTTAAAATTCAATGTATCTTATGAACAATTCGTATTTGATAGCTTTTATTCGATTTTATGTCATTTCTACACCTCCTAAACAATACCCTTTATTGAAAAATGTTTCTTCAATGTTCTCAGGCTAATGAAATTCATATTTTTCTTTTGAAAATAAAAAATAATTTATTAAATTAAAATATCTAAATATATTTATATATATATATATATATATATATATATATATATATATATATATATATATATATATATATATGTATATATTCTAATGGAAAAAGACCGAGGATGCAGCACCTTTAAATATTAACAGGAACGCACCAAGTCCCTTTTGCGCCTGATTGGTGCCTTTATATACACTCAACCATTTACTGAGGCCACAACATTTTATCACTTTTCAAAAGTTTTTTTACAAAAAAGAACTAATAGGGCGAATAATAAATACCTAGTTTCAGCCGTTTTTGAGATATTTCGAAAATAGAAAGAAAAAAAAATTGATTAAAATTATGATGTTTTTTGTCAGCAACTACCAACAGACAGAAAACGTATGTTTGAATATTATTTTTACACATTTCAGACATACCTAAACACAAATAAATAAAAACAAATTGGAATTTTCGATGAATTTATCACTTTGATTGCCTTCTAAATCATATAAAATACTAGCTGCAAGGTCCGCCTTCGGCGGCCCTCTCGCTAGCCAGGGGGCTACGCCTCCTGGACCTCTGCCCCAAAACCCCACCCTAACACCCCACTCCCAACCAACACACCAACCGAAACCCACCCAGCAACCCCCAGCACCATGCACCCATGCTCAACCCCCGCCGCCTCACCACCTCGGACCACCACCACCGTACCACCCCCGCCACCCCCGGACTCCTACTCGAAACCCCCACTCTACCAACCCCACGCCACCACCCCGCACCCCACTCACCCCCACTCCCGGTACCACCGCCGCTACGCCCCCTGGAACCCACCCCCTGCACCCCCCACCCTGCTCTGCATCACTCTCTCACCTCACCCTCATCCCACCATACCCTAATCCACCCCACCCTATTCCACCCTCGCACCCTCTCCTCAACCCCGCACCCAGTTTTTGCATTTCTAGCCTTCTAGTGACCCACAGATTATGTATACAAAATTTGGTTGAGTTTGGTCCAAGAGCAAGAATTTTCTTTTTTTGACCCTCCCCCCCATTTTGGGTGGTTAGTTTTTGAATTTCTAGCCTTCTAGTGACCCACAGATTATGTATACAAAATTTGGTTGAGTTTGCTCGGAAGGCAAGAATTGTTTCACCATTTTGGGTAGTTTTTTGGGGGAATTTTTTTAAACAAAAGTTGTCAGAAATCACATCTCTACAACTTTGCTCATAATAAAATTTGTCGTAGAGTTAATTTGAAAATTTCCATTCGTGCAACCAAAATTTAACGTGATTAGGAGTAATGTACAGACAAAACCTTAATTTTATATATATAGTTAAAGATAAGTGATTTGTTTTATATATGGTAAAGTTTATAATTCTCAGCATATGAAGAATATTTGTTGCATACTCTCTAGGAGTAATAATAGGCAATAATTTAAACAAAAAGGGTGGCGTTAGAAGGATTGAAATATCCTTCGCCTACTCCAACAGGCCAAATTTATCAAAATCAAGTTCAGTCGAGTTTCAATCGAATAAAAAATTCTTCACAGTGAGAAACTAAAATCCTATAAGGAAAAAAATATTTAAAAATGATTGTGGAATCTATTTTTCAGATATTACAAAAGAACAATTTATATATTGATGGGTATCATATTCCAGACATTCAGATCATAAAATAATGGTTGAAAATAATTTCTTCGCGTTTCAGGAACTTTTAAATATGAACTAGAGAATGTTTAAGCGAATTCAATAATCTGCCCGCCCGGTGAGAGTATATCATCTTTATAACTTGTTACTTAATCTTTTGTTCGTAATCTGCTGATCTCTTATTCACAAGATACAGTGGAATATGATTCTTTAAAAATGGAATTTATTTCACCTGTTTAGTTATCTCTTTCTTTGTCTATTACCGTGAGAGTATAATTGAAATAGATAATAAATTTATAAATGCCTCCGTCATGACCTTTTGACACCTCTAATGAGATTCGATCAGTAAACAGAGTTCAAGTGAAAAAATAAAAACAAAACAAAGTCATTTTAATATATTCCAAAGTAAGTCAGTATTCTATCGTGATAAGCTATTTAAATCGTGAAAGTGAGAAAAAACATCTGGAATGTTCGTGGTGAATTAATATTTAACAAGATCTAAATATGGACAGCATCATTGATCTGATAAGAGAGGTCACCAAATCAGGTTATTTCGGGATAATCTCTATATCTACAGATTCATTGCATCTCATTAAAAGCTAAAAATACGTTCCTGTCAATATTAATTATTTAATTTCTCTTGGCTTTTGGTGATCCTGCACTGGACTCAGTTACTAATCGGTTCAGTTCGGACTATTCCATTATGCGATAATTCGCTACATTTTCGTTTGAGAATCGACACCTTTTATTAATTCACTCAATAACCACAAAATTGGAAACTCGAAGTATAAATAGAAACATAATTTTACCTCCATGGCCCGGGATTTCCTCTCCAGGAAACCAAGACCCTACTGAGGAGTCATAATAAAATTTACAAGATAACATCTATATATATAAAATTAAGGTTTTATCTGTACATTGATCCAAATCAAGCCAAATTTTGGTTGCATACGTTTCAAGCAAAGTTATGAACGAAAACATCCTCAACAAAATGCCTGTCTCTATGTTTCCGTGATTTCTGCGAAAAGTTGCTCACGATTCAGGTAAAAACGCCTGAAGGCATTATTATGAAATTTCATATTTGCATCAGATGTCTTCTAACACACGGTTATAGCTAAATAACGTTTTGATATTTTGACCCCAAACCCCCTTTAGGATGTGATTTCTGACAACTTTTGTTTAAAAAAATGACCCAAAAAGAGGGGAGGGTGAAAAAATGTAAATTCTTGTCCTTGGAGCAAACAACCAAATTTTGTATACATAATCTGTGGCCCTCTAGAGAGCTATAAATTCAAAAATTGACCACGCAAAGGTAAGAGGGAAGCCTTTCTATTACTTCACCATTTTTGGAGTGCGCCAAAAATACAATTTTTATAAGAGAATAGAATAAATATTATATTCGAGCTCTGTATATAATATACTATTAGAATAAATTAAAATTTATATAAAACTAAAAATTTATTTTTCTTAAAAAAATCCGATAATGTGAGGAAGGGGGACCTTTTGTATCACTTGAACATTTTTGGAAAGGTTCAAAAATATAATTTTTTAGGAGAGATTAAAAAAAAAATATTATATTCGAGCTCGGTATAAGAGTATAATATACTATTAGAATAAATTAAAATTTCTTTAAAATTAAAAATTTATTTTCTTAATAAATCCGATAATAATAGGTAAGGACCCTTTGAAGTGCTTCAAAAATATAATTTTTAGAAGAGATATAAAAATAAATATTATATTCGAGCTCTGTATATCCTATACTACTAAAGCGCATTTGTGACTGCCTCTGTACATATGTACCTATGTATCTATGTATCTATGTCCGTCCCCCAACAAAAACAGTCGTCATGGTTACCATTTTTTTTTTTTTTTTTAGCCAATTTACGATACTATATATTTTTTTAATTTTTGTCTCTACCCCGGGGCTCAGATTTTAGCCGAAGTTACCAATTTTAAATGAAACTATTTATATATATATATATATATATATATATATATAATTAAGGTTTTGTCCGTACTTTGGGATGGTGATGTAGGGGCGGGGGTTGGGCGTGCTGGGTGTGTTTTTTTTGGGGGGGTCTAGGGGGCAGCCTCCTGGCTATCAAGAGGGCCGCCCAAGGCGGGCCTTTGCAGCTAGTATTTAATAAAATATAAGAATATTTAAAATTTATTAAATTTAATAGCTATTTTAATGAATCTCACTATAAAACTATGCTATATTAGTTTTTTCTGCTTTTATGTTTAGAATGGTCCTCTTTTCTCAATCAAATCTACTCTATACAAAACTCTTGACCATGAAATGTTTACGGTGTGTTTCAATTGAAAAAAGTAGATAATAATATTTAACTTATACTTGTTAGAGGCACATTTGTAGTCAGAGTGCAGAAAGGTTGTGAAGATTAAGGGTTACAAATTAACGCCTATTTTCCTTCGAGATCCAGGGGCTATGATACTTGTCATTGAATTTTGAATCTGATTTGGGGGAAATACTAGGCGAGATCTTTTATTGGGAAACTGAGAATTCCGCAAAGCTTTCCGGTGGTCTAAATTGAAACTAGACACCGTGGCGTGTCCCAAAAAATTAAGCCACTTTTCTACCCTACCAAGATTCCTAATAAGCAGGGCTGGTCCTCCAAGGCCGCGGAGGTATACTACTGTAAGGGAAGCGGTTTATGGCGGAGTCATTGGAGAGGCTGAAGTGAAGTACTATGAGGCTCATCGGATTGGAAGGAAGCAGAAGATAGATTGTTCGAGGGGGGGGGGGGGGGGGGGGAGCCAAAGACCAAAATCTAATGACTTTCTCTGAAAATACAAATAATTTAGCACAAGTACGAACTTTCTACGACTTTTAGTTTTTTAAAAAATCAATGTTGAAAATGATCTTACTTCACGCTTCAAATATTTTTCAAAAGAATGAGAAAAAAAAAGAAAATGAACATTTGCGTTAATTTAATACTAAACTTCACTTTCCTGCTGATCGTACCCAGTAAACAGGCACACGGTATGTAAAATAATTGGAACAAAAAAAAAAAAAAAAAATCATGCAATTATTAACTCTTTTACATCTATTTTTAATTTGTCAATCAGTGATTTTATGTTGTTTTTCAATTTTTTAGTGGGGGTCTTTCTTTTTTATATTTCATAAAAAGTAGTGGTGTCAAGAATTTCTCTTTCATAATCAACGGTGTTCATGATTAGATAGTTACCGTTCCTTTACCTTTGTCTGTGTCTTGTGTGATTATTATTACTGACTGTCTTGTGGAATTATTATTACTGAGGTGTAGTTAACCTAAAATCGGAGTGAGTGCTCAAAATATGCTCATACTTGAGAACGATCGAAAGAATAAGCCTATCAAAACTTGGTTCGTGTTCAATAAATAATTATAATCTATCCTATACTTTTTAGGGGTCGTCCATAAATTAAGGGGGAGAGGTCATGTCAGATTTGTGACAAAAAGTGACAGGGGGCCCGGAGATCTTAAAAATTATGATGTCACAAAAGTCAAATTAAAAATTTTCAAATATTTGTTTAGATTTCAGGTTAAGCTGAAAATATTGGTAAAATAAATCTAGACAAAAAATGAGAAGCAAGCAATTTTTATCAAAAACACTTAAATTTTCTACAATTAGTAAATTAAATGGTATAAAAGTAATAGTGTGACGTCACAATTCAGGAGGGCTCACTGAAAATGTGAGACAGGGGGAGAGGGTCCTAAAAATCTTAAAATTCGTGGGACGTAATTTATGGACGGCCCCTTATTGGAAATAAATAATTTGAAATAAAAATACATATCTCTATCAATTTTTATTATTATTATTTTTTTTAAGTAGTAGGTAATTAATATTTTTTTCTTTAGTGTTTGTGTTTTGGTTTGAGAAATGTCTGAAACTGAGAAATGTTTATTCGTTCATGTATGTTAATTCGGATTTCTAAACCCACGATAGCGGAAAAACGAAAGGTCGTAGAAAGTTCATTCAGGTCCCATAATAATATCTAATAATGTCGATCTGTCTAGATTTCCATAATCCACGATAATTCAAAAACGTAGTCATAATTTTTTTTGTCGGTCCGGATTCCCCATTCTTATCACTAGTCAAGAACGCAGAATCGTTCAGTTTGTTCTGCTGCAAAAAAATGTGTATTTTATTTGATCACACACGCAGATAGATTAGTTCCAAGTCATGAGCTCACCTGATGCCTATTTGGAATTTTCTTGTACAGTAATGTAATGGAAATTTATAAACTGTTCATATCCAGGAGGAAACTTATTTTGCTATCGGGGGTGAATAAAATGTTAACAGTATATTTTCATTAAAATATTTTTATTTGTAGATAGGTCAACAGTCTATTTTTTCTTGTTATTCCTATGGGCCCCGCAGATAACCAATAGTTTACTGTAGTGTAAGAAAGAAATCAACCTCCCGCCTGGGCCCCGGGACACTTGACCCCTTTGGTCGCCCCTGTCGGTGACCCTGATTATAAAGCTTCGCGGCGAATCTGTGAAAAGACCGCGGCGCACAGTTGGGAACCTCTGGTATATGCTAATTATGATTAAATTTAATGAGACGACGAGGTGATGCCTTTCAATGTGAATACCTGTAGGTAAAGGTTAAAATCACAATCAGTATTACAATTCAAGGTTTAGAGAGAATCCAATGATTCAATGTTCAAATTCTCTAGAATCTCTCGATTTATATTATCTTAAATTAATTAATATAATATTATGTACATAAATTAGATTTTATTTGATAGGATTTAATTAGCAGCAGTAATTACTATTACTTCAATCAAATTCAAAATTATCATATGTATAGTTTTACTTTACCATACAGGGTATGGTCAAGTATTGTAATCGTGCATGAAAAAAGTGGTTTTTTTCCTTCTTTTTTTCAAAATATCTAAAAAACGGCTGAAAATATTTTGATTAGAAAAATTGAGCGAAACCATGGCATTTGGCTCTACAAAAAAGCTTTAATAAGTGAACATCAAAAAAATTATATTTTTTGAGATAATAATTGTTTTGTCAAAATGTCTGTTAGTCTATGCGTTATCAAATTTTTGTGGACTAGCTAGCTCAAAAACTAGTGTGAATATCGAAACCAAATTTCACACATAGTTTTGGTCCGTTGAGATTAAGAGCGGATTAGATTTTGGTGCATATCGATCGAAAATTAAGGGGGTGGAGGGGGGGTTAAAAATTAAAAATATAGGCTCTTGTACCAAACTCAACCAAATTTTGTATACATAATCAGTGGGACCCGAGAAGTCTAAAAATGCAAAAACTAACCGCCCAAAATGGGGGGGGGGGGGTGTAAGGTCAAAAAATCAAAATATAGGCCCTTGTACCAAACTCAACCAGATTTTGTATGCATAATCAGTGGGACCCCAGAGGTCTAAAAATGCAAAAACTAACCGCCCAAAATGAAGAGGGGTAGGGTCAAAAAATGAAAATCTTGGCCATTAACCAAACTCAACCAAATTTTGTATACATAATCAGTGGGACCCCAGAAGTCTAAAAATGCAAAAACAAACCCCCTTCCTTACATGATTATAAATAATTTTATTAAATATTAAATATAAGTGAGGGGCCAGGTTGTATGGTAAAGTCAAGTGGATGGCCACATCAGAACACGTCAGCTTATTTTAAGGAAGTAGATATTTATAAGGAGAAATCACTGAGGTTGTCCACTGCTTAATGCAAATAAACATACAGCTATACGAGTCAATATACATACACATATATAATTTATTTATTTGACACTATAATTTCACAGGTTTGACCTTAATCATCAGTCTTTTTATCTAAAAATATTCTATCTGTTATTTATCATGGGTTCAAATACACGATTGGATGTAGGTAAATTTGTTTTCACAAATCGTTTGTTAAGTGACATCTTACTATTAGAACAAAAGAAAACCAAGCTGGGACTTGTCTTCTTTTTCTTATAAGTTAAACATTTTTTAATAGTTTTTTCTTCACTGAATAAGTAATCTTTTTCAAGAACGGTAAACCTTTTGCTCACTCAAGTGTCAAATTTGTCCTTTTCTGCATTGTAGGTATTAATAAAATAAATCAAGAGCAAATTGGATCAAATGAGATTTGAAACGGTACATTTTTGAGGGTTAACTTAGCCAACAAAAACTGATAGTGAATATAGTGTCATTTATAAGTTATATCACGCTCTGATATTAACTATGTAACTAATTTATTAAATAAAACAAATACTAGCTATTCTTAGGGCCGGTTGTATGTCGCAAAGTATATGCTTTTTACCACCAACACAGGTTAGATGGTAAATGGAGGGACTGGGATGGCCAATCAGATGCCAGGCACTGATCCCTCCATTTACCATCTAGCCTGTGTTAGTGGTAAAAAGCATTTACTTTGCGACATACAACCGGCCCTTAGTGACACAAGGAGGCGCTAGAAAAAAACTGAGAAAATATTAATCCTGGTTAATTTCATGCTTATCTATTTGTGGGAGAGTCAGAACTATAATACAATTCGTTAAACCTCTGATCTTTTCTATAATTCTGTACATGCTACATTATAACTTATTGTTAAGGTAGTTGTTTCGCGACAATACTAGCAAAAAGTTAATGCTAGAGTAAATAGAACAGACAATAAGGATTCATAATTCATAAGCCTAAAACTTTTTGGTGTTTATGTACCACTACTAGCCAATTACCTGCTCGATTGACAAATCTCGCAACATTATCCGAGCTTGAATCATTTTTATCATAGAAATGATAGATAAAATACATTATTAAGGTCGATTTATTAAACAAAAAGTTCTTAATAAGCGATTGAAAGCTGTTGCGACAATGGCTGATGCGAAAAAACGTCAAAAAAATACTAAAGTTAATCCACTTTTTAGGTTAAATATATGCGTTGTTGCCAGCTTAATTTTTAGTATAAATTTTTCATTATTTATTCATTATTATCTCACTGTGCTGTAACTATGAATTAAAATTTTGTTAAAAAATGTATTAGTTATTGTTTAATGTTGGTTTAGTTTTTTATAACAATGGTAAAAAGAGTTTCTTAATTATAATTAAATATGTATGTAAACTTTCCGATATCCCGTATAGTGCAATGTATAAGAGTCTGAATAACTCTATCTTTGGAATTTAATATCTCCCGAATTATATTGATCATAAATTTCGTTTTGCCACCAATCGATGCAGAAGTATTTAAATAATAATGTGTCTAAATTTCAAAAAAATCCTAAGAAAACCCATATGGTGAAACAACTACCTTAAGGCGAGAGATTATCACTAACTTGGAATCTTCGAAATGTGATGCTAAAGAGTGAAGACAAATCATTTGCAACTTGGGAACATAAATCAATCTAGGTGCTTTCTTTTTTCTCACTTTGTTAAATCTTTTGACATTTAAGAAAGAAATCACCAGAGAAGTTTATACAAATTGATCAAAGTTGTGGTGGTTGAATAGATTATTAAAACATTTTGAAATGAACCACATTATTCACTATTTAGATTCTTAAATTTATTATTATTTATCATTTCATATGTGGTCGAAACTTCGAGGAGTTGTGTTTGTGTAAATTAGTTAGTGTTTTAATAAACAGTGCCATAATATGGTTTATTTCAAAAAGTTCTAATAAATTAACCTATTACTGGTTGCAAGGCCCGCCTTCGATGGGCCTCTTGCTAGCCAAGGGGCGACTTGGACCCTAAGTCACTTAAACACTCCTTCTCCTCCATCTCCAACCACTCTCCATCCCACCGGCCCTCTCTCCAACCCCGGAACTTCTCCCTGGCCTCTGATCACCCTCCAACCCTGTAAACCTACCCCCTGGACTCCCCACCCATGGAGGTCGCATCCCCTCAACCTCCACCTTTCCCCTGGATCCAAACCCTCACCACTGGACCCCATTGTAAACCTACCCCCTGGACTCCCCACCCATGGAGGCCGCATCCCCTCAACCTCCACCTTTCCCCTGGATCCAAACCCTCACCACTGGACCCCACCTCCAAACCCCAGATAGGTATATATAGGTACAGACGTAGGCACAAATCCCCCTTAGTATCCCCTGGACCCCACCCCTGACTCCCAACCACTGGACCCTCCCCTGGGGGGACATAGGTACATGGGTAGGTACAGAGGCAGACACAAATGCGCTTTAGTAGTACAGGATTTGAGATTATCAATAAAGGTGTCTAGAACTTTTAAACAATGAAGCATTAGCTAGATAGGTGAACTTGTGACAGCATGGAGAATTTATCGAAACAAAGATGAATAGTACTCTTCTTTTAGTAGCAAAAGATAATTTAAGAGCCTCTCAACAAAAATCCGAGTAATGTTTCCAATTTTGGAGGACAGATTTGAAGGAAAAAGTGAAACTTAACAAAATTTTGCACTAAGTATAGGAATAAATAAAATTTGCAGAAACATTAAAAGAGTGAATTATTGGTAAAATAAACCACATTAGATTTGGTATAGATTCGTAAATTTTTATTTAATGACAGGATTGCAAGTACCAAATTAAATTTCCGCCATTTCATACGAGAATACTGGTACAATTAGTGCCCCGCATGCACCTTTCGCGGGACGCCTCTTCTAGGACCCTAGAAACGTCGTCCTGGCTCTCGCGGGACACCTGGCCACTCTAGATGCGAAATCCATTTACGATACCAGGACGGATATTACCATGGTTACTCCAATCCCATGAAATGTCCTGTTCTCATCATAAAAGGCTTTCTAGAAGATTTAATTCACTGCTGAATTCATCATAAAGGACGACATCGATTAATCAGATGAACCATCTAATGTGTCTTTCTTTTATTGAGTTCCGTGCCAACATTTTCATACGACTCTCGCTTTCTTTTTAAAATTCAGCGTAGATCGAAAATGTTTATCTTTTATTGCAATGTTGCCACTTCTAATGACAAAAACTAATGTAGACTGATTAAATGCTGAAAATATAACTTATAAAAACACTTCTCTATCTCTGTCTCAAAAATCTCAAAATTAAATCATTCTGCAATATTAAGAATTTTTCCAACTTATATTTACATCTTGACGTCGATACAATGTGCTCAGACTTCTTTAAAATTGATAGTACCATGAAACAGTCTAAATACAATTGAAAAAAAATTGTTTTGCCAAGAGTAACAGAGTTGTTGATTCATAAAGCGAAATCATTACGGTTATCCTATGCTTGATGAAAATAAACATATACCTACATACCTATAAAAGCATACTAAATCCAAATAGAAATATGTAAGTATGTATAATTTATTTGTTTGAGACTATAGTTTCGAAAGCTTAAAGTTCATCATCAGTCTTTTAATTAGAAATATTTTGGGGAATGTCCAAATTTTTGTAGCTCAAAAATTAAAAATACTTTTTACCATGGTGTGTGAGATATACCTGTAAAGACTTCATTAACTAAAATGAGGCTAGTTTTTTTTTTTGTAATTCTCATTGGACCCAAAGTAGCCAGTTTTTAAATCATTTTTATACCAGAGAATTTTCAATAAAGTAAATTAAAATTTTTAAAATTAGTTCATTTACTCGTTAGGAGGAACGTACTATAAGAACTAATTTGATGCCTCAAGTATTTTGAAAGATATAGTTATTTGTCTGCTGCTGGCCTGATTTTGGGCGGGACCAAATATTGAATTCACGGTAATTCAGCTAGCAATTGGTTACGGGACCCTCGGTATTCGAGTTCAACCTACAAGTGTAAAAAAGTTTCCTGTTATAAAATTTTTTCACTATGACTCCTAATAGTAAATCTTTAGAAAATTGGCAACAGGTCTTAATGGAAATTCCGATTTAAAAAGTGAGATCGGTTAACTTTTAATGAAATACAAATTTCGTTTTTTTAAATGAATTGGAAAATTTCCAATCTGGTAATTCATTATCGAATAAATTTCAAGAGAGGGGGATTAAAAAAATCAAATATCTCCTAGTGAAACTTGAATTTTTTGACACTACTGTGAATGAAATTTTTTATAAGTGAACATATCTCTCTTTTCCTTAAATATTTTAAAATTTCATGTACATAATTTTATTTAGATTACTACTAAAGAGCAAACGGCGATTTTATATACATCATAATGAAAATCTCGTTTTCGTGAATAACGAGATTTTACAGTTTGTATTTCCAAGATCGCCGAAGTCCGAAAAATAAGTTTTTAAAAATATCTGAGTGTATGTCTGTAAACTAGGGTGATCGTTATTTTGGGTATTTTCAAATTTTTACGCTGACAGAGGCTCATATGATTCGAAATAAATAAAAAAAAAATATTCCCCAGGTTTCAAGTATCTATCCCAATTTTAACCTGTGCCGCACACCGATGCATGTTTCAATCTAAATAACATAGGTTTTTTGGCATTGAACGATCAATTTTTTATTCCGACCAAAGTAATGGTTCAAAAAATTTGAAACTCTGTAGACGTTATCCTTATAATAGTAGCTGTTTCTCAGAATTTTTGCAGATTTTTAGCTATTATAATTTTGGAGTCTATAACTTATTAACACTAAAATATATAGCAGTAATTTATCTAGATGTAACTCCAAGTAAAAATTCGAAAATATCCAAAATATATTGGACCACCCTACTGTACACGTGTATATTTAATTAATTTAATGTAATTTTCTACTCTGACTTTTGAATTAATAATTAAAAAATGTTTGAGTAGTCCTACTGTATACCGAAGTAAACCGAGTAAATAAAGTCTAACTTTCCCAAAGACAAATCCCTTACAAAGAGTAATCACCAATAATGGAAAAGAAAAAGAAAGAACCAAGAAAAATGACACTGCGTGTAAATCAAGAAGTAGTATATTTTATTGCAACGAAATTTTCTCTGGAGAGAGACGGGCTGGTAGAAATTTTAATTGAATGTTATGGAAGGCAGCCCAGAGGTAGTGAGGAAAGAAAAAATTAACACATATAAATAAGGTGTAATTTATTGAAATCCTTCCTCCTTTCCTTTCAAAACCGACGTTTCGGAGGATTTTTCCCTCCGAAACGTCGGTTTTGAAAGGAAAGGAGGAAGGATTTCAATAAATTACACCTTATTTACTATGTGTTAATTTTTTCTTTCCTCACTACCTCTGGGCTGCCTTCCATTACATTCAAATAAAGTATATTTTATTTCTGTAAATTAAAAAAAAGTTCTATTGATTTTATTTCCAATACTCAATCAGAGATTCTATTAGTAGTAATGTAAATCTTGTGTTTAGTTTAATTTCGGATATTATTTTCTCCGAAATATGTTGAGACGTCTGAATTCAATTAATATTGCTGTAGCAGGACTTGAACCCAAAAATGCTCGCTTTTAGTACTTTTGCTAGCAATTCACCAGGCTACAGGCGCCGCGCCGGCGCCTCTACTCAAATTTTACTTTATATAATTAATACTTTGAATTTGAAAATAGAAAGAGAAATGATGCATCGTAACTTACAAGACTATTTAATTAAAGAAGATGAACAATTTTATTAACGCTGTCGACATAAAAACAGTAAGACATGATCTTCATTTAAATTTCTTAATTAATTAGCTCAGGTTTTCTCTTCTTTTTCTCATAATAAGTAGATATTCATTTGCAGTAAAATATTTAATCATATGCAAATTTAATATTTATGAAGTCAATCCATTAAAAATAAAAATAAATAAATAAAAACCAGAAATGATTTGAAAAAAATAATTAAATTATAAAATATCATTGACTATAAATAAATAAATTATTCTTTATCGTCAAAATTAATTAATTGATTAAATATTTTATTTTTTACTAATTAAAAAAATTATATAAAGATATAATTTAAATTATATTTAGTAGCTCCAATAGTTGTCTTTAAGGAGGTTCTTAATTAATACAATCCACACAAAAAGTTTTAGCCTCGTAACCACTCTATAAATATGAACGGAACTAAAATTTTAGGTTATGTTTTTTTAACGTCACTGTCCCCTCACATTAGGAAATCTCTATATGTATACACACATACTACCGGGTCGTTTCTAAGCCATTGAGCTTATATCCCCTCCACTAAAAATAATAGCCCAAATATGTTTTTTTTTGTTTTTTATCAAAACTAAATATTTTGTAAATAATTTCAATTTTTTTTAGTTACTCCGAATATATTATTCTAACAAACATTAGTTTTTCATCAAGATGGTGAAAGTCCTTCAGTGAAAAAAAAAATAATGATCATATCCCCACCCTTTCCCTATCTACCCTATGTTAAAATTGTCATTTTTAATTTTTCTTATTAAATTGAAAGGTTGTTTTTGTCATTTTTAATTGCAAATCCACAAAATAAGTTAAAATTATGGAAAAATTTCCCGAACCCGCTCATTATCTTTCTTATCTTTTTTTTATAATGATGCTGATACAAGAAGTTGCACCGAAAAGGTTCAATCTCTGTAGTCCGCGATAGACCCTTGTATTTTGGAAATAAAAAGAGATTTAGGGGTTGGGTTGGAGTTGAAGGTATTCGTGGATGCGTGTCTTGAAAGATTGAAGGTTTTATATGTTGCTTGGAAGACGGTCGGAGGAATCATCAACGAAAAATAAAAATAAATTTGATATCTCAAGTATTTTGGATGTTATAAGGTATGGAACCCTCGGTATAAGGTCCGATTCGCACATGCCCAGGCTATTTGAATTATTCAAACTACATAGTATAACATTACTTACACAATACCTATAGAGAGGTACTATAGAGAGAGGGAAGCTGGAATGATGCAGATAAGAAATTAAAAAAAAAACAAGAATTGAAAGCGAGCAGCAGTTGTATTTTTTGAAGGTAGCCTCACTGGTTCGGTATTATTCAATAGGTGCCGGATAGAAAGCAAACCGAGAGAGAGAGAGAGAATTTCACCGGAGAAGAGGAAAGTCACCGGACAATGGCCAGCCAGACTTTTCGCTAATAAATCACTCACAAGCAAGAATCTATACAAGTTTCTTCTAATTCCTCAAACACGATGCTAAATAACAAATTAAATTTAAATTAAAAACCTATAACCAAAAACAAAACTGAATCAGCGATAGGAGGAAAATTGATCTGCTAGTGATGTTGGACAAAGTGAGAGAGAGTGAATAAACACTAAAAGAAATTTAATTATCATATTTTATCATAATTATAGTATATAAATTTGATGTTTTCATGGCCACAATTAATGACCTCCATGTTTCGAGTCGTGATCTCCACCTTTCTATATATTTAAATGAATAAGGCGAATTTTCGAAAGTTCTTGAGTTATGTCTTTTTGTGGTTTCATCTTTCTACTAATTCTGGTTAAAAGATAAAGCTCCAAATCTCTAAATTCAGGAAACTTAGGAAGCTGAAATTTTACTAGTTTCTTTTTTAAAAAAGTTTATCAATTTATGATAGCATAAAATTTTAAGAACGATCCAAAAAGGTTTGCGAAAAATTTTTTTCTGTGGCGGCATTCTTGAACAATGAAAAAATATAAGTAGAGGCGGGTGTCATTTGTGTATTTTTATTAGCTTCTTCTAAAAATTCAAAATGCGTTATACGTTATATCGTACAATTCAAGAAGTATAACTGTCGGAATTCTAAAATCGAAATCTTTTCAACACTCAGTATTCCTCTTTAGACTTCCTCAAACAATTCCATTGAAATGCACGCAACACGCCTAGAATTGAGAATGCTGTAAATATGTTAACATAACACAGTGTATCTTGTAATTACCCGTCTCATATATATATAAATACCTATACCACATTTTTGATAATCCTTCGGGAGCTGGGCGTTAGAATATGTTAATTTTTAAGCTTACTCAACGTCTCCTTCCCAACATTCCTCTTTAAGCCTCCTCAATCAACTCCACTGAAATGCACGCAATACGCCTAGAATTGAGAATACTGTAAATATGTTAACATAACACAGTGTATCTTGTAATTACCCGTCTCATATAAATACCTATACATCACTTTCGATAATCCTTAGGATCAGGGGCGTAGTTACGGGGGTTGGGGTCAGAACTCATGGGATGGGTACTGGCAACGACAAACCGTTTCTTATGGCAAACTAACCTTAATTAAATATATTTCATATGTTTGATCAAGAATTATGTTCTTTTTTAATTTCTTAAAGTACCTACGTATTTGTTTTAATAAAAAATTCCCACTAAATATTTCGCCTTGTGGATTGAGCCCCCATGAAATTTTTTTGGCTACGCCACTACTTCGGGAGCTGGGGGTTAGAATATGCCAATTTTATAAGATTACTAAACGTTTCATCAATCTCTCCCTTCAGAAGTTTGTTAAAACAAGTAACCACTTGCTTCAATAGTATTTACAGATTCTAGTGAAGTAGAGGGAATATTGGTATCTGCTTACTTTCTTTGAAGTTACAGTACTATCATTAAAATGGATCTAATTAAGCTCCGACTAATGAAACCTCCCTGATGTTCCCAGTTACTACCTTCCTCTAATTTCATCTGGATCTACTATGGAAAAAATTAGAAATATTGGTATTTGTTTCAGAAAGCGGGAAGAGACACCATCTGAAGTATTGGGTTCATACAGTAAAACACCTAGGGTGTGGAAAAAATACACGAAAATGATTAATTTACTATTTTATACAGGATTAGGCAAAAAGATGTTAACATTAAATTTATATTTTTTTGTGCAGATTAAAACATGGCGTCCCAATTTTCCATTAAGGAACGAAGGATAAATTAAATTATATAAATATATTAAAATTCTTCTTCTTCTTATTCTTCTATATAGGTGTGAACACCTGTTTCTCCAACATATTATAATCAGTCATCAGGGTCATAACTCTCTTTCCATCGTTTTTTGGTCTTCCACGGCTTCTGACCCCCTCGGGACGGCTTTTTGCCAATATTTTCGGGAGACGGTCGTCTTGCATTCTGTCTACATGGGCAGCCCAGCATCTTCTTCTTACATGAACCCAATCGACTATGTCCTGAAGACCGCTTATTTTCCTAAGGTGTTCGCTCCGGATTTTGTCATGTAGGGTCTTCGAATGGATGGCTCTTACAACTCTCATCTCAGTTGTCCGGAGAAGCTGCTTTGTAACGGTTGTGTCTGCCCTGGACTCAGCCCCATATGTTATTATCGGGCGAACACAGGTCTTATATATCCTAATTTTACTTTCGGAAGACATAAACTTATTTTCCCAGACTAGATTGGATAGACAGCCCGAAATCTTTGCTCCTTTGATGACTTGCGAAGTTACTTCTTCCTCAAGGTTTCGTCTGCTAGAAATCTGAACTCCCAGATAGTTAAAGCTTGGGACTTGTTCTATTGGACTGTTGTTGATGACTAAGTTACACCTAAGGGAAGCTTTTGCAATCGCCATGCATTTTGTCTTGGTGGTAGAGACTTGCGTGTTAAGCCGATCGGAATTTTCAGAGAATTTGTCCAGGAGAATTTGAAGATCCTCTTCGTACTCCGCCATCAGGACCGCGTCATTAGCATAGCACACCACTGACAAAGTGGTTTCCCCCAATTTGTAGCCAAGGTGTTCGGGTAGATTTATATATTAAAATTATATAAATATTATATAAATAAATTAAACACCTATTTAATGTCAACATATTTTTGCCTCACATGCGCTGAGGCAAAAAGATGTTAACATTAAATTGGTGTTTATTTTATATTTTTTTTTTTTTTTTGTTTTTAATGCAATCGAATACAAGAAGGGGCGCACCAGTAAAGAAGCAGCCTCTATGGATCTCGAAAGACCCTTGCATTACCGAAGAGAAGGAAAAGTTTATTAAGTTTAAGTATAATTTATATATATATATATATATATATATATATATATATATATATATATATATATAATTTTTTTAATTTTAATATATTTATATAATTTAATTTATTCTACGTTGCTCAATGGAAAACCAGGACGCCATGTATTAATCTGCGAAAAAAAATATATTTAATCATAACATCTTTTGCCTCACCCTGTATAATGGAAAAAGAAATACATTAACGGGACTAAATGTAGATAATATAATGCTACCTTTCGCCTTAGTAATAGCCAACGTCAGGGTGGCCGGACAAGGCACATGAATAAGAAGAATTGAAAATTGAACAAAATACAAAAAACTCATTCAATTAAATTAAAATCTACATTCGTTTATTAATTTTGTTTTTTTGTTCATATTAAAAAGGGTAAAATAAAAGTTCATGACAGAGTTATCTATATACTATATATACACTTACTGTCTAAAACAGATGTTCAGAATAACAAATCATTTATAATATTTTTTTCATCCTGATTGTCTTTTTTTGTGATATACAGCAAATCTCAATTTATTTTCAGACGAAGGCCATCTTACTACGAAAACATCTTTTTATTCAGGATTCTTTTTTTCTAAGAAGGGTGAGAAGATTAAGAGAAAAATACGTTTCCATAAATTTTCTTCTTCGAAAAGTCTTTTTTATTTACTCATCACTATAGGCTGAGATCTTTTTCAATTCCAGATAGAGAATAAAGGATGGGAAATAGCTTGCTTTTTTGCTATCAGGAAATACATAAATTTTAATGATTTATTTAGCTTTCTTTTTCTCAAATAATATTACTAATAATCAAACATATATAGCAAGATTACAATTTATATATATATATATATATATAAAGAACTTAGTTTCAGGATAGATTAATATTGTCTTAAATACATATGTATATTTATATCTATATTATATTATAACATTGGAGAATTAATAGAAGGCAGCCCAAGAATAATGAAAAAATAAAATTCCGAATAAATTAAATTTATTATAAAGTCATTTTTGAAGAAGGGGAGAAGATATTCCGAAACGTCGGTTTTTAATAGGATAAAAATGACTTTCCAATAAATTTATTTTATTAGGAATTTTATTTTTTCATTATTCTTGGGCTGCTTTCCATCCATCCATTCATATTTATATTTGGTATAGTACCTGGCCACCGAGCGATGCTAAGAAAAACTATACATAGCATGAAGCTTTTAAAAAATTTTAAAATATTCATAAATAAAAATTTCTACTTTCTACTGAAAATGTTTGCAGTCCCCCGCGAAAAACCAGCAGACCCCAGGTTGGGAATCACTGATTTAGATTAAAATTTGAATTTTCACTGTAATCAAACATAATTAATTATAATTATTTATTGAACAAGAACAAGAACAAATAATACAAAACAACTACGACGTTTCGAATGACTTATTCTTCGATCGTTCTAATCTTAAATAAGTCGATCGAAACGTCGTAGTTGTATTGTATTATTTAAAATTAATTATGTATGATTTCACTAAAAATTCACATTTTAATCGAATTAATCACGAAAATAAAGGCTTTAATAACTTCATTACTAATACTGTTTAGACTTTATACTGAATTCACAGTCGTTTTATTGTATATAAATTAATTTAGATAATGGGAATTTTAACCCTCTATCTTCATTAGAATTGCAACCGCTATAAATTCAAAGTAGTCAGTATTAAATTTTTAGGTAAAATTTAGCTAAATATAATTCGCAAATAGTATAGACCATAATCTATAAACATGTGTTTGACGAACGAAAGTGGGTTAAATTCTCTCCCCCTCTTTCTCATTTATAAATCAATATAAATTTGTATATTGTATTTGTTGATATAACAAACTAACTAAATCCCTATAATTAATTTCGTAAACTTGTTTCGTAAACTACAACAACAACCAGAAAAAAGTAATTTATTTTGTCATAGTTCACTAATAATGGTTATTTTCTCACATGTCGCTTCATATAAAGACTCTATTATGATGATGATTATTATTAATGTTATTTACTAAAAAACAAAAACGAGAGCTCATTTGAATAGAGTATGAAAGAAGTTGCCTGAGAAACAAGAAAATGAATGAATGAATGTGTTCATAATAATTATTATTAACGTATCTGTCTCAAGATGGAAATAATTTTTATAGCTGTTTGTTTGTTCGAGTTAGTTTGTGCTTTGAGAGAAGATTGTGTGTTCGTAGTGCCTAATTAAAATTCTAGTTGCATAATTAAATAAATTGACACCTTCTCATGTGGCCATCCACTTGACTTTACCATACAATTCTGGTTGAGTTTGATACAAGGGCCTAGATTCCCCCCCCCCCCTTTGGGAGGTTAATTTTTTCATCTTCTGGTAACCCACTGATTATGTATACAAAATTTGGTTGAGTTTGGTCCAAGGGCCTAGATTTTCATTTTTTGACCTCCGCCCCCCCCCCCATTCGGGCGGTATGTTTTTGCATTTCTAGTGTTCTAGGGGTCCACTGATTATGTATACAAAATTTGGTTGAGTTTGGTCAAATGGCCTAGATTTTGATTTTTGACCCCCCCCCCCCTAATATCGGCGCCAGAAAAAAAATATTTTCGTTATTTTAGGTTCACTTTATAGTATATTTCATTTTTCTTGTTTATTTAGTTTGAAAATATCATAATTTTAAATTTTAAACCCCCCCCTTCCCCCCTTGATTTTTGGGTCGATATGCACCAAAATCTAATCAGCTCTTAATCTCAATGCACCAAAACTACGTGTGAAATTTGGTTTTGATATTCACAAGTTTCCGAGCTAGCTCGTCCACAAAATTTGGTAACGCACAGACTAACAGACATTTTGACAAAACAGTTATTATCTCGAAAAATACCACTTTTTCGATGTTCACATATTAGAGCTTTTTTGTAGACCGAAATGCCATGGTTTCGCTCAATTTTTTTTTTTTATTAAAATAGTTTCAGCCGTTTTTGAGATATTTCGAAAAAAAAGAAGCGAAAAAACCACTTTTTTCATCCACGATTACAATATTTGACCATACCGTATATGGTAAAGTAAAAATGGATTTAAAAATCTACTTGTTTACAAGTATCAGGGAAATGAAGCGAATGATCTGATGTAAATATTATCCTAGTTAACTGCTGCATATACTCAGCGGTGCAAATGAAAATAAATTAAATAAGTTTTTGTATTGAATACACACAGGTTATAAATGATTTTTAGTACCGACTTAATTTCTTTTCTATAATTTTGGTTTTTACCAGATTTTTTTAATATGTTGAAAAAATGTTGTTAAATATTTGTAATTAAAAACAAAAGTAAAGAGACTCAGAAACGTAAAGAAATGCAAAAATATTCTTTCGTGCACACTACACTTTACCATATTACAATAGATAAAGTAAAAATATTTCCAAAAATAAACAGAAGCTCAAGTCTAAAAATTAAATAACAAAAGTAATTTTAATCAACTTCTCAAGATCAACATCAGAACGTTCTTTTCCTGTTTAAAACGCGCCAAAAATTATTTGCGATCGATAATGTCGTAAAATAGACTTAACGCTTTATTCCAGCGTTGATCTATTTATTTAATATTTTACCCAGTAACCTATATTCCCAGTCAAATATTTATTTATTTTTCTTGACCATGGCGGTTTTCTGGATATTTATTTATTTATTTTTTATTCATTGACTACGGCAACTTCCTGTCTACTTAATTATTTGAATGTTTTTTAAATTATTTATTTTTAAACAACAATTTCTTTAAACCCAGTGACATATTCTATTTATTTTCTTGTTTTATTTAATTGATTATTTATTTATTCTGCCCAGTGAGTTTATTTATTTATTTTATTGTTTGGACGACGTGCGGTATTCCCTTTTTTATTTGTATTATTATTATTATTTTATTCTTGGTCGCAGCATACTAAGGTTTCCCACCGTTCTGCTGTGGCCACACCCTGAGCCACTCAACCGGATCCTGAGTGGGAGGATTAGAGGGTTATAAGGGGAGATGTGGAGGCCCTAAAAAATAGTATTATTAATTATTTTGGTTTCGAGGAAGCCCGCAAAAATCTAAACAATTATAGGTTAATGCACGTTTAAATATATACATAAGAATTCTAACTGTTTAATTTGTTAGACAAGCTTGAATTTGCGCTCCCCCCCAATCCTAAATTTATATACAAAAAAATTCCCGCTCCCCAAAATAAGCCGCTTCTTGAAAGTTGTCGCCGGGGCACGTGCCCCATTTGCCCCCTAGATCCGACCCTGGTTGAGCACTCCAGCATTTAATCTTGGGCATCCTGGGCCGTTTCCTTGAAGATTCACAAACCTGCTTACGATTCTACATTCTTGTAAGTAAATATTTAGAGACTCGTTATCAACAATTTTCTTTACATTAAATCTTAAGAAAAAGAATTTAAACATTTGTAGTCTTACATAACTCATGACAACTCGATGCATTTGTAAAAAAAAATCAAATGGTTATCTGAATCAGAAATCGATGAACTTATTATTATTATTAATTTATATTCGATAGAAAATACATCCTTTTTAAAAAATGAATTCTAAAGTATATTATATTTAGTATTTATATAACGTTATATTATATGATGAAATGTATTATGGTTTTTCTATTTCACTAGAAAAACCAATTTATCTCTATCACGATTCTTTGATCAAAGTTAGAATTTATATCTTTCTGTATTATAATGAGAGTTTTTAACAATATAGAATATAAATAAGATTTTCTCTTGTGTAGGTATTAGTTTACTAGCCATCCATGGTTATATCTACATTTTCGTTCTTGATGTTTCCGAAAATTTCTTAGAGATTTCTTTCTTCCAACTTCAGATTGAATTTAAACTACATATTTCAAAATAGAATAATTAAATTAAATTAGAATAGTGATAATTCCAATTATAAATTGATTAATCTCATTTTAAAATTAATTATTCTGAATTTGAAATTTAAAAGATTTGTTTTTTTGAAAATTTAATTCCATTTATATACTTTGACGATCGAACTCGAAAGTTTTGATTTTCTTTCTGAATAATCATCTTAAAATTTATAAATATATAAATCCTCTGCTTGATACAATTAAGTATAGGTACAGATTCACATAAATGTAAATAAATACACATACATATCAGTGGCGGTTGGTGATTTTTCAACCAGGGAAATGAAGCGAATGATCTGATGTAAATATTATCCTAGTTAACTGCTGCATATACTCAGCGGTGCAAATGAAAATAAATTAAATAAGTCGAAAAAAGTACCCTTCATTTTTTGAAATTTTATTTTAATCTTCGTTTTTTTTTTTTGCAAATTTCATCGAATACGTCATCATTTTTGTTATTTTTCAAATTTAACATTAGATTTTTTAAAAATATATTTTCGGACCTTCACCCCAGTGTGAGTGAGGATAGAATTCAGAAATTAAATTTGGTGACTTAAACTCCACAGACCTTGAGATGGAAATCAACCATCTTCCACAATGAATAAGCCTGTCCTAAAAAAATCTTAAATTTCTTATAATTCTATTGCTATGAGCAAGTTATGACTATAGTAATCAATAGTACTCTTAGCTATTTCCGGTCTTATATATTAAGAGTTCTTAGAAATGGATTATTCCAAATATTCTCAAATCATCTTTATTAATTCCTTTTTTTGTACTATTACTATTTTATTAGTTCCTCAGCGAGAAAAAATTTTATTCGACTAAAATTCGTCTGGACTTGTCTTTGACATGCTTGAACTGGAAGATATATCTACCAGGCAGAGACTTCAAACATTCTATCCGCGCCCATTTCGGAAAATCAATCATTTTACTTTCCCCTTGAAACTATGTAATAATTTTGTTTCATTTCGAGAACCAATATAATTTTCACAAAAAAAAATGTTTTTTATAGAAATATTTGAAATAAAGGATATTAATTTGAATATTTATTTTGAAGTCGATATTTATGAAAATACTCTAAATGTTTGAAATTTTAGGAATGCGCCGAATCCATGGACCGCGCGCTACTGATATATAAATTATAGATATATCTAAAGAAATAAAATTATATAAACCTATGAATAAATATATAAATATATATATATATATTTGTTTTTATTTATATCATAATTACCTACGTATAGATAAAATAAGTAATATGTACCATATATTTGCATCAAGGAGAAAACAACTTGTTTGATTTGCTCTTATAACAAGACTGGATAATTGTAAAAAGTTCAAAGGCATATCAATTTCAAGTCTTCATTGCATGTATAAGAAGAAAATTACCATCTTAATTGTCTAGATATAAAATTGATGAACTGGAGAATACCCTGCAGATATTTGAAATTATTATTAAGTTATCCTCGCATATAGCTAATTTCTGATTTTAAATTCAAAACAAATGAAGACTAATTCATTCATTCTTTTCTCTTTATTTATCTCTCTATCTATAGTATATCTAATAGACAAAGCTTTACAAATACTTGTTCATAAACTCTGAGCTTATTACGTTAGCTAAATGCCGGATATAAAACAAAACAAGCATGAAACCCTCATCATTATGCTAAATACATGCGGATATCACTGTTGATGGCCTGTTTCTAGGTTAACCAACAAAAAGACCTTCTCAAAGTTATTAAAATACTCTCAGATGAACCCATTATATAATATTTGTTTTTGTTTTTTATCATCATATTCAAACTATAAATTGACCTAAATTTTTAGAAATATAAAATAAATAATTATAAGAAGATAGCCAAGCCATCGAATATATCAGAGTAGGCATATTATTTTAACTCTGTGACCAGATCCATCACCTAAATATTATCTTCTTTTCAAGAAAGAAATGGTCTATCTCAACTTATAGATGAGCCCCATGGTGCAGCCGTATAGCAGAGTTGGAATATTAATTTAAATATTAATAAAATAAAAAATTAATTGTAGATTAAAAATGGACTGTAATTAGGTTTATTAGAATTTAATATAAGTAGTGGATTATAGAAATATGAATTTAAAAATTGAATACAAGTAAGTGATGGTAGAAGTAACTTAAAACTATATGTAAATAAAGAAGTTAAAAATTCAGCTAATTGCAAAATACAAATATGCACAAAATATAAGCAAAGTTTATATATAAATCAATTATATACAAATTAACTTGATGAAGAAAATGGACGTATTGCTTCCCGTTTACACGGACTCCTGATCCAATGAAGTTATATTTGGTTTTCAAAAAACCTTAGGGAATTCTTGGAGAACAGAAAATAAAAAACATATAATTAATTAGCTTATGCAAGACTCCATAAACATGATTCAAAGAAAATTAAGATGATAAATACCTTGGAGAGATTCGAGAAACCAGTTTAGTTTTATTAAAATTAATTAATTAACTAACGCCAATCGCGTTTTTAGCACAAATTGCTAAATAGATAGCCAGATAATCGAAGCGTGCAAACAATTGGTCTATTTTCTATTTGGTTGTAAATCAAATAAACAAATATAAAAACTCAGCATCAACTTAATATTGATGAAAAACTAAATAAATTTATGCTTACGATCTATCTGCTATTATCATGAATTTTGACTACTCTCAAAATTCATATTAGACGCTCTCAGCGTAGGTTCAAAATAAAAGGGGACAAAATATTATGGTTCAGGCCTTTTTATAGACACCAAAGCATGGAACTAAAGAGAAAAGGATGGAAAATAGTCCCTCAAATTCAAGGTACAGCACCACCTATAGTGGAATTTGACGAGGCGGTGAATTTCGAAAAGGAATATTTCGAGAGCTCAATTTGCTAGCACCACCTCATATTTATCATTTAACAAATAATTGTTAGAGTTCGTGACTGTGATGAAACTGTACTAGATGAAGGAGGAGATATCAGCCAAAGATGGAATCACTGGGTTCAATAAAACACCTTTAATAAGACGTTTCGGTCTGAATTTTATTTGGCCATCTTCAGTCAATTAGGAGTTAAAAACATTCATTCTTTCTGAAACTTTTTGGTCCAGGCACGTTATAAATTTACATGAAGCTAAAAATTTTTTATTTTTGACAAGGCTTGGTTCGATCACATATGTGTACCGCATTTTGTGTATAACTCCTAATTGACTGAGATGGCCAAATAAAATTCAGGCCGAAACGTCTTATTAAAGGTGTTTTATTGAACGCAGTGATTCCATCTTTGGCTGATACCTCCTCCTTCATCTAGTACATTTAACAAATAATATTGATTTATTATTAATAAGAAATTTAAAAGGCTTGGTCCGTACTGGATATTTTAATTTTTAAAGGAGGATTAATGAAATTCAGTTGCTTCTTTCCAGTAATTTTTATTTTTACATGTGGTTTATCCAAATATTTCGAGAGCACTGCGGCATCTCTTCCTCAGGGGAAACTGCAAGGCCATTCTGGCGAGTTAGTGGGTATTAGGGCATTAATTGTCTGATGATTACAGATGTTAAATTGTAAGATACCCACCCACTCACCAATAAACCCACCCCATCAGATTGAACAAATCAACGAAAAAAGCTTGATAAAACACTATAATATAGTATACAATTTCACAGTACAAGATGACAACCATATATGTTAACATTAAACGTTTTAACGAAGTCCGAACTCATCGAAATATAATGATATATTTTATTAAGTTAAATGTTTCATGAACTAATTATCAACTAATGATCGATAACTCATTATCTACGTCATGACAATCAGAATATATTAATTAAAAAATGCAAAATGATCATTTTATTTTTCAATTCGATTAAAATTTTATATTCCCGCACTAGGTAACCCATGTTAACTTTATAATTTGCAGTGTTATTTAGATTTTGCTGGATTTAATATCTGTAATCATCAGCCCTAATACTCACTAACTCACTGTTATTGTGGCCTTGCAGTTTCCACTGAGTAAGAGATGCCACATTGCTCTCGAAATATTTAGATAAACCACTTGGAATAATAAAAATTACTGGAAAGAAGCAATTGAATTTCATTCATCCTCCTTTAAAAATTGATTTATTATATCATCTCGTGTGATTCAAACAATATAAATCGAGGTAGGTACAGTCACCCAACTAAAAACTAACCGCTCAATATGCTGCTTTATTTCCGATGGCTTCAGATACCAAGGTCGTTTGTATACTTATGTTTAGATATACTATTAAGCCCAACACTACATAGCAGAGTATTTGTATAAAGGCTATATTTCTATAAATCTCCCTCTCGCATACACATACAGAAATCTCCATTTTCTCTTAAGTTTTTAATTTTCTCTAACCCTGATTCACTTGAATTCATCAGAAAAAAATTATATTTACAGGAAATATTGATATCAACAGGTTCTTCATGAACGTTAGATAAGAAGCAGAGCAATCAAGAGAGAGCTAAGAGAAAGAGGAGTGGAAGAGAAAGAGAAGTTGCATCGACATTTCTAAATACTTTATATCAAGATTTCACGTTTTATTATTGTCTTTAGTTGAAATGCTATCGTTACTTTTCGAACAGGTTCTTTTATTATCGATTCATGATCATTATGTAACGCTATTCAAATCGAACAACGAGATTTTCCTTTACATCTTAATAAAAATAGTTCAGTTTTTTTATTGTGTTCATTATATATTCTATAAGGTAAATTTGATATTGTGATCGTCCCTTTCAGACAAGATACAATCACTTCTTTGTAAGCTTTGTTTAACTAGAACCGATTCACTCCCTTTGATCGCTTGTTTTGCGACCCATTTGCATTAGATATAATATATGTATACGTACCTTCATTATTTCATGGTAATCGTACTCACCTGGTGATTGGGATAAGAAAGGAAAAGAATCAACCAGGAAATCGCTAGAATAAACAGCTTATTCAAATAAAAAATAGATTAATGCAATCATGATCCGAGAATCCGAAAAAGAATAATGAATTCAGGTGTACTACAAAATGCAAATTGATTATATAATATTTAATTAATTTGAGTCAAGACAAATAACTATAGAAATATCGACTTTTTAGAAATTGTAATTCAATAGGAAATTAAAAATTATCGATTCATATCTTGATAGAGTTATGTAAAAATAGATGGGATATGGACCAAATACATTTACCATTTTTCCTTTTTTGAAAACAAGTATTTTTAACTTTATAAATTAGAAAACAGATATTTAATGTTATATATGATATGTTAGGAAAGGAAAAGTGATTTTATTTTGATGTCTCTAATAAATAATTTAGTTTAATTCATTTAGTTCTGAGATTGGTAATCCTTCTAAGACAGTGTGTGCTGATGGCAAATTTACAGTCCTCTAATCCTGGTCACGTTATTTGCATCTCATTGGAATTGATTGGAATGACCTAAAAGGATATACTGGGCTTTACAAAGTAAATAAATCTTATCTTCACTAGAAACGCGTTGGGTACATTTAACCCTAAAGGTATACGCATTGTTAGAAAAGGCAAATTTCGCGAAAATTTATCGCAATCATTGGTAAATGGCTAACTGGCGATCCGACCCTTACCACCTCCCTCGACTTGATAGCTCATGGAAATAAGTGTTTCCGCGCTGTACTTATTTTATAGATATTATCACGACATGTTGTGCTCTGATGAGTTAATATCGGTAGCACGCGTTATGCCAATTTCCAACACCCTTTCGCGAGTAAAATTGGAAAAGTATCGGACCAATTCATTCGCCAATACATTTGAACCCCTGTCTTCGAGTAGCTGGAACTCTCCCCGGCCTTCTTCTTTCCCGACATTTATAACCTTCAAACCTTCAAAACACGGGTGCATAAACACCTACGCCCCTCCCTTTCTCATGATCTATTCCTTCTTCTCTTCAGTAATGCAGGGATTTTTCGAGATTTATAGCGGCCGCATCTTCCTAGTGCACCCCTTTCTTGAATTCGATTGAATTAAAAAATAAAGTAAAAATCAGTGAATTTATTTCAATAAAGAAATTTATTTATAATTTTTATCGCTATTTATACTATATATTTTTTTCAAATTTTTGAAATTGTTCCACTTTTACAAGATTTCTCTTTGATTATAATAAATCAAAAAACGATTAGATTAGATAACGATTTTATATAAGGTGAAAAATGGGAAAAATATTTTTAAAATTCAATGAAAAATTAAATGAAAGTAAAAAATTCTAAATGATACGAAATAATTATTTATGGCCTATGTTAGGTACTTTTTTTATTAATTTATTAATTAATAATTTTAAATAAAAATCTATCATCAAAAGGCCTTGCTATGTTGAATGCACAAGTTCCCATATGATCATAACTATTAAGAAATATATTAGAAGAAATTTTCTCTTCGGAGAGAGATGGACTGGTAGAAATTTTAATTAATAAGTCATGGAAGGCAGCCTATGGATAATGAAAAAAAAAATTATCTCGAATAAAATAGATTTATTGGACAATCATTACCACCCCCACCCCCTTCAAAAATCAACGTTTCAGTTCATCTTCTCTCGTTCTTCAGAATTTGGCCCCTTTTAAACCCTGAAGAAAGTGGTGAGATCCTCTGAAACGTCGGTTTTTGAGTGGGGAAGGGTTATGACTGTCCAATTGATATATTTTATTCGATAATTTTTTCTTCATAATCCTTCCATCACTTCTCAATTAAGAATGTCAAGAAATGCGCTTAAATGTTAGATTCTCGGTGATGATGGCATATAAGTATTTTCAACCCTGTTCCAACTGTATTATACTTGAATCCCAGTAGAATTGATTGGAAGGTAATATGGTATATCTAAAAATCATAAATCCTTGAGGTATATTTCGATACATTGGACAATATATGATAGAGATCAAAATGTTGAATGACAAGTTAAAATTGTTAATTTTTCACAATGCTTGAAAGTTCATTTATTGCTGTAAGTAATTCGTTTTTATAAATCATGGCTGATTTTTAAGACAATCAAATTATTGACAAATAAGCTGACGAGTTCTGGTGTGGCCATCCACTTAACTTTACTATACAACCTGCCCGCTAAAATTATTTATAATCATGTAGGGGGGGGGTTAGTTCTTGAATTTTTAGACTCCTGGTGATTATGTATATAAAATTTGGTTGAGTTTGGTGATTTTCATTTTTTGACCCCACCCCCATTTCGGGCGGTTGGTTTTTGCATTTTTAGTCTTCTAGTGGTCCACTGATTATGTATACAAAATTTTGGTTGAGTTTGTTCAAATGGCATTTGGCAACGCACAGATTAACAACCAGACTAACAGACTTTTTTACAAAACAATTATTATCTCGAAAAATATAACTTTTTCGATGGTCTCTTGTTAGAGCTTTTTTGTAGAGCGAAATACCGTGGTTTTTGCTCAATTTTTTTAATCAAAATAGTTTCAGCCGTTTTTGAGATATTTTGAAAAAAAGGAAAAAAAAACAATTTTTTCATCCGCGATTACAATACTTGACCATACCCTCCCTGTATGTTATATGGTCAAGTAAAAATATAATAAAATATGATAAAAATAAACCATACTGGATTCTCTCTAGCTTGATCACCATATTTAGCACCGGCAATTGATTTATTTATTCCTTATTTGTATTAATCACATCGATTTATCATTCTTTAATTTGAATTTATTTTAATCAATTATAGAAAAAAAACAAAGTGATAATAAAGTCTAATTGAAAATAAGTGAGTTCTGCTGTCAGTACAAATATTTATGTAAAATATTTAAAGATAAGTAATCTTAAAAATTAAATTCTCTATTACTTTTTGTGCTTGAGTACCTAATCATCTATTCTTTCGTTTCGCACTTTGAATTTGAACTAAAGTTTCAATCACTATCTAAATCAAGATCATGGAAGCTAAAGGTCACATCTCTTTTATTATGATTTTCATTCAAAAAAATAATTACATATTCTGTGTGTCATGTTTCTGTGTCTTTCTCCAGAACCTGGAAAGTTGTCCTTGCTCTCACTCTCTCACTTCTCTAACAAAATGGTGCAATTTAATCACCACCTCCCCTTGCTTTGTTGTTGTTCTACCAATTGGATTACGAAATCAAAAAAAATGAATTTAATAAATCCATCTCCGGGTCATATAATTAGCAGATTGGTTAGATTAATTGTGGTTAAAAAACAAACGACCTTCGTGCTTCAAATCCCTCACGGAATGCACGGGGACTAAAAGGCGAAAGCATTACGCCTGAAAAAGGAAGTTGCAAGACTGAGCTATAATCGAGCCATTTCAAAAGATATTATTAACTCTTATCTATCACCAAAAAGGGAAGAGGGAGAATAAGGAGACGTAGGTGTCTTTCGTCACCAAAACAGTACGTAGGGTTGGCACCTCAGAGCTAAGTCTAGCCCGGAGACGATGACTAAAAAAAAAACCGCTCAAAAAAATACAAATGCATACATGTTAAATTTTTTTATTTATATAAACTAGCTGCAAGGCACGCCCCCTGGACCCCCAGCCCACGAACCCCACCCTCACCCACCACACCACCCGAAACCCACCCAGCACCCCTCACCCTCCGCACCATGCCCAACCCCCGCCCCCACATCACCATCCCAAGTTATTTGATAATTTTAGTTCGTGCGCCCCCCCAAACCCCCTTCTGGGGTCAAAATATCAAAACGTTATATAGCTAAAAATCTAAGTTAGAAGACATCTGATGTAAATATGAAATTTCATAATAACCCCTTCAGCCGTTTTTACGTGAATCGTGAGCAACTTTTCGGAAACCGCTGAAACAGACAGTCAGACAGACATACAGACAGATAGACAGTAATTTTGTTGAGGGTGTTTTCGTTCGTAGCTTTGCTTGAAACGTGAAAATTCGGGGTGATTTGGAGCAATGTTAAGACAAAACCTTAATTTTATATATATAGATAGATTAACAAATTCAATACTCTCATTCCTACAAATACAATTCTAATGACGACTCCCGAGTACATGCATACGGTTGGTCTCAGAGACCACCCTTTCTTTAGATGTGATTCGAGCTCCCGGAGGACATTAACCATGCCATCTTGGGTGCAGGTTGTATCGACGAAAAGTAGACCGATTTTATGACAGGGTTTGGGGAAAAATCAAATTCCCTACAAATGCGCAGATATTACTTGCCATCCGAAGCAGGGGAATTAGGGAAGCTGGTTCTTCAATTCTTTATATCACTGGGCTGTGATATTTTTTGATGAGTTTTTAGTTTGCTATTTTTTTTTTGTAGAGTTAATGTGAATATTTTGGCTGGCAAAATGAGTTTGTGCCCGATGCCAATAAATAATAATAATAATAAATTCTAATGATCACAGAGTGGTTGCTATGCATATAACTAATAAAAAAACGGGGTCGGGTTGGCCAAGGGGATAGTGTACAAGCCTGCTAATCAAGTGAACCCGGTTTCGAATCCGACTCGCGGCAACCGGGTAAAATCTGGTCCGTAGATAGAAGACAAAATTTAAAAATATGATAGTATCGTGAATTGGCTGATGGTTAGAAAGGCCGAAAAACCAAAAAGCTAATAAAAAACAAACTTAATTTATGACAATAATAAAAACAGGTAAATAAGAAGAAAAATATGCAAAATATTATAATATAATAAATAATTTATTTATGTAGATTTTTCCATGTATATTTCTTGTTTAACATTACAGACTTTACAAAAGATCGTGTATTTTCTGTTTTTTTTTTTTTTTTTTTTTTTTTGTTTTTTTTGTATGAATTCATAAAATTCTCGACAGCTCATGTCAAAATTAAGTTATATATAATTATCATTTCTGTCAACCGCATCCTGTTACGGTTGCTTCCAAGCATTTCCCATTCGAAAAGATTCGTTACTTATAGGAATCGATAGAATCTTATCAACAAGTTTTGGTAGTCTAGGGAAAACATCTGAGGAAAATATTTTTATCCATTTTTTATCAGTTGGCAAATCGAGAGATTTGGTGGAAGGAATATTTTAAGAAGGCAGATATCATCATATATGAGTAATTTATTGGCATCTAATACTACATTTACGTATTTTGCAGCATCTAAAAAGTCTTGATATTTGAAATGTTTCTTCTTAAGATTAATTACTGAAAAAGGGCTGTTTTCAAAATTATGAAATTTTATCAAGTAATTAATGGCCTTTCTGTATACCTTTTTTGGTTCAGTCACAAATTTGTATTTTTCATAGGTAGTTTGCAGGCTGCATATAATTTTGTGCAATTAATTTGAGTTACAACCGGAAAATGGGGGCGGTCGGGAGGTTAGGGGTTAGCGTGTCAGCCTGCTAACCAAGTGGACCCGGATTCGAATCCGACTCGAGGCATCCGGCCGAAATCTGACCGCCGGTGTAGAGACAAATTAAAAAAAAAATATTAGTATCGTAAATTGGCTTATGGCTAGAAAGGCCAAAAAGCAAAAAAATAACCCCGAGAAATAATAATAATTAAGCCCGGAGATAACTCGCTGAAAATTAAGTGGGAGATAAATTTAACCTAATTTATCGAACGGAGAATTTACCACTGCTCGAAGCCCCTAAAATCTTAGTAAATTGGATATTGGATTGTATCTAACTTTCTGAAATTTGGCTTGTGATCCCGGCTTCTTTCGTTCTAATCTGTACTTTTCATGATGGAGGGGCCATCCCATACAGGCCTTTAGGGGATGCACCTTCTGGTGTATCTCCTTCACATCAATATCATTAAATAAAAAAACCGGAGTCTCCGGGTCAAACCCGAAGAGGTGACAAGTCTAACAATACGTCAGAGGGCCATAGTATTGAATTCTCCGGGAAAAAATATCGTGTGAATTTTGGTGAAAATAATTTTCCATTATGATTTTATTCTGATTGTGTGTTTGTCTCTGTCTCTCTAAATTTCGATTTGGTCTAGTATCAACAGCTTCAAATCCAAGAAATAAGAAAAACAAAGGGATGGAACAAATGAAGCGTGGTTGTCCAGTCCATATTTTGAACAAAAGTACTGCACGAATTGAATTTAAACTTGTTTTTTAATAAATCAGTGAATTCAGGTGCTTTTTTAGCACGACTCTATATATATTTCGGGGTTTAAGCCCATCATCAGGAGTTCACAAAGGACATTTATTTGAAACCTACCTAGTATTTTAAATTTTAAAAAGTTTCTAAAAATATGTTCTTTACTTTATTTAAAATGTTTCATCAAGAATTACATTCTCCCTTAACCAAGAAGTGTCTATATTAGTATTAGGAATGTTTTTGGTCTGTTAATCTTCGGGTTAGTAATTATTAGTTGATTCTGTGCTTATTCAATTTGACTATATTCTATTTTTTATTTTTGGTTATTGTTATTTACTGAAAATTCATCGCTATCGTGAATTATGCAATTTTACTAAATATTGCAAAATTTTGTCATCATACTTACGTCGTGATATAGAATTATTTTCCGTTCATTTAATGTGTAATATAAAACTCTCCTATTTCATCTTGATTGTATTTTATAATTTTATTTCTATTTATTTTTATTTTTTAATGACATTATAGAATTACTGTCTAAGTAATCAAAAGAAAATTGTTTCGAGATTTTTTTATTAAATAAAAATTAATTGAAAAATTTTATATACATCCTGATGTGGCCTAGATAATGGGTAAAGCTACACCAATAATTTCTTTAGATTTACGAAAGCGTTTCTAGCTTTTAAAGAAACTACTCGAGAATGCTCATTTTGCTCCTTTAAGAAGGCTTATTTGGTTAAAATTATTCATGCAAATTTTCAAAATTTAGTGATTAAAATTTTTAAAATCGATAGGGTTATCAAAATAAAAAAATAAAAAATAAACATTTTCAGAAAGAAAGAATAATTTTTATAAAAAATAAAAAAATAAAACCGACTTCAAACAAATTAAATGCAAGAAATAAAATAATTAGAACTCAAAAATCAAATAAAATGCACTAAAAGGTATAAAAATAATTATCTAATTTAGTTACAACTAAACGACGAAATATTAACATGAAATCACTTTTTGAAGTCGGTATCAAAAATATACATTTTATTTATTTATTTTTATTTTATTCGATATACGGGAGTTATCCAGTTACAATATACATTTTTATATTTATTATTTTATGAATCGATTCATAGACCTAGAAAAAGCATTCGATAACGTCAATTGGGAAATTATGTTTAAAATATTAAAACAGGCGGGAATAAAATTCAGAGAGAGAAGACTAATCTACAATCTATATCAAAAACCAGACGGCAATTATAAATATTGGTGATGAACAAAGAGAAGCCAAAAATAAAAAAAGGTGTAAGACAAGGATGTGTGCTGTCACCCATGATTTTCAACTTATACATAGAAGAAGCGATTAAAGAATTCAAAGACAAAATTGATACAGGTATCGAAATCCAAGGTCAAAAGATCGCTATGTTAAGATTTGCCGATGACATTGCCCTTCTAGGAAGCAATAAAAGAATTAGAGGACGCCTTGAATGGAATTAACCAAATCCTAATAGAAGAAATCAAAATGAAAATAAACAAGAATAAAACCAAGGTCCTAGTATGTACAAAAAAAGAACAAACGAGACAGGAATGCATCAAAATTAACCAGAAAACCTAGAAGGAGTTAAGGAATTCCGCTACCTAGGAAGTAAAATAACATGGGATGGGAGGAGCAAAAACGAAATTAAATCAAGAATTGCCCAAGCAAAAATGGGGTTTAATTCAAAACAAAAACTACTATGCTCCTCCTCAATCAGCTTAGCAAACAGGAAGTTGCTATTGAAGACATATGTATGGAGCATAGCCATGTACGGGTGTGAAACCTGGACAATTGGAAAAGCGGAGAGAAAGAGATTGGAGGCTTTCGAAATGTGGTGCTACAGAAGAATGATGATATCAAATGGATGGATGAAGAGTACAAATGAAGAAGTTCTTGGAAGAATCGGAGGAAGAAGAACCTTGTGGAAGAGTCTGAAGAAGAAGAGGTCAGATGATGGGGCACACACTGAGACATGGGGGACTGCTTAGGGATATCTTGGAGGGGAGGTGGGGAAGAAAAGGGGAAGGGAAGACCCAGATTAGAATATTTCAACCAAATAATTGGGGATATGGGATGCCAGACATTTAGAGAGGTTAAACAGCTGGCGGGGGGACAGAGTCGAGTGGAGACGGATTGTTGCATCAAACCAGTCTTAGGACTGTATACTCAATGATGATGATGAATCGGAACTCGACGGATCTTACTTAGTACGTTTGACGGTAAGCTCACATACATAGTTTGTTTTAGCACCGAATCCAAAAAGTGATTTCATGTTAATATTTGGTGGATTTAGTTGTAACTAAATTAGAATATATTATTTTATATCTTTTTGGTGCATTTTATTTGATTTTTGAGTTCTTATTATTTTTATTTGTTGCATTAAATTTGTTTGAAGTCGGTTTTTATTTTTTATAGAATTTTATTTTCTCTTTTTAGTGATTTATTAATAGTGACTTAATATAATACCTCGCGTCCAATCTCGTAAGAGAATAGCGTCGGGCGAATGAGTCAGGCAATGATAATTAAATTCTAATCATAAATACATATAGAAATTCTCTCGAAACGTTTGCGGGTTTTAAATGGTTGTTTAAGATTTTTTATTATAATTTGTATAATTTCGATTATTTGCTCATAAAATTGGTAGTTACGTTATTTCGTCATTGATCATATCGCAGACTTGACCAAAAATTAATATGGGACCACCTACCAGGTTCCCCTTTCCAATAAAAAAGAATCATCGAAATCGGTCCACGTGGTCAAAAAGTTCTCGCTGAACATACATAAAATAAATAAATAGTTAAGTATCTTGACTATCTTGTTGAACTATACTGGTCCAAACGCAGAAAGAATCATTAAAATCGGTTCATAAACAGAGAAGTTATGTCTGAACAAACATAACAAAAAGGTCCAATACCAATCAAAAAAATAAAAACTGGGACCAATCGGAAACTATACTGAGCCCATTGCAAAAATATCATCAAAATCGGTTCCCAAATGGCGAAGATATCAGGTAACATAGACACAAAAAAAAATTCAGACGAATTGAGAACCTCCTCCTTTTTTGAAGTCGGTTAAAAATTTAAAAAATTTAAATGAACAATATTTTTGATAAACTAAAAAAAATTATATGACTAACGAAGCTTAAGAAATTTTTCTTATTTAAGTGAAAATCAAAAATCATACGAATAGGAAATAAACCGATGTGGCCATGACTTTACCATAAGCCTGGCCCCTCTCTTATATTCAATATTTAATATAATAATTTATAATTATTCACAAAAGAACCCCCTTGTTAATTTTGGACCCATTAATAATATCTCATTTTTAATTATGAGACAATTCTATTAGAAATAGCAGTTTTTACTACACAACTAATCGACTCCCATCCTTAGTTTAATAAAATAATAAATAAAATTATTGACATTGACAGG
Organism: Forficula auricularia; assembly: GCA_024734495.1. Classification (NCBI taxonomy): domain Eukaryota; kingdom Metazoa; phylum Arthropoda; class Insecta; order Dermaptera; family Forficulidae; genus Forficula; species Forficula auricularia. The sequence continues at coordinate 36,611,152 of JALMQS010000099.1, read as the reverse complement.
TATGTAGCCATGAAAATAATTACAACAGCTAAATTCAATAAATCATAGTTATGGTGCACCAGAAAAATAATCATCCATGGAAATAAATTATATCATTCATTCTCATCGCATCGTCTAACGTCTTTTGTATGATGCGCCGCAAAATGAGTTTATGAAACAGTTAGACTTCAGGATATCTCATAAAAGGAATTTCTAACAAAAAAATTTGAATTCAAACTTGTAAGCTTAAATTAATATTTTAAGTTTTACAAAATCCTTTTCTATAAATTGAAATCCAATTTATAATCTAGAACAGGGGGTCCAACATTTTCGCTTTTACAGGCCACATTTGAAGAAAAAAATTGTATGCTCGGATTCAGCGGATAAAAATATTATAATTCTATTGCTTTGTGTTATTCAAAAAAAGATAATTAAGAGATAATATAGAAATAAGAACTTTATATTGTAATGTTTATACTTGAAAATAGCTTCTCGTGTATGTAAATACATACTTATTAAAAGTGATACTATATAAAGATAAGAGTAAATAAATCTTTTATTTAATGTGTGGATTGCCATGAGTTAAAGGATACTGGGTCACTTATTTCACATTAAAATTAAAAAATTAAAAGATATAATTTTTTTTTTCTTTTTCAATATATATATTTCGGGCTATCAACCCATCTTCAGGAAATACAGAAAGTAACTAATTTAACTTATTGAATAACAGGCTACCTTATATATGTTTATTGAACAGAGAGACAGAATTTATAAAATTATTTATTTTAAAAAGGACGCTTTCTTTTAAGCTATTGTTAAGAAAGAATATCAGTGTTGTAAGTTGACCTTTATTTACATAGGATTGTTTGGGTAAAAGGCAAGTTTATAAGGTCGTTGACTTATGTCTCTGGGTTGGGGATGATTTTTTTCATTTGGATATTAAAAGATCAACTATTATATTTGGTTTTACATCTAGTTGATTGTTGATAACATTTTCATCATTCGACAAGGCATATTTTATTTCCATGGATTCAAGAAGGTCCAATCTTAATCCTTTTCTTCGAAATGAATAGGGAGGGGTTAGAAGGTGAAGGTACATGGTCTAAAGCATATAGATGATTAGCAAATGCGGAAGTGGAATCTGGATTTATGGGTGGTTTCTTATTAATTGTCTGTGGGAAGCTAAATGTTCTTTATGCCGTTTTTTAAAAGATCGTCCAGTTTGGCCAATATAAATTGCCTCGCAATACTATATATGTTTTAGTAGATATTTGTTTACATTTTTTCTGGCTTAAGGATAATTAATATAAAATTATAATAAAGAGAAAATATTCAATTTTTCTTTCAGATCGATATCTAATTGTTGTTCTAGAACATTCAATCAGAGAGTTTGCAAGTATTAATAGAAAATTTATTTCTAATGTAAATGGGACTCGAAAATAGACCAAAATAATGATTATTTTTTCGGAAATCTTTAAATCTAGTTCCAAATTCAAAATTTAAAATTAGCACTTTTATTTTTCGAAAACTTCACAGTAGACTTTCAGATTTCTTATTTTAGAGAAAAATAATTATCAGGCCAAATTTTTGTGTGTTTTCCAGTATCTACCTATAAATCTCTGTTTGTTTTAAGGAATTTTAACATATGACTTTATATTATTTTTATTTGGACAGCCCTGGTTTAAATCGAATGGTTAAGAAGGATATGAGGAATGATAATTTATTTTTAAAAGGGTCACGAGACCTGTATCCTTGACTATCCTTCATCTATTGACATGTAAGAAAGTGCAAAGATCTAAAGGACAAATCAAATAAATAAGAGAAATTATCAATTAATTATGATTGTTCTAAAATACCCCAATTCCTTTTCTTCTTGTACTAGAATGATAATTATAGACTTGGCTAGTGTCGTAGCATATAAATTACTGAAATAATAAATATTGGTGGATGGGTTCAATTTATTTATTTTGAAATTATATTGTATATCCAAAAAATACTGTGTACTACTGTAATAAATAAATAATAATAAATATTTAGAAAATGAATATCTGAGAAGGAGAATAATTTTTAAATATTCGAAACTTCATTATTATTTTTTTTATTTTTTATACTAATTTTATTTTTATTAATTTATTTTTGAAAAAAGCTTCAGGTTTTATTACAAATGTACATTCATATTTGGAAAAGGGAATAAATATATCTCTACATATAAATCTCATTAAGGTTAATGATTTTATGTTTGAGGCCCTCATTACACTACTGGGCCGTATTCGGCCCGCGGGCCTATGTTGGACAGCCCTGATCTAGAATTTACTATGAACAATCATATATTATGTATACATTGAATGAAAATGAGAAGAAAGCTTGATACATTCTGTAATAGAATTCCTTTTGATCTGTTTAGCTCACTGGAATCCTTCTATTCCACTGAGCTCGAAATATCATATTCATGGTTCATCATGAACTCTGCTGCCTCTACTTGCTCTCCAAACCATAATGATAACTAATCAAATCACAGTCTAATTAAGGGAGGGATAATGAATCTATTGATGATGATTTAATTTTTAATTTGAAAATTCATATGATCGATTATCCCTATCAACTATTCTTGGCTGCGGTTGGCTGATCAGCTTGAAATCGTTTGAAGATTATTATCAGGACCTTGAAAGGAGAGATTTCACCTATTATATTCCAAATCTGATTAATTTTGAAAGTTTTAAAATATCTATTAGTTCAGCATTAAGTACGTTTTCGACTCTAGAATTATGTATTTTTTTTTCTCTTTTTTCCTTGAGGTATAGAGGCCAATATTCTATTATTCATACCAAGATTTTCCATTTACTTTTTAGATAAAACCATTTATTTTTTTAAAATATACGATATTTAATTAAATTAAGATAGTATCAGGGTATGAGAATTATAAATTTTATATTAATAATTTAAAGATTCAGTCCTGGCCAGACATCTAAAACGTTTTCTTTCTTTTTTTGCAAGGGATCAATGCTGTTGTATAGGAGTTGCATTTTCTGACCTTCTATCGTTAAAAAAATATAAATATTAAAATTGGAGGAAATAGTGAAAACTTTTTTCAAAACTAGATCTCTAAACTACGATAGAAACCTTAATCTTGGTGCAATTTAATCAGTTCTTATGAAATAAATATCTTGGCATCAGAAATGACTTTTTACAGGCTTCTGTAGTAATTGAGCTATCATCGATATCGGACAATCAGCTAGACACATACTACGATACTTACCAAATGCACCCTAGGATACTAAGGTTCACTCATAGCTAGATTTAATAATCCTTAAAAATTATAAAAAAAAAAAAGTTAAAATCTTTGAGTGAATTCAATAATCCCCGACTACCTGGTGAATTGCTTTTCTTTGGAAACAGGAAATTTAAACATTTTATCATCAATAAAATTACATAGGGGCTGAAAAAAGACTAAGTAAATTGGTGGAAAGATCTTTCTAATATAATAGACTAGAAGAGAGTTTCTTAAACTTTTTACATTTATGAGCCCTTTTTATCATTGAGTTTTTTTCGCTACCCCATGCTGTAAATATATAAAATAAAGATAAATAAATATTCTCCCTTAGATCATTTATTTTTTCGTAAGCAACATACATATGAAAAAAATAGTTTAGGATTTGTCTCGAGTATACACAAGGGCGTTATTATTTATATACTGTGCGTTTGTACCATATTTTGATTCTGAATAACTTAATGCTGACAATTGCAATGCGAAAGAGCTATTATGATTTTTTTTTTTTTTTTTAATGCAATCGAATGCAAGAAGGATGATGCGCTTAATGGATCTTTCAATATGTAAATATAATTTACATTTAACCAGTATTACAATTTTATAAGTGCGCTGTACATAAAATGTAATATGTATATCAAAATAAAGATAAATAAGGGAGATTATAGAGTGTTTCATTAAATTTATGTATCTGAATTAAATTTCCGCGACCCCAAAATTTCGCTTTGCAACCCCATTTGAGGGTCGCGACCTATAGTTTCAGAAATTGCTGGACTAGAATACAATAATGGAACTTGCTTCTCAGTGGGCATGAAAAGTTAGTCCATTCATCATACAATGTAAATAATAATATCCATAAATAACTCTATTACTTTTATCTATGCCTTTTTAGCTATCTTGATTTATCATAGACTATAAATCTCTTTAAGGCGATTATTTTTTCTAGCATCTTATATTTATCTATATTTTTCATCTTCTTGTCAGGTTCATACTTTACCTGTTACCAAGATTTTTTTATCTTGATATTTCAATAAAAATTCGTTGAAAGAAAATAAAAAATAAGATTAGGCTTGATAAGTGAATAAAAAGTTCGGAATTGGCAGAGTGATTTCTTGCTCGCTGTCTGACTTTTGACATTAATTATAAAGAATATATACAGAAACGGCGCGTCCATATATGTGGTAAAGGTGCGGTGCATGACGGCGTCAAGGCCTTAAAGGCGACCATTGACAATGAGCTATTGTATTATCCCTACCGATCAAATGAATAAATTTTAAAAATGAACTATCTTACTCTAGAGTAAAGTACTTTAAAATATAATTTTACTAATTACTTTATATAACCTTTTTTTGTGGCCCTCAAGAGACTTAATTAGAATATTATTATAAATTTTATCAAAATTGGTTAAGTCATTTTCAAAATATTTAGAAAAAATTAAAAACATACTAGAATAAAGTACTAATGTTTAGGCCGATAGGTACCAAAACTAATCAGCGCTTCATTTTGTTAAATTAATGGTTAATTTTAAATTTCATTTCATTCAGTTGAACGGTGTGGAAAAATCGTCGACGAAAAAAGGATAACACGTACGCGACCATCCATCCATGCTTCGCCTTAGATAAAGTAAAAAATTGGAAATGGCTTGCGCCTTTTTTTTACAAAGTAGTCATACCCTTTACTGATCTGGTAAATAAGTTGTCTATATTGCAGGGGCTCCCGTTATACGAGGTGTTGCTATTAAATGATCCGACTGATGCTTCTACTGGCAAATAGGTTTGAGCATGATTGTATCTGGTATTGCTTCCCCACCTTCTGTTCACTAGTCGAAGCCCGAGTGTCGCTCAGTTTGTTTGAAGCATATAAAGGCGCCAATCAGTATTTCGCACGACGGTGCAAGCCCGTCCTAGAATATATGGCATTAATATCCAAAAATAAATATCATGAATATCCTATTATTACTAATCAATTTTTAAAAAGGTAAATTTAATGGTGTTTAGAAATTTTTTATTTATATTTATAGACTCAATAGAGAAAATTCAAATCTTTAAAATTATTTAAACACATTTTTGACTATTGGACTGGCTGCGGATTATCGAACTCGAATTAAATTCCAAGTCTCAGCTCTAATAGAAGCAGCAGACCTATAACAGAAATAACAGACGATTAGAAAAATAGACAGCAAGGTCTCACCTTAAAAATTTCATATTTTTGTACATTTAAGTATGGAAGCCTAAAAAATTAATCGGAAGTGATCTTAGCCATCCAGCTTTATAATTAAACATTCTCATATTATAAAACAATATATAAAAAATAGAATATATATATATAGATGTTTTTACTTATTGAAAAATATCATTCGATGCGCTCGGAAATAAGGCAAAGACTTGAGCGCCGAACGAAGTATTTGAATTCACTAGAAATTTTTATTTTTCTTAAAAATGGTCTAAACATGAAGAAATGTCATTTTCATCTATGATTTTATTCTGTTCACTTGGGTTCGGTTATCCACCATTAGGCAAAGTTTTAGGAAGTTCTTTCTGGTATAAAAATGTTTAAATTTCCAAAAAGAAGAATTGATTAGATTACTTCCTTTATAGCTTTCCAACTACGGTTAAAAAGCAGAAAATTTGAAAAAATCCAATTTTTATATGGCTACCTACCATACGCTTGTAAATAATGACCCTGACATAGCAGTGCATTATATTAATACAAATTTAAGTGCCAAATTCGAGCCTGAATTTGGCACATAGAATTTGTATTAATATGCTGCACTGCTATGCCAGGATTCCACTATCTAGATCAAAACATATAGTACTGAAAAAAACATCTGATCGCTTACAGAATCTTGAAAAAGTTTTTAATTTTTCTCCATTTATCAATTTGAAAATATCAAATGATGATTCAATTTGAAGACCCTTGCTCGTTCACCCTAAATAAGGTCTTCTCTATCATAATACCCAGTAGTTAAGAAAACTGAAACTACATATAATAAAATACCTTATGCAATTTGATGGCTTTATATGTATATAATTAAGCATACGGAGAGGATTCTGCCAGTGGGTAGCCTCATGCTGAATAAAAAACTCCCAATTATAGAAAACGTTTAGGCTTTACTGAAGTAACGCCATCATCAGCCCCTAAGAGAGTATTAGCGACACAATTAATTTTATAAATAAATTGTCCGCAGGCGAGAGTTGTTGTGGATTTTATCACATAATATATTTTGTATATGTTTATGATAAACCATACCAATCATGTATTTCGCGGACAATTTAGTTTATAAAGTTGAATACAAATGCTAACATTCTTTAGGAACTCGGATGATGGCATTATTAATTGAAGCCGAAACGTTTTCTATAGTTAGGGAGTTTTGCATTCAGCAGAGGCTACCCATTGGCTGAATCCTCTCCACATTTAATTACGCATCTTGGTGTTTTATGGATAAGCCTTCTTGTTTCTTTTATATTATATGGTAAAGCATACAACTTGGCCCTTTGTTGCCTTCCGTTTTTAGGTCAGTCTAATGAATTAATTTAAATATAAATATCAAAATCATTGTCTAGACATTGTATACAAGAGAAATTAATAAAATTTCAACTTCTTTCAGAATCTCGGCTACATCAATAGAATTTTTTGTCTCTATTTCTTATTGAAATGATTGATTTCATTTCATAAGCCTTTAAATTGCAATGAAAGTGGAGCCGTTAAAATTTTTCTGATTATAAGATTTCATCATCAAATTTTTAGTGAGATCGCCCTTGTCATATTTATTATTTAATATAGGTAATTGCCCAGGTTATTTATCTACTATGTTCTGAAGAGAGTGGGAAAAGTTGATTAAGTAATTGAAATAAGTACTTAATTTCAAAAAATAAAAAAATAAATTAATATTATGTTGAAATAGATCTATTTGAGAGTGTGAAAGAGATTGGCACCTCTAGCCTGAGCATTATCAGCATAAAAGCGTTGATTTAATTAATAAATCCCTGCCTGAAACAAAAAAACAAGTCAGTAAATTTGTCAATCTAATTATGATTTTTAAAATTATTATTATCATCATCAAGAGTGGTTTGACACAACCATTCGCCTTTACTAGACTACTCATCCCATAATAATTCTTTCATTTCTCTCAAAAGTCCCGCATCCCTAATCTTTCATTATACATGGAGAATACTCTAATAACATATAGATCTTTCTCTTCTACATTTCTTTCCAATTTTTGTATATGAATATCTAACTCAAAATGACCCAAAATGACTATATCACCCTTTCAGGGAAAGTGACAGTAAATATGTTATTTTTGTATTTTAATTCTTCACTTTTCTAAGCAAAACCATATCATATATATCTTTTCGGGTTCAAGGTATCTTGCAAAACTCTGAAAACACATTTGGGGGCTTTATTTCCCCTTTAGGGGCCAGATTCCAAAATCATTTTTAGTCAGCCCTAAGTCAGAGAAGTTATATCCTGTCTAAATTTCAAGGTTCTATGCCTAGTGGTTTGGGCTATCAACTGGGATTGGACATAGCCATAGACACACATACAAATTCTGGGGAATGGACATAGCCTTAGAAACAGGCACAAATGCCCTTTAGTAGTAGTAGATAAAATAAAAATAAGCTGACGTATTCTGATGTGGCCATCCACTTGACTTTTGCCATACAACCTGGCCCCTCACTTATATTTAATATTTAATAAAATTATTTATAATCATGTAAGGGGGAGGGGTTAGTTTTGCATTTTTAGACTTCTGGGGCCCACTGATTATGTATACAAAATTTGGTTGAGTTTGGTGCCAGGGCCTATATTTTTGTATTTTTAAATTCTCCCCCCTCCCCCCATTTTGCGGTTAGTTTTGCATTTCTAGATTACTGTGGACCCACCGATTATGTATACAAAATTTGGTTGAGTTTGGCACAAGAGCCTATTTTTTCATTTTTTGACCATACATTCTCCCCCCCCCATTTTGGGAGGTTAGTTTTTGCATTTTTAGACTTCTGGAGTCCCACTGATTATGTATACAAAATTTGGTTGAGTTTGGTAACTGGCCAAGATTTTTATTTTTTGACTCTACACCCCCCCACTTTTGGGTTGTTAGTTTTTGCATTTTTAGACTTCTGGGGTCCCACTGATTATGTATACAAAATTTGGCTGAGTTTGCTCAAATGACCTAGATTTTTAATTTTTAACCACCCCTCCACCCCCTTAATTTTGGGTCGATATGCACCAAAATCTAATGAGCTTAAGAGCATCTCAACGGACCAAAACTACGTGTGAAATTTGGTTTCGATATTCCCACTAGTTTTTGAGCTAGCTCGTCCACAAAAATTTGGTAACGCACAGACTAACTATAACAGACATGACAACCAGACAACCAGGCTAACAGACATTTTGGACAAAACGAATTATTATCTCAAAAAATATAATTTTTTCGATGTTCACTTATTAGGGCTTTTTGTAGACCGAATGCCATGGTTTTGCTCAATTTTTTAATCAAAATAGTTTCAGCCGTTTTTGAGATATTTCGAAAAAAAGAGGGAAAAAAACACTTTTTTCATGCATGATTACAATACTTGACCATACCCTGTATGGTAAAGTAAAAAAATAATAAAATGTTCTTTTAATCATGGAAACAATGCAATAGAATCCTTATTCTTCCATAATAACGAGAAACATACTCGTATAATCATTAAATTTGCCATATTGGATTGAATGCCGAGATAATGTTTCTATTTGGATGCATCTGGATCATCAGCATTAAGGTGTAACAACTTATTTCAAACTTGTTATATAGTTGTTCAATTCATTGATTCTTTCAATCACATATGTAATAGTAAATTTATATCTTTGTGTCAATTGCCAATTGGAATTTCTATCTTTATTCACTTACATAATATAAAAATAATTAGATTATAATATTATGGTTAATTTATTGGTTAATTATTTTTTATTTATTGGTTAAAGAAATTTTAATTATATATGTAAATAGGAATATATATTTATATAAATATAAGAATGGGTTTTACATAAAAAAAGATAAAAATATTTTTCGAAATATTGGTCAAATGTCATTTTTTAAATAACAAAGAATATACCAATAGAACGGTAGTACTCCAATTAATTTTGATTCTACTTCTTTGTCACGCCTTTATGTTCAAAGTGCTTTTTTAAGCTCGGAGCTAACTTTAATCCATAGTAAAATTGTTTACTGATGTGATTTTATTGTATTTATGTGCCATGAGTAGAGACTGGATTTTTATGCAGTAAAAACTGCCAAAATATGGAAGTAATATGCAGTATACGTTGAAATATGCAAAAAATATGCAGTAAAAAGATAGCCAAATAAATTTTTTTATGCACTAAAAAATTAAAATTGAAGACAAAAAGACTATAGTCTATATTTGAAGGAATAAAATGATAAAGTAAGCTACAGACACCAAGTGTCAAATATGTACATTTATTGCACAAAATTCTCATTACATTTAATATATTAAAAAATCTTTAGACTCAAAGAATTAATAGGTGCACTTGAATAAAATCAACATAATAAATTTAATAATGTTTCAAAAATTTAAACGAAAAAAATACAGGAGGGGGGGGGGGTTAAATTTTATTTAACAGAAAGCGATTGTATTGATTTGATTTTTTATATTAACTATCTCTTCCTATTGACGTACAAATAATAAACTAATAAAGAAATAATTGCAAAATTTGACCTGCTATAACCTGATCCCTACACTAATTTACACACACTTAACACTCACATTCACACATACGAACACTCAATGGCCAAAATTGGCTATAGTTCCCCCGAAGGCCATTAAAATAAAAATAATAATTAACAAAGGATCTCAAAAATAATTAAAATTTGATTGTAATGTGAATAATTTATGGTTAGAAGTATTTTTTTAAATTAACTTCAAGATATTATGTGTCTACGGTCACTTAAAATTGATTTATACGATGAAAAGGAACAGTCCACATCCACAGACGTAATGGGAGCGAATTTAAAGTACCTAACTTAAAACCCCCTTTTATTTTGAAAGAAAAAGATTGCAATCTTTTCGCCATTTTCGAGTAAAGCATAGTCAAGTCAAAGTACAACTGAAAAATAAGAAAAATAAGTGGATTGTTGTTTTTGAGCTATTTTTACATCCTTTGTAATCCATCCGACAATACACTCTTGTCGTTGAGGCCTATTTTTGTTTTCTTCAAATTGAAATTAGTCTCCCCCTGTTTTTTTTTCTTCTTTTTTTCATTCTTTCTCCGAAAAGTTACTTTTAAAACATCTGTATTTGTCGCGAAATATGCAATTTTAGGCAATATCCTTCAAATATGCAATTTTATGCAATATTACTCAAATATGCAAAAATATACAGTATAAAATTTAGCCCACAGTATCTTAGATGCATGATTCGGATAGATAATTGATCTCCTGGGTCGTAAGTGGCGCCAAACAAAATATGCAATTGCATAGGAATCCGGTCTCTAGTCATGAGTCATCCACAATATACATATAGAGAGTGTCTAAAAAGGTCTTTTACAAACTTCTAAATCTGCCCTCCAAACCTGCTCATGTTACGATAGATGATAGCACCCTACATAACCCCTGTAGAGTTAAAGACTGATATCGCAAAACTTGGTTAACGCATGTTGCCTAATCTCTAGGCGCGTCGATAGAAACTTCCCAGACATAAAAAATATCAAATTATTATTCGAGGAAATATTTTGAAATTAAAAATTCCCCTTTTAAAAATAAAATAAATTTATTTTTTAATTGAAAAGTATAGAATACAAATATACATTATTTATTTAATAAAGGTTTTTATAAAGGAAATTTTTAATGAAAAAGAGGAAAGAGATAGAGCAAAATTGTGGTTTCCTCGAATTAAAGGAGGCACTTTACCTCAAAGGATTCTATTAATGGAGTGATTGATAATTGAAATTTGAGGCCAGGAGGACTTAAAGGTGAAGGTGTGCTTGGAAGCTACCAAGGAGACGGAAGTGGAGATTTGGTAGGGGAAGATTTTAAAGATAAGAGTTTCACATTCATGTCTCGTGTATAAATAGAAAATGAAAAGAAAATATCTTCGGATCGGATTTATTGATATTGACTGTCAGATAAAACAATGAGCTAGTCTAGTCTATTTTAACTTTCAGGTTCTCTCACCTTATGCGTATTTGAACGTAGCAAGGGACTGGTCCAAGTACTTCCATTCTTCCCCCAACGTTTCTAAAAGAAAACAGTACATTAAAATTTTATTTTGTCGAAATTAACAGAGTATGTAATTTAAATTTAAAAGGAATTCTATATAAATTGGGTATTCTGCTTAACGGCAGGTGCTCTGATGAGATAAAATCAATAATTCCCCCCAAAGCATGCTTTGCACGTAGCACGCGTTTTGCCGACTCCCAACACTCTTTCGCGGTCAAATTAGAAAAGTGCCGGACCACTTCATTCGCCAATACATATATCCCCATGACTTCAAGGAACTGGAAATCTCTCCCAGCCTCCATCTTTCCCAGCACCTATAATCTTCAAACCTTCAAAACCGGGGTGCATAGACACCTACGTCTACACCCTCTCACTTAATCAACTTTCCCTTCTCTTCGGTAATGCAAGGGTCTTTCGAGATCCATAGGAGCTGCATCTTTACTGGTGCACCCCTTCTTGCATTCGATTGCATTAAAAAAAAAAAACGTATCTTGAAGCTGCAATATCAAGATTTAAATCATGATAGTCCTTGACTTTCTGAAATGAATAGATTATTCAGTGACTGGAACAGAAGCAAAGGTAATTGTGCGATTTGCAAATTTTTTTGAAGACCTTCCTTTATTTTCAGTTCACTATTGAAATTGCTCATATCGACGCCAAATAAGGGATACTTCGAATTTATGAAAACGCATCTTTACAAGAAAAAATTCCTAAAAACTTTTGGTATAGAAAATATTATTTCTCTTTCATTTAATCAATAAAAATAAGAAAATAAATTATTTTTTTGACTTATGTTTTATCACGGTCTGATCTTCGACAAATTGTTTTTGATGGGTTTTTTCGTAATCAAATTAATTATTCTCAGGTAGACAAATCCCATTCTTAGGTTTTAAAAAAGGTTACTCTTTTCCTTTTGTACCCAGGCAGACAATGGGTTGCCTTAATTCATTGTTCTAAAAGGCCTTGAAGAAGTATTGTGATTGTGGATTTTAACATATTTTGTTCTCCATAAACGTTAGAAATATTAATAAACGTTTTATAATTGTTTTTATAAAGAACTTTATTTATTTAATAGAATAAAAAATAATCAAGAATTTATTTAAAAATATATTTCGCATAAGCAGGTCTCAATTTTCTGAAAAAACAACACATTTTGATAGGTTTTATTTATTAACAATTGGATGAATAAAATGAATCATATGGTTGAATCAAAACAGGTGCAGGAGGTGGGGTGCAGTGGTGGGGGATCCGGGGGAAGGGCGAGGTTTCGGGGTGGGGTCAAGCGGGGTGGAGGGGGTACAGTGGGCGAATACTATATATATTTGTATTTTTTTTAATTTGAAAACGGCTCTCAAATAAAAATCGAACTTTTTATCAGAATTTTAAATTAAAAATAATATTAAAATAAGGAAGAAGGAAGAAGTTACCGAGCATCGCTCGGTGCCTCCAGAGATACTATCTATAATATTAGTTGCATAGAAAATCGATTATTTATGTAGCAGCATGCTTGGGACTAAGCCCAAGAAAGGGCGCACACATAAAACACGGGGCATTATTTCGCCTAGTCTAATAGACTAACCTTTTAGCTAATGGTTCAAGCCAATCCAATACACTCAAGCCATTAATGCCATTCAGGAAACAACAACCTTGCATCCCTCGTTCCGTTCTTAAGATTCCCTTTAGAATCCCACCACAACCACTCTATTGAAGCATCGGTCCTCCGCATCTTCTCAACTATATCACAATACTTCCATATATGTATGTTTAATTTACAAAATCTTTAGCAGTTATTCAACTGAAAAAGAAATCATTATAAATAAATGAAAATGTTTTTCTGAAATGTTCCACCCTCTGATATTCTCGTAAGCTCTGACACGTGGACCTGTGTAAAACGGAAAATGAAATATGAAATTGTGAGAGTTAAGATTTCTGAAGAAAAATCACCAGAGTCTGTCATCTTCTAACATTTTCTAACATTCAACACCACTTCGTGATTAAATTGCATACTAACCGAACAAACGCATTTGCTAATTCGTTTATCACTATGAATTCCAGTGGAGCTCGCTTTCAGTTCAACTTCTTGTATTAATCATCATTGAGTACACAGTCCTAAGACTTTTACGTAATTTTTTATTATTAAAAAATGTTTCACCTTGAACCAACACCTCCTTAAAAGTTATAGTTCTAAGATTGGTTTGATACCCGTTTCCACTCGGTTCTGTCCGATGCCACTTTGACCTCTCTAAATGTCTCGCATATCCTCATTATTGAGTACACAGTCCTAAGACTGGTTTGACTACTCGTCTCCGCTCGGTTCTGTCCCTATGCCAGCTCTTTGACCTCTCTAAATGTCTCTCATATCTTCAACTATATCCCCGCAATTAGTCAAGTCGAAATATTCAATCTGGTTCTTCCCTCTCCTTTTCTTTCCGATCTCCTCCAAGATATCCCTAAGCAATCCCCCGTGCCTCAATGTGTGCCCCATCATCTTCCCTAGACTCTGTCACAAAGCTCTGTTCTTGTTTCCCGGATTCTCTCTCAAGAACTTCTTCTGTGCTGCAATTCTATCCATCCATTTGATTGTATTTAATATCATGAAAAAAATCTACTGAATCCAGGCTCGAGGAAGATAACTCTTCTTACATGGCCAGTGCAGATCGTCCATAATAACTCGGATTCAGTAGATCAGCAACCTCTCGCTTCTATTTAATTAGAAAATTGAACATCTTCGAACCAACACTCTGGCTCTGCCCGGCAGATTTCGCTTGCCAAGCATTCTAAGTGATTTATATTTTTTATGAATGATATAAAAAATAAAAAATTGAAATGTAATTAATATGCGTGATTATTTAACAGTGTTTTGTGTACAATGGGTGTGTTTGTCATTTTGGAAAGAGTGGTCGTCCTTTTTCGCCTCGGGGCCCCGGGAGCGCAGGGCTGGCCGGCAAGCGTCGTTTTGTCTGGCTGCCTCGGGATAGCCCCTGTTGGAAAACAAGGAACGTGTTAGTCATCCTCGGGAAACACCTACTTTCTTCCCGGTTCCCCCTTCCATGGCCATGCCACTCAACAACATTCAAAACAAACATGCTACTAACTATTATATTATACACATTACATTACTCACACATGCCTAAGGTCAAATTATAGAAAAACTTTTAAATTGGTATCGTAATTATTTTTATTTCTGTTTTTTATTTTTTATTGATAGAATGACTCGTTTTAGACCTAAAATTAGGTCGTAATGGCCCTCGAGCAGTCAGTTAGTCCTTTATGCCCTAGAGCTAAACAAAAACAAGTATCAAAATTTGTTTAAATTATATTTGTAAAATTTAATATTTAATTACCTATTATAATAGTAGATAACATTTAGATCACTTATTTAGAAATTGAGAGTTTAAATTTTTCTCAAATAATTATTGACTTCTAGAGAATGAAAGTCTCTTCCCATTTTCATCTTTTCCATTATTCAATGTTCAAGATCTCCTTACACAGGTATCTCCGACTTCTATCCAACCTCTCAACCTATTATATATTGATTTCTATGATGCGAAATCCAATCTTGACTTATTATACCATAGTTATTGCGTCTTCTTGGTGTAACATCATCGTGCGTCTTTTTATATAATTTAAAAGTCATACAAGTTATCTCTTTATTAAAATGTTAATATTTCTGTCTATATTCCTCAATTTGTATCTATCATGTATTTAAGTATTCTTACCAGGACTACATTTATTTATCGACGACAAAAAACAAACCACCCAAAATGGGGGAGGGTCAAAAAATGAAAATTCTAAGCCTCTGGACCCAACTCAAAAAAATTTTGTATACATAATCTGTAGGCCCCTAGAACTAAGAAAGCAAAAATGTGGGGAGGATCCATAGGGCGAGGATAGATTGGTGAGAGAAGAGTGGCCGAAAGCAGGGGGGTCCAGGGGCCATGGATAGGGTTGTTGGGGTGGAAGATCGGAGGGTGAAGACCCTTGGTTAACAAGATGCCCGCCAGAGGCGGGCGTCGCAGCTGGTATCTTTTAAATTTGTTTCCCTAAAATGTTTTGTGAATATATTTTGGACCTTCGGTGGGATATCTATTCTCAAGTTCAGGTCACAAACTCCTACCTTACGCCATTGTATATGAAGATGTTCTCAAATATAATTTATCCTTTTCTCAAAAATATTAAAAATAATTTTTATGTATATGTAGAATCGGATTAGCCGAGAGCTTAAAGACACTAGCCTTCTAAGCAGGAGTCCCGGGTTCGAGTCCGAGTCCCTGCATTGATATTTGACCGGCTATAATCTGATTCCTAGTCACCAATCCGTCTGGCAAGCGTGGTGACTTAATGCAAACCCCTTCCATTTGATGGAAGAGGCCTATATTCAGCAGTGGATTGTCGCTATCGACAGGCTGATGATGATGATGATGATATGTAGAATTAACTAACTGAATTATTTAATCGAATTATTTGAATTAAATGTGACCGGTGGGATATCTATTCTCAAGTCACAGGTCACAAACTCCTACCTTACGCCATTGTATATGAAGATGTTCTCAAGTATATTTTATCCTTTTCTCAAAAATATTAAAAATAATTTTTATGTATATGTAGAATTAACTAACTGAATTATTTAATCGAATTATTTGAATTAAATGTGACCGGTTTATTCATTTTTGATGATATAAATGAATTTTTTTGCCTAAACAAATGTAAGAATTAAAATTAAAAATTAAAACATGTGAAATTATTCCCTCAATTCGAGAATTCTGAAAAGCCTCCAAAATTATGTTTTTCCTTATTAAAATTTCTTAAGTTTTTGGCAAGCAATTAAAAAGCAATTTTTGGAGTTAGCCTTCATTAAAAATATTTTACTTGAATTGTGAATTTGCGATTACGAATGCCGAAAGAATTTTCAAATGAGCTCACAACATTTTTTTATAGAATGTAACTAAATAGTTTATTTAATATAGTTTGATTGCAATTTTTTAAACAAATTAGGAATACCAGAATTTTATTACTCTAAGTATATTAAAACTATATACATAATTATGTATCTCTTTATATAGCTATTCCATATATTTATTTTTATTTAATTGTGTTTGTTTATTTATATATTTTGTGTTTACTTTTTTGCTTGTATCTTGGTCAGCTTGTATAATGGCAAGATTTTATGTTAGTATAGCAGTAGAACTCTTAGGGCCATTTCTATGTCGATTGGTAAAGTCTTTGTAAAAGTTGACAAAGGTAAAACCTTAGAATTCACATTGTGCCCGGCGGGATGGCCAATCAGATGAAAGTGCGTGTCATCTGATTGGTCATCGAGGCCGGAGCACAAGGTGAAATTCTAAGGTTTTGCCCTTTGTCAACTTTTACAAAGACTTCTACCAACCGGCATACAACTGGCCCTTAATGAGATTGAGACTTTTAAATACATATCAACAACACACGGTGCTGAAAGAGGGTCCCTATTTAAAAAAAAAAACATGCTACATTTTTCTTAATTTCCTTTCTATTTTGAGTACTGGTGGTAGGGTTTGAACTTGCTAGGGCAGTTGTCTTATATCTTCTTATAATTTATATGAATGAAGGAAACAAAGTTGTTTCTAAATTAAAGGGCGAATCTCACATCAGAAAAGTTTTACTTAGTACCTACTCTTATAGGTAGGTTAGCATAACATTGTATTTACACAGACAGTCTTTAAAAGAATAATTCTTTGCTTGTTGCTTCCTTCCTGTTTTTTATCTCTTTCACCTGTCAACCCTAAGACATTTCTCAATCATCTACTGTGCAGTAAAAAAAAATAAAATAAAAAAATAAAAACAAAATACCTGATGCAATCGTTAGATCCTAACGAAGGATATGTTTATGTGTATGTGTGTAAATCCAAGTATATGTGCGTCTGTTGGAAAGTTTTGCTGTAGTTAAACACTTCCGGACTCTTCGCCCATATTCAAGATGTCAATTATAATAATTAAGGAAGATTTCTTTGCCGAATTTGGATTATTCTTAGTTACCAATACTAATAAAATAATGTCGTCTAAAAAAGTGAAATTTCTTTACTAAGTTTCTGAGTTATTTTTATACTAGTAACCGTTTTCGTACCTATTGAATATTCATGAAATACAAAAACGAGTTGAGAAAATCATTTGAAATTGAAATCAATAGGAAGCTTCTGTCTAAAAAGCCAACGTTACCCTGCCTAAAAGGCTGTAGACATGGATTAGTTTCACGAATTTATTCTAATGAATTCAAGACACAGGACTCAGGATGTTTTTCATTAATATAAAACACATATTTCTATTCCTATCTTCTCAGTTCTCGTGAACCAAAAAAGAGCGATTCTATTTACAGTAGACGGGATGTGCAAATGTGCATCTAAAAAGAAAGAAGTTCTCCTAATGATCTCTTTCACTCATTGAAAACTCAAATTCATGATTACCTGAGAGTTTCAACTAACAGCCAAATTTTAATTTCAGTTTCTCTTTTCAGAGTAACAAATAATTTGATAGTTTTTGCAATTTCACTAAGGACCATCAATACGATATATTTTATTTTTATTTTTGAAAACTGTTTTCCATTAAATTGAATGTTTCTTTTTGCAGAGAGTAGCAGAATTTTTATAAATTGAAGGAGACAATAAAGAGTGTGTCTTCTCTGGAATTATAAATGTTTAATTTATTTATAACGAGACTATTGTTTCGAGAGCTTTGCTTTCTTAAACAGTCTATTACAATTAATTCCTGTGAATCAATTATAATAGACTGATGAAGCAGGTAAAGCTATCGAAACTATGGTCTCGTTATAAATAAATTAAAAATTTATATTTCCAGCAGAAGACACACTCTTTTATTGTCTCATTCAATGTTTTCCATTAATAACTAATGTGACCTCTTTATAAAAGTCCTAGCTCTATGTCTAATAAAGGCTCTGGTATTAGAATTCTATATTTTATTAAAAATGGTGGATCGTAATAGTCGTATTTGCTTTTAATTCGATTAAAGTGACTATTGCTGATTAGACTACATGAAAGATTTCAATTTGCTGATGGTTATAGATTCAAATGGTGGAATGGATTATTTTTAATTATATGAAAGAAGGGTTGTATTTCACCTCCTCGGGAATCGAACCCGAGCTCCAGGTGGCCCGGATTGCTGTTACTGGCACTCGGGATCGATTCCCGAGTGGATGAAAAACAACCCTTCTGACATATAATTAAAAATAATCCTTCCATCGGATTTAATAGATGACACCATCTTATTATTTACTAAAATATGTCTAAAACTCACTTCAAAGCCATTCCCAGATATTTAAGTGATATAACTTTAGGAAAGTTTTTTTTCGGGGGGGGGGGGGTTAATTAGAAATTAAAAAAAATTTGAGGCCTTGAAAGTTTGAAGATTGTACAATCTGAAAAAATGGAAGCAAAACGAAGTTCTAGCTTCTAGAATTCATAGGTGCCTTTAAATGCATAAGACTGGATAGAATTTTCGGTTGTTTGCAAGCTTTATATTTCAGACAAATCAGGCTTATGTGTTGAAATTATATAACTTATTTTCATAAAAACATTTATCATGGTTATGTATTTATTAAATGTGAAACTGTATCAAGAGATCAAAGGAGTTACCGAAGTGGAATCCCCTATCATGTTTTTTGGCTTTTTTGAATTGCATTGATCTAATGCATTTCTGAGTTATATACGACCATCGGCAATTTTCCCATACCATACAATTTTTAGCAATTAATCTAAAGAATTGTAAAAAATAAAAATTCTAAAAACTCAATCATGAGTCAGATGGCTACATCTAAAATTCTTTTCACTAATATCATTCCTTATAAAAACAATTTTAAGCTCAACTTGTACAGAGTTTTTCTGGAAAAACTAAGAATTCATTTGCAAACCAAAAAAAGAAAAGATACATTAATTGGGCATTGGATTTAATTCATTATTTCTTTTCCAACGTGTTAATTGTGCTTAACAGCTGTCAATTTTTCAACACATCCTGGATTATATTTGATCTTTAAATTTATATTTATTGAACCTCTTAGTAATCTGTTGTACTCTTGTAAATATACATTTTCACTTTTTTATCTAATAAATCAAATCATTTTAACGAGGGGGTCTTAAATCATAAATATCGAAAACATGTTAATGCAAATTCAAAACATAAATTCTACCTCTGTCTCCCTCTCCCCTTCATTCTACCAGGCTCTCTCTATTTATTATGTTTATTATTACCATGTAAACTGAAATCATTCAATTCCATTCAGGAGCAAGTTGCATGTCTGATCCAGTCTAGTTGGATGATATATTTTTCATAGGCTATAAGGAAGCTCAAAGAACACTTTCTTTTTGTCCACTTCCAACCATAATGACCATAGGCTATCTTTATGGGTGAAAACAGAATGCCAAGATCAAGATTAATCTGCGTACAGCTTGGCCCTTGTTATATAATATATAATCTGCTATTTTCCTTCTTAATTGACCTCAACATATCACCTAAAGGTCCATTTCCAAATCTCTAGGCGCCATCGGATTTTTTATTAAGAGAGAATATCGGAAATGGATTATTAATCATTTTGATTTTTTAAGCATTATATAACAGTAGTTGTAGCAGAGAGTTCTCACTTTTGTTTTCCATCCATAGGAGGAATTAAGAAATATATACATACATATTTTGATTGAAAATTGTTAAATCCTCATTTGGGAGGAAGAGATATTTATTTAACTCAGAGGTGAAGATGGATCTCGATGATTATGATTGAATGATGTGTTAATTATGAGGTGGAGGTGGATCGGTGAGGAGTCAGATCGGAAGAAGTGGGAAACAAAAAGGAAAGTCCCGATGCACCTGAAAGGATGCAAATGCAGTCAGTGGTGCTTTCTCCATGGGCTATCTGCCAGCAGTGACCTTCCTAGGAAGGGCTCCGACCTTCGCCATGGTAATGAAAACATCAACTGAATAAATAATTTAGCATCACTCGGTATGAAGAAGAAAATCTATTTACATATTTCGTACAAATCATTACATAAAAATATTATGGTTATTTATTCTTTATCCGAATTTACTAGTTAGCTAACATATATTTTCTATTTATTTAGTGAACAAATTTATTGACGTCCAGAATATTTTGAAATGATCTGATCTTATAGATATCGAAAGTTAACATTTATTTAATTCTGAGGTCAGTGATGTTGGCTTAATATAGCATTCAAATACTACTCGTAGTTATTTGTTTGGATTGAATTGGATAGTATGGATATAGTATCTCACTGGAAGGAAGTTGCCATTCTATTTTTTTTTTTTGTTAATGAAGAATTGTGTAGGTTCTTGATGAAACATTTAAATAAAGTAAAGAAAATTTTACAAAAACTTTTAAAAAATATAAAATTCTAGGTAGGTTTCACAAAAAAATAAAAGACAAGATGCTTGTTAGCATGACACTATATATATTTCAGGGTATGACGGTATGAACCCATCTTCAGGAGTTCACAGAGAAAATTGAGTACAAAAATATAAAATGCTTGAGAAGTAATTTTTTTTTTTTACTTTAATAATAAGAGAAGAAGGGGCGGAGAGGGGTTAAAAGTACAAAGAAGAATTTTTATTTATCGAAAATTAGGATTAAGAAAGGGTTTTGGAGGCTTGGAAAGTACCTGAAGTTTATAAATAGAAATGGATGAATGGTTTATGTAGATGCTATTGTTTGGATATATTGGTGATCCATATCAGTGTTTGATATAAAAAGCGTCATGCGGGCTAATCGCGAAATGATGCTGGATCATAGCTAAATGGATCACATCTTTTTCATTCTCTCTTGGTCCAGACTTAAGATTCAGCAGACTCCAATAGCCTCAACGAGCAGTAGTCTCGCGATATATATATATATATATATCTTGTTTAAAAAAACGTGATCAAAAACAATTCTCGTTTATATGTTAATTATTCTTTGATATATTAATGAGAAAATTATAAAATTATATACATGTCTATTATTGGTTGTTTATTAATATCAAGTTGGTTATTATAAGTATATTTTTATTATTTATAATGGCTATTTTAATTTGTGATGATTCTAGTAAATTTAAACGTTGTCCCTTTAATTCAAGATGTAAAGTAGAGACAAAATTGGATGAAGAAATAAAGAGATGATGATATTAATTTTTCTTACTAGGGGCTGAAATGAGGAGGGGCTATCCGAAATGAAGGATGGGATTATAAACAATTTAAAATTATAAAATCAGAACCTTCTTCTTCATTTTAAATTCATTGAAATTTATTCATTTGATCGGTTTAATAAAGCTCATTTAAACTTGATTAAATAAGAATGGATAGGCTTCTCTCTCTGTGAAATGCTAAATATTTGGGGGAAATTTTATAAGAAACCATAGAAACTGCGTTGTTTTCTTATCCGTTACTTTTGCTGAGACATAGAGGAATCGACTTAAAATCAAAAATAGCCATTGATTCTCTTCTATTACTTGATGAATACCATTCTATATTGGATTTTTGACGTTTCGGTTTTTATTGGTAACCATTGCTTAAGACATGGAGGAATCGACTTAAAATAAAAAATGACAATTGATTCTTATCTAATACTAGAGGAATAACCTTATTGGATTCCATTTTTGATGTTTTGACTATTAATGGCAACCTCTACTGAAAACTTGGAAGAATTGATTTTTGAATTTAAGTCAACATGTACTGAAAATTGCAAGTGATATCTGATTAGTAATAAAGGAATAAACATATTAATATTTCAAATGACTTTGGATAAAGTTTAGCAAAGATCTGTTGCAGTTTATTTTCTATTTGTGATTACGGATTGCATCATTTGTTTTCTATCAAATAGATAGGAATAGGATATCTGAAAAGAAGGAGACATGGAGATAGATTAAGTATCAAAAAGTCATATGAAGATTTTGTAAAATTTCTTGTAAATTATAATATTCGCAAAATTTATTTTCCATAAGGAATTTTAGAAATATGTAGTCTTTGAAACGCTTTACGATTATATCCGATTCCTAATTGCCATTTCATACAGGTTTCTGTTTCTAATTTATTTATCTAGTTGTCCTCGACAGCTCTTTGCTGGCCGTCCTCTTCTCGTCGGTTTGTAGTTTTGCTATCTGCTTTAGAGTACTCTTTCTTCAGGTTATTTTTTATGTTCTCACAATGGCTTTCTCTTTTTAGATAGACTCAAAGCAAATAAACACACACCTTCTAAGATTAACTTGATCCTATAAAATACAATTCACATGAGTTATTTTATTGTTGTCTTTCGTCTTATTTTTAAATCATAAATCGAATTATGTTTATTTACTCTTTAGAACGAGATATGTATATATGATTTATATTATGATCTCATCTACATAATTTACTATAATAGTTGACCTAGAAATTCTTTTGAAATACATCAAATTATTCAACTAAATTGTATCAAATCAGGAGTGCCAGTTTAAAAGCATTCGAAAGAAGTGAAGATGAATTTTTCAAAATTTGAAAAGTCGAAGTTGATTATTCTTATGAACGAGTGTCTCTTGGGCTAGAAAGGTTAAACCTGACACAAAGGGTTTGAATTTATTAATTATAATTAAGGGGCAGTAATAGTGCTAAAAAAAGAAGTTGGGACCCAGACAGCTTTTGCAAAAAAATAAAAAAATAAATAAATAAATAATTACTACGCATTAGATTTGTAAAATAAACAGGTATTAAAAAGATTGATAAATTTATTTTATTTATTTATTTATTATTTTGATATTTCAATTATGTACTTTTTGTGTTAATTAGCTTAATCTTGTCAAATATATATATAGATACAATCAGGGCCGCCACAAGGGAGGTTAAGCGCGTTCCCCGGAACCCAGCCCCGCGGTGTAAGAAAATTACCCAATTAAAAAAACACCGATTTCGATTAACTTTTTACAGATTGATGATACCATTAACAGATGCGAGATATTTTTTAGTAGCGATGATTCAGTTTAAATGAGTGAAAAAATCATCAAAGTTCAGTGTAACTCCTTATATCCTGAAAACTACTTGATCAAGCAGATGAAAACCTCTTTGTTTCTCTTTATAAATAAATTTGAATTTATCAGGTGAATTTATTTCATCGGTCCATTTTATAATCATATCTTTTTACTGTCCAATCAAATATAAAAAATATTAAAAATAATACAGTCATGGAAAAAATGTATATATTTAGTGCAGTGTAATGTGAAAATACATAGATTAGAATCTAGTTTCATTAGATAAAATTATTTAAGATTGGCAATTTATACCCATAGGAAACGTTTTTAGATATAAAGCTAAAATTTGGTGCATTAAAATGCAAAAATACATAGTTGAGTACCAAGTTTCAGCTTATTAAATAAAACCAATCTATATTGACAATTCATATTCTCGGGAAAGATTTTCAGATATATAGCTAAAATTTGGTGCATTGTAATATGAAAATTTATATTTGCGTACTAATTTTCAGCTCATTAGGTAGAACCTAGGGTAGGTATAACTAAAACCATTAATAGCAAATGAAAATAATTTGTATCTTTTATAGGTATCAATAATTTTTTTTTACTTATTTGGTATTTTTTCATCAGAGAAAATAAATAAATTCGTAATATTCGAGAAAACATTTTTTTCAAACCGACCCGCCAACACGTCTCAACTTGTCCATGTTTGTCTGGACTCGTTTGAAATAGTCTCGAGTTTTCATCATTTAAAATCTATTAAAAATTTGTAATTGAAAATAAGCAAAACGGGTAATTCTAGAGCAATTCAGCACTGATACTATCTAATGGTTGACTTCTTGATCAAATTGACTTTATTTATATTATTATAATAAACAAAAATATCCTTAATGGCTTCTTTTAATTATTACGCATGTTTACAGTTTATTTGCTAATAAAGTTACAAGAGAGAGAAAAAGCATTATATCGCTCTCTCTTTTCCACTATGATTGGGATTTTATATGGATATAAAATTCAATATATATCTTTGTAAATATTAAAAAGGTTAATACTAGTAAAATATTAAAATACGTCTGAATTTTCAAATGTCGGGATTTTGGGTGCCACCCATAATTAAGCTTATTAATAAAAACTTTTTGGGCGAATTTCAGCTCATTATCTAAAACTTTTCAACTGAGTGAGTTCATAACGAATCAAGTATTATATTGGACAATATTTATATTAAAAATAATCTTAGTGGTATATTTATTCCAAAAAAGAAGAGTAAATAACATAAATTTTACTTGAGAATTTTATTCATATGTAAGTTCTCCTTTTGTCACATAACAAAAAGTTTATCCAGTGGTTAAAAACATACTCAACAAGACAGTTTTATCGATAAAATAGTGAATTAATTTGACTTCTTTGAACCATTGAAGTATATAAAAATAATAAAAAAATGTTATTTTTTTCATTTAAATATTTTCTTAGTATTTTTTATACCTCTACAGTATAAATACATAGGTGTTATATAATCGATTATGTATTAATTTATATTAATCTCAAGAGAAATTAATATCAATATAGTATCCATTTTATACTCTCTATTGACTGACTTGTTTTTACGATCCTCTCAGAACTACCTGTATGAGTAACATAAAAAAGAATCCGGAAATAAAAAAAAGTTTAACTGTATCTAATTCTATATTTAATGGATAAATAGTTTATTTAATACCTCTTTCTATTTTCAATGCTCAACTTTCAAAAGAAGATCATTTGCAATGAATTAAGATCTCGTTAACAAATCAAAGTTAATATAGCCAATAGGAAAATTGAATCTTCATTCTTTCTATAACCATGTATTTTATAACATTATAGATATGTCGATGAACTCAATGTCACAAACTACTTCTACTTTTTTCTATCGTATTGTTACGGAGTTTCCTTAAAAATTGTTTGTTTATAAAATAAGCTGACGTGTTCTGATGTGGCCATCCACTTGACTTTACCATAAAACCTGGCACCTCTCTTATATTTAATATTTAATAAAATTATTTATAATAATTTAGGGGGGGGCAGTTTTTGCATTTTTAGACTTCTAGGGGCTGATTATGTATACAAAATTTGGTTGAGTTTGGTAAATGGCCAAGATTTTCAATTTTTGACCCTGCACTCCCCCCCCACCCCATTTCGGGCGGTTTGTTTTTGCATTTTTAGTCTTCTGGGGTCCCACTGATTATGTATACAAAATTTGGTTGAGTTTGCTCAAACGGCCTAGATTTATAATTTTTAACCCCCCACTCCACCACCCTTAATTTTGGGTCAATATGCACCAAAATCTAATCAGCTCTTAATCTCAATGGACCAAAACTACGTGTGAAATTTGGTTTCGATATTCACACTAGTTTTTGAGCTAGCTCGTCCACAACAATTTGGTAACGCACAGACTAACAGACAAACAGACATTCATCCATTTTTTTATTTTTATTTATTTATTTATCCAGAAAAATACACAACATTCATTATGTCATGTCCTATAGAGTTGACAAGTCAACTGTACATAGGACCGGATTAAAATCTTATATCTATCTTATATTATATATCTTATATATCTATCTTATATATAACAATTATTTAATTTTACAAAGAATTACTATAGTTGAAATATATATTTTGTCAAAACAATTATTATCTCGAAAAATATAATTTTTTCGATGTTCACTTAATAGGACTTTTTTGTAGACCGAAATGCCATGGTTTCGCTCAATTTTTTTAAGGAAAATAGTTTCAGCCGTTTTTGAGATATTTTGAAAAAAAAGAAGGAAAAAAAACACTTTTTTCATGCACGGTTACAATACTTGACCATGCCCTGTATGGTAAAGTAAAAGCCATAAGTCAATTAACTAATTATTTTATAGGAACCTAATTAGTGTTTATCAAGATTATCTACAATTAGCTAATAGAATAAATTTTACATAATTTTTAATACAAAATGTTGCTTAGTTAGAGAGGCAGAAAACATATCTATTGTTAGCAAGTTGTATACAGTATACCTACTCATATAGCTGGTGTTAAAATTAAATTATTAATACAGTGTTAAAAGACCTATTCAAGCTCAACCAAATCGATTCGGTTCTCAAAAATTTTCTTTCATCATCAATTTCTATGTTTGGGGAGGTGACTCAAATTTTTTTGTTCAAATTTGATCATTTTGAAACTCTAAATGCATTCCTACTTTCAAGTTATTAAATAAACTAGTTTATAAGTTACATAGTCTCAACATATTGCTTCGTTTAAACTTAACTTAAAAAAAAGTTCGACTCTGAAATCTGCTTCAAATAAACTTCACTAATTCTATCCAGGTCCAGTCGTGATTTTAGACCAACTCAACACTACCCAAGATCCAAATTCACTCGTGGCATTTTTTTAATGGAATCAAATTAATAGTTCTTCTAAGTTTAGTTAAGGGAGAATGGTGTGGGCTCTTGGTGAAACATATTTAAATAAAGTAAAGAAAATTTTCTTTCAGGGTAAGGCAATAGGAAACCACCCATGTAAAAAAAATTCCCCAGGAAAATTACAATGGAGAGGATACTCTCCATAGTAATCGCCGACGCTCGTAATCGAGTATGGCACTTGAAGAAAGAATTTTTTTTATCAATGCTATGCGATTTCTTCGCCAATTGAGGACCGATTTTGATGATTTTTTTCGCATTGGGTTCAGTATAGTTTACGATTGGTACCATATTAATTTGGTCAAGTCATCATTAAATTAAAGGGACAACGTTTAGATTTACTAGAATTATCAGAATTAAAATAGCCATTACAAATAATAAAAATATACTTAATAACCAACTTGACATTAAGAAACAATCAATAATAGACATGTATATTTCCAAACAATAGCATCTATACATACCATTCATTCATCTCTATTAATAAACTCTAGGAACTTTCCAAGCTTCCAAAACCCTTTCTTAATCTTAAATTTAGATAAACAAAAATGCTTCTTTGTACATTAACCCTTGCACACTACATTTCCCCTTCTCTTATTGTTAATCCAATAACTTCACTAAAATTTTCCTTTATTTCTTCTCGAATGCGATAACCAAATAAGTGTTGCACATATTCCAACCTTTCAAAAAATAATAATAATAAACTAAATTTTTTTAGGTATTTATTTATCATTTATATTCGAGATAGTTGCATTTAAATACATTTTTAAATTACCGCCCTTCTTGAGATATGGCGTAATAAATATTAACCTTACCGATACATATTCTCGAGGAGTGAACCGTGACTTAATATCGTGTACACCTACTTCCACTTTCACTATCATTTCCAAGTAGAAGACAATAGATGAAGGCGCATTATCTAATGAATTCCACATAATTCCAAAGACTTGTACACCTAATTCCATTCGTGGTTCATCCCTCGCATATTCTCCTACAGTCCCTTGAAATTTAAAGAGAAACAACGAGCACATTTTGGTCTTTGCTTCCGTTAGGAAAATATGAAAAGTTTCAAAGCAGGCAGGGGAGCAAATACTGCTGATTGCTTATGCTATCCTTATCTCTACATATATAATTCAGTATTTCAATGTGGAAACACATACTATTATATTATCATGGAATCAATAGTATAATTTATTGGAATTTGAAGATTTTAAAAAGTGAATTTCCGGAGTAGTCATTCCTGTACTTCCACTTGTTCTGGTTTGTGAAAGTAAAAAACATGAACTTCTCTTATTTAACCTCTTCGTCTAATGTGCTAATGATTTTTTTAAAGAATTACATATAAAACTACCATTTTGAAAGAAAAAGGACGAGAAAAAAATAATTACAGATATTTAATTAAAATAATGTAATTGCAGTTCGTGTGAAATATGAGGTATTTCGGAAAATATTTTCCGAAATACCTCATATTTCACACGAACTGCAATTATAAAAAAAAAACGGAAACCTTGGCTTCAAGAACAGTGTGGACCTTCTATGAGTCTCCAATTACTATTTTAAAATAATGTATGTCAATAATATTAATATAAGCTTCTGCCTATACTGGCTGGGAATGTCATATAGCCTTAATGAGAAGGTATATCTGTTAATTGTCTAGCAAACATATGGTTAAGGGTCTCAATTCACATTATCTCTTCTTTAAAGCTATCAATTAAATTCCAATGGGATGTGAATGTACACAACACGACTGAGGGCCAGTTGTATGTCGGTTTATAAAGTCTTTGTTAATTGAAGGAGACAATAAAAGAGTGTGTCTTATGCTGGAATTATAAATTTTCAAGAAATCATAAGTTGGTGTCATCTATTAAATTCGATGGAATGGAATATTTTTAATATATATGTCAGAGGGGTTGTTTTTCACCCCTCGGGAATCGAACCCAAGTGCCAGTAACAGCAATCCGGGCCACCTGGTTCGATTCCCTGAGGGGTGAAAAACAACCCTCTGACATATAATTGCAAAATATTCCATTCCATCGAATTTAATAGATGACACCAACTTATGATTTCTTGTAAATTTGAATCTATTACCATCGGCAAATTAATATCTTTCATATTATAAATTTTATTTATAACGAGACTATAGTTTCGAGGGCTTTGCCCTCTTTATCAGTCTATTACAATAGATCACAGGAATTAATGTATGAATAGAGGGCAAAGCCCTCGAAACTATAGTCTCGTTATAAATAAAATTTATAATTCCAGCAGAAGACACACTCTTTTTGTCTCCTTCAATATATAAAAATTCTGCTACCCTCGGAAAAAAAACTTTCAATTTAGTCTTTGTTAAGTTGACAAACGGCCAAACCTTAGTATTCAGCATGTGCCCGGCCGGATGGCCAATCAGATGACACCCAATTTCATCTGATTGGCCATTCGGCCAGACAGATGGTGAATACTAAGATTTGACGGTTTGTCAACTTAACAAAGACTTACCAACCGACATACAACTGGCCCTGGGAAAGAGAAGGTAGTAAAAATCGCAACAGTACATAGTCTCTGATAATGGTCACTCAGTAAAAGAGTTGCTTAACTTCAGTGTTCCTTCGAAAATCGGTCCTTTGAACATTCCAGGGTCGTTGACATTATAATAATAATATATATATGGTATATTGTATTTAGACTCCGTAATTATCCAGTAAATCCCTTGTCTTTGTCAGAACAATAACATCCCTCAGCTTCGATTGTCTACTAAAAGCACTAACAATTCTAGTTCTTATGTCTGCCCACTTTGCAGCGTGGTTTTTGCTTTTTAGCGAGTTTAGGGGGTGGTTATTATTTATTATGAAAGGAAATCACTCATTATTTAATAACGTTGCTAAAAGCAAGGCATCGTCAAAATTTGAAAAGGCAGTTCTGGACTTCCTCTATAACAGAGAATGTGAAAGCAAGAAAACATAATAATAATAAATAAAATAAAAATAAAACGGCTAAGAGTAGATGAAGAGATGAGCTGGAATGTCTGGCACACTATTCTTCATCATAAATTACTCACTTTCAGATAATACAATTCGTTATTAATTGGATTTATGCCTTTTTTTCGGGGAGGGCAACTTAGATTTAACACTGACATTTTCGAGACTTTTATTTATGGTATTTATTTATTTTTGGCTCTGTATCGCTTATTACGTGACTAGAATGAACGAGCAAGATAAAGAGGAGACGAGTCGATTTGAACTTGACGGAGAAATCTTTCTGAATTAATTGGAAACAAATATTATCGACCCATTAAAAGTGATTAGAGAGAAACATTCTGTTTTCAATTTAATTTGACATCGACATTATTTTTTAATTTAAAACTTCCAATCAATTAATTATTTTGTATCAATCTCATTTTTTTTACTAAAATTTAATCTCTCTCTTTCTCTCTCATAAATAATTTGTATATTGCGATTTCTTTTTAATTCTCTAGTATATCTTGTTTCAAATATACTTGCTCCTGTTTTATGGTGAAAATATATTATTAAACGGTATTTTATAATATCAGGAAAAAATTTAGAGAATTTTTAAACACGTTTTATAAGAAAAAATAGAATATTCAATTTATATAATTTAGTGATACAACAACACTTGTAACATGCTTATGATCTTCATTATTATAAAATTATACATATATAAAGGAAAAACTATAAATTCAAATTGAAAGTTGGTAACTAAAAAAATTGAAAAATACCATCTACAGGTTCATATGTAGATATACTGTATACACTATATAGTTTAATTAAAATATAATATTGTATATAGAGAAGATATTCAAAATTTCCCCTATTTTTCCTTAAAATATTCATATCATTATATTATAAATAATAATTAGGTTTTTAATCTGAATTCGAGAATACAATGTGTATAACTATTACTTTTCGGATTCGGGAAGATGGAAATCATGGCCCTATATGAAATTTCAGACCCGAGATTCAAAATCTGAAGGGGCCCCCTATTATGGAATAAGTATGTGTTTTTAATAAGTGGAAAAAGTTGGTCACCTTACGCCTAGAATGGGTTTTATTTTTTGTTATTTCGCCAACCGTCTTGTGCTTGTGCGTTGTTATTTTAATTAAAAAAATATAGTCTACTGGATAAGGTCCTAAAAATAAAAAATAAACTAAAATAAATTTTGTTTTTTTAATGCAATCGAATGCAAGAAGGGGTGCACCAGTAAAGATGCAGCTCCTATGGATCTCGAAAGACCCTTGCATTACCGAAGAGAAGGGAAAGTTGATTAAGTGAGAGGGTGTAGACGTAGGTGTCTATGCACTCCGGTTTTGAAGGTTTGAATATTATAAGTGCTGGGAAAGATGGAGGCTGGAAGAGAGTTCCAGTTCCTTGAAGTCATGGGGATATATGTATTGGCGAATGAAGTGGTCCGGCACTTTTCTAATTTGACCGCGAAAGAGTGTTGGGAGTCGGCAAAACGCGTGCTACGTGCAAAGCATGCTTTGGGGGGAATTATTGATTTTATCTCATCAGAGCACCTGCCGTGATAGTATCTATAGAAAAGGGAAAGGGCAGAGACATTTCTTCGATGAGCTAGCGAGTCGAGGGAGTCGGTGAGGGTAGAATCGTCAATTAGCCTGACAGCTCGTTTCTGAATTGCATCCAGGGTAGCAAGAGAATATTTAGAGGCTCCTCTCCATAGATGAGAGCCGTATTCGAGACAGGGGCGGATTTGGGCCTTGTAGATGGTGAGAAGATGTGGGGGCTTGTAAAATCGCTTGGACCTGAATAAGTAGCCAATCTTCCTTGCTGCAGATTTCGCCACAGAGGAGATGTGTTCATTCCAAGACAGGTCAGATGCGACAGAGACGCCCAACATGGATAGGCTGTCACACATTTTCAGGGTATTCGAATCGAAGTGAATATCAGGGAAATTTTTATTTTCGCGCCTAGAAATTAGACAACATTGAGTCTTGTTTGTATTAAAGTTAACTAAATTTTGAGAGCCCCATTTATTCAGTTTGTCTAGGTCGAGAGTGATTGAGGAGGCAACATTGATTCGATTATTCGGGAGTGAGGGTTTGCCGTGCAGAGTGCTATCGTCGGCGTAACAATGAGTGGGGTTTGACGTTTGATCGATTAGGTCTAACTACAATCTTATGAATTTTTACTTTCCAATGAGACTAATGATAAACGCGTAAACCTATAAATGAAAGCGAAAAAAATTTTTCAATCAAAATTTATTTACATTAACATATAGTAGATACGATATAAAGTTTAAATGTCTACTTGTTCAAATTTTCCAATCGATTCAACGATGGTTCACGCCAACTCCCTTCAGATAGCTTACAGACCAATCCTAAAAGCATAGCAATTGCATACCCTACAGGCGTTACCACATTTGAAATATTATTTTCGCGCGAGTTTTCGAAATCTTAAAATATAAAGAGTATTGTTTTCACTTAAATTTTTATTATCATGTCTTAATTTGAAATGTATGAATCATGGAGTATAGTTACCACGTTTTTATTAACTTCTTGTCTATCTGCTTGTTCGGTGAAATTTTTACAATCAATTTTAAACTAACTCCCAATGAGCTAGAGATTTGACACTTTAAACGTAGCTCAGAAATGGATGACAATCCTATATAAACTAGTTTTCTTGTCTGTCTGTTTGTTTGTTTGTTTGTCTGTCTGTTCGGTACAAATTTTGCAATCGATTCAACGGATTCCGACTTCCAGGGCCTATTGTCTTAATCAAAGAAACTGAAATAAACCTGAAATTTACCACATATCTATGTCATAATGTCATGAAGATGTTTAAAATAGATTGCAAAATTACACACACTCAAGACTAAAAAGCAGAAAATAATTATTTAAACAAAAAAAAATTCTATCACGTTTTTAAGCCGGAACAAAAAGTATAAAATAATTTATCCAAGCACCATACAGATTTTTAACCCCATACAGATTCCTAACCCCATACTAGATTGTCCTGAAAATTTGTGATTGTGAATTCTTAATAGCTATGAAAATTCTTGTAAGATTGAAAACGAAAAATGTGGGGCTCATGCAATAGATAATTGATACATAAATATGTAGTTCATCTAGGTCACTAACAATTCCATTGCACTGCAAATAATATGAACTATTGTGCGAGTTTTCTCAACGACAGCTACTCGCTGCACTCGCACTCCTTACTATTATCTATTGCATGCGCCCCACGTTTTTCATAGGTATTAAAAATTCACAATCACAAATTTTCTGGAAAATGTGTTTGCATACAAGTGAGGCTAATAAAAAGCGGTTAAAAAGAAGAATGATTTTATTAAGTTTTTCACTCATTATGGGAAAGGAATAAACAAGCAAAACAACAACAATCATACTTGTTTTAAAATTAAATTTATAACTAAGAGATTTGGGGGTCGGGTTAGGCTAGAGGTTAGCATACCAACCTGCTAACCAAGTGGACCCGTGTTCGAATCTGACTCGAGGCATCCGGCTAAGATCTGATCCCTGGGTAGAGACAAATTAAAAAAATAATAATAATAAGTATCGTAAATTGGCTTATGGCTAGAAAGGCCGAAAAGCCAAAAAAATTAGGAGATTTGAGGGGTCGGGTTAGCTTAGGGGTTATTCTACCAGCCTGCTAACCAAGTGGACTCAGGGTTCGAATCCGACTCAAGGCATCCGCCTAAAATCTGATCCCTGGGCAGAAACAAATTAAAAATAATGATAATAATAATTAAGAATCGTAAATGGGCTTATGGCTAGAAAGGCCGAAAATCCAAAAAAAAACTAGGAGATTTGAGGGGTCGGAATTAAATTAGGTTGGGTTGGTGGTGTTTCACAAGGAGAAAAATTGTAACACAAAGATTTTTTTAGTTTACTCTATATATTTCGAGCTCTTAACTCATCGTCAGGAGAACATTGACTAAAGATAACATGATATTTTGAACAGAATTTATTTTAATTTTAATATGATGGACAGTTATTTATGACATAGTGTAAATATGAAAGAATTATCAGAAGGATGGATGGAATGGCTTTAGAAAGCCGACTGACCAGATGTAGGGACAAAGGGCTGGGACAAAGAAAAAGATATTTATATTTGAAAGTTGCCGAAAATTATGTATGTGTAATAAAGAAAGGCAATAAACTATAGAATGCAATGAGGGTGCATAGCGAAAATTTAATCTCTCATTTTCTATTTAAAAAAATAAATAAAATTAAAAATAAACCCACCACACACCCTCATCGCACTCCAATTCAAATTAAATATCATTGATTAAGATGTCAATTATTGGTGAAGTTTTGATGTCTGTTTGATTGTTCAAGATGTTTTGATTAAGGTGTATGGCCTTTTTAATTTCAGCTGACTCCAATAAATCCAATTTCCTACTTTTTGGAATAAAATGTAAAGGGAGGGGTTGGTCGATGAAGGTGAATGGTTGTGGTCAAACAAATGATCTGCAAAAGCCGAGGTATAACTAAGAGGGGGGCATTTGGGTTCAAACTATTCACCTGTAGATTGCGAAGAGATCTCATATGTTCAACGTGGCGTTGATTGAAAGATCTGCCCGTTTGCCCGATGTAAAATGATTGACAGTCGCATTACATTGCAATTTATATACACCGCTCATTGTTGTTGGTTTTATTATATCGATTTTATTGTTAACCACTATGGATGAAAGGTTGTTTCTGTTATAGAATGCGGGGGTGATATTAAGTTTGCGAAACATATTAGCTATAGGGGTAGCTGAGTGGAGAATGGAAATAAAGTACTATAACCATGAATTAGCTATCATCCACAAAATAAGCGATAATAACAATTACCCCCGACACTTGATCGACAATATTCAGAAAAAGGTAATTTATAAAATAACAGCCCCCCTTTTATATTCCATCATCCCAACAAAAGAAAAAAACTTTAAAAAACTTTATTTCCATTCTCCACTCAGCTACCCTATAGCTAATATGTTTCGCAAACTTAATATCACCCCCGCATTCTATAACAGAAACAACCTTTCATCCATATTGGTTAACAATAAAATCGATATAATAAAACCAACAACAATGAGCGGTGTATATAAATTGCAATGTAATGACTGTCAATCATTTTACATCGGGCAAACGGGCAGATCTTTCAATCAACGCCACGTTGAACATATGAGATCTCTTCGCAATCTACAGGTGAATAGTTTGAACCCAAATGCCCCCCTCTTAGTTATACCTCGGCTTTTGCAGATCATTTGTTTGACCACAACCATTCACCTTCATCGACCAACCCCTCCCTTTACATTTTATTCCAAAAAGTAGGAAATTGGATTTATTGGAGTCAGCTGAAATTAAAAAGGCCATACACCTTAATCAAAACATCTTGAACAATCAAACAGACATCAAAACTTCACCAATAATTGACATCTTAATCAATGATATTTAATTTGAATTGGAGTGCGATGAGGGTGTGTGGTGGGTTTATTTTTAATTTTATTTATTTTTTTAAATAGAAAATGAGAGATTAAATTTTCGCTATGCACCCTCATTGCATTCTATAGTTTATTGCCTTTCTTTATTACACATACATAATTTTCGGCAACTTTCAAATATAAATATCTTTTCTTTGTCCCAGCCCTTTGTCCCTACATCTGGTCAGTCGGCTTTCTAAAGCCATTCCATCCATCCTTCTGATAATTCTTTCATATTTACACTATGTCATAAATAACTGTCCATCATATTAAAATTAAAATAAATTCTGTTCAAAATATCATGTTATCTTTAGTCAATGTTCTCCTGACGATGAGTTAAGAGCTCGAAATATATAGAGTAAACTAAAAAAATCTTTGTATTTTAATTTTTCTCCTTGTGAAACACCACCAACTCCAACCTAATTTAATTTTAACAATGCTTTCTCTATCAAACCAACACCGCGTTCCCTATAATTTTTTATTGAGGGGTCGGGTTAGGCTAGGAGTTTATTATACCAGCCTGCTAGCCAAGTGGACCCGGGTTCGAATCCGACTCGAGGTATCCGGCTAAAATCTGGTCCCTGGGTAGAGACTAAAAAAAAAAAATAATAATAAGTATCGTAAATATGTTCAGAAAGGCCGAAAAAGAAAAAAAACTTGGAGTTTTCTACTCATAGCTGTCAGTGAAAATTTGGGTTCTTTTATCCTCTCAGTATTTTATTTTATCTCATATTTTTTTATAAGTTCAGCCTTTTTGTATAAATATTTCAACTAACCTTTAAATTAATATTAGGCTACCTTTATCATTGCTTTAAATAGGACTGGAATTGGAATGTGTGTAAATTGCAAAACAAGACAACAGAACACTCCCATCTTAAGTGTCAAACACATATTTTTTCTTCGGAGATCTAATAGATTACGGTGCTTTCATATATGTTGTCAACTTGTTCTGTGTGATGCTTATATCTTAAGTTTCTGAATATTTTCGCTTGGTTTACTTTCCCTCTTTCTATGGATCAAGTTAAAAATAAAAATAAAAATTAATATAAAATTAATTAAAATAGCCACTCTCAAACTAACAGGATTAAAATCCTGGACAGACCAGTGAAGGATGGAAAAGCTTCCCTTGATGAAAATAATTATGTCTGAATATTAAGAAAAAACAAGGAAAATTCGTTGGAAAGAGGCCAAAGTGTAAAAAAATGATTATAATTCATTTCCTAGTAATTATTGTCGACAAACAGAAAAAATAATTTTGGATCTTGATCAATATTAATCGATATTTAGTAGCTATTAAAGAAGACCTGAATAGCTTTAAACTGGTGCGTGAAAAAACATGTTTTCACACTTTCACTAAAAATTTATCATAGGCATATATCATAAGCTTACTTCCGATTAATTACACCCTATAAGGCATTAGACGGCTACACGACTATAAATCTCTTTTTTAAAAATAATTATTTTTTCCAAAGGAATAAATTATTACGTTTTAATTATCATATGGTCAGATAATAATTGAAAAGTTTTTGATTTTAGATATTAAAATTTTAAATATGAATTATATTTTTAGATAGGTTTCTTTGATCTGTATTTGGGATATAGTATGTGCCTATTTATTTCATCTAAAAATCATTTTTTATCATATCGAATTCAAGAAGGGGCGCACCAGGAAGATGTAGCC
The DNA here is from genome assembly GCA_024734495.1 of Forficula auricularia. NCBI lineage: Eukaryota > Metazoa > Arthropoda > Insecta > Dermaptera > Forficulidae > Forficula > Forficula auricularia. The sequence continues at coordinate 36,574,154 of JALMQS010000099.1, read as the reverse complement.
CCTATGGTTTTCGAAAGATCCTGGCAATACTCAAAAGAAGGAGAGACTAATCAAGCAAAAAGATGGAAGCGTTGGTGTCTGTGCTCTTGAGTTTTTAAGATATGAAGGTTATAAGTAAGTATAAAAAATACGGAAGCCGGGAGATAATTTCAGCTCGTTGAAGCCATGGAGACAAAGTATTGGAGAATTAAGTGATCCGTCAATTTTCCAATTTAGCCGTTAAGAGATGTTGATGCAAAAAAGTCTTGGGGGGATTAGTGACTTCAACTCATCAAAGCAAATGCCCTGATAGTATCTATAAAATGAGGTAAATGCAAAAAAGCTTCTTCGATGGGCCAGCGAGTCGAGAATAAAGAACCTAATAGGAAATAGGAGACCCGGCCCTAATTAACCCACTCCGTGGCTCACCGAAAAACCGTTTCTGCCCTTTCCCTGTACTACAGATACTATCATAGTGTCTGTTCAGTCGAACTGAAATCAATTTTCCCCCCTAAAGCCCTCTTTACTAGAAACACGCGGTTTCGGACGCTCAGCACCTCTTCGCTGTCAAATTGGATAAAAATCAAACCAGCCCTTTCCCCAACTTTTTCATCTCTTTGACCTGCAGAGACTGGAACTCACTTCCAGCCACCGTCTTCCCCGCGACTTATAACCTTCAGCTACAGATACCTTTGCCACCTACCCAGCCCAAAAAATCCCTTCTTCATCTACTTTTCACAATGGAGAGGCCAACCCAGACTTTTAGGGGATGCACCTTTTTGGTGTATCTCCTTCTCACATCAATATCATTTAAAAAAAATCTTATATTGTCACTTTAACTTTAACACTAATTCCGAGTGATATTTGATGGGTGTAAACACATCTAATTCCGTTTAATCTCCACTTCGTTTCGATGGTGTTTTTTAAGAGGATTGAAGAAAATGGGGAAACCCTACAATGAAAGTAAAAGTTTAAATTTCTAAGATTTTACTTTTATTCTGGTCTTAATAGGTTTTCTTATGAGATCTTTCAAGTTTAAAGTGTCTCTTAAATCTAATTCTCTTTGAAAAAATCTAGGTCTTTAAAATTAAAGAAGCTGTTACCTATAAGTAATAATAATAAGTGATGAGTTTTCATGTTATCATATGTATTACAAATTAAACTTCATTAAACGAGGCCAGAGTGGACATAATAAAGTTAATTAAACAAACATTTAGCATCAGCTTATGATTTCCAAGACTAATTTGTTTTATCATTATCTAGTCATCTAATGATTAATCATAATATTGTTCATGCATAAATACCTAAAACTGTATTATCACTTCACAGCCTATATACCTATCAAAAAGCTTTGAATCGATTACTTATTCAGGGGTGACTCTCCCTATAGCTTCATAACTGACCCCCAGATTTTCATGAAAAGTAGCCCCCCCCCTGTACATTATATTTTATTCACGTCTAATGAATTAGAATATATTTTATTACCTTTTGTTGAAGTTATTAACTAACTTCACCGTTTATATTTTTAGCATAATAATGCTAATTTAACAACAATTTTGACCCCATTCCCCAGAAATTTCAAAGACGCACTCTCAATCCCCCCCCCCCCCCCCCCCCCGATGGGCACCCTCTGGTTTGTTTATATATATGTTGCAGTAAAAACCCGTTTTTAATAAGAACGGGTTCTTACTAGTTAAAACACGTTTCACTGAATCTGAACCTTTGTGGCAACAAGAATTTACTGATATTGGTTGAGTTCGCTCCAAAAGTCTAGAATCTTCATTTTTTACCTTCCGCCTCATTTTGGGTGTTTAGTTTAAAAAAATTTTAAACGAAAATGTCAAAAATTACATCCTCATTTAGAAGGAAAATTGTAGAGGATGTAATTTTTGACATTTTTGTTTAAAATTTTTTTAAAATAAACACCCAAAATGAGACGAAAGGTCAAAAAATGAAGATTCTAGACCTTTGGACCAAACTCAACCAACATCAGTAAATTCTAGTGGCCACAAAGGTTTTCAATGAATACGTGTTTAGCTAGTAAGAACCCGTTTTTACTAAAAAACGGGTTTTTACTGCAACATATATACGAAATACTAAAAATAAAAAAGCAATTCAAACCTAAGAGGATTTTTTTAAATTGCTAATTTGATAAAAAAAAACATAACAGAAAGAGAAAGATTCATTTTTTTTGTATTTGAGTTTTAGAAGGTAAAAGGAGAGTTTCAGGGAGATAATATCAATTCAAGAGAATGGAATTTATCCCAGTGAAGCAAGACCCTTCCCATTGCTTTGTCCTCGAAAAGGGGGATTTATTGATTCGATACTTATAATACCTTGTATAAACTGCTGCGTTATTCAATTTTTATCATTCGCCTTTCTTTTATCATTTAATAAATAATTTATTTGTTCTTATATTTTTTGTATTTTAATCAAAATCTTCACTCATAATATATAGGTACTCATTTATTTCAAGGATATTAGATAATTATACAAGTGTTAATTTTAATGAAAATGATTCTATAAAGACATTCAATTGAATTCAATTAGATTATTATGCGCTGTATCTTCTTCTTCGAGTGCCAAATTTGTTTCCGAGCGTTGCCGAGTTTTGCCGAGAGTAGCAGAAGTTTTATATATTGAAGGAGACAATAAAGAGTGTGTCTTCTGCTGGAATTGTAAATTTTATTTATTTATAACGAGACTATAGTTTCGAGGGCTTTGCTTGCTAATTCCTGTGAATCCATTGTAATAGACTGATGAAGAGGGCAAAGCCCTCGAAACTATAGTCTCGTTATAAATAAATAAAATTTATAATTCCAGCAGAAGACACACTATTTTATTGTCTCCTTCAATTGATATTATCATTTTCATAATAATTTTCATGGGTAGATTTTTCACTTGGGTGGTTTCTCATCGCTTTCTCTTGGATTAAATAAGTGTCTTTGCATTTTTGAAAAAGGTTCTGATTGAGGGAAGAATCCATCCCGTGTAAATTCGGCCGAATGCTTTAAACACTGCTCTATACCGGTACTTTACGAACATTACACTACAATTTTATTTTCTCTTTATTTTTCTACTTCTGAGTATCCTTTAGTTGAGAAGATGTTGGTGAGACAACACAGCGTCACCTCAATCAATATGAAAATATAAATAATAAGGATTTTTTTATAAGGTCGAAATCCAAAGGAATATTCTCTGCTTTATGAAAATAAATACTCATATATACAGATGATTATATGCATACATCTATATAATCTGAATGTACATCTTAGTTAGGTAGATAGCAGTAATTCACTTTTAAGAACACATGAGATTATAGGGGCCGAATTTTGAAATTAATCAAAGCGCACAACGTGCGCAGGCCAAGTTCGAGCATTAGCTTGGCCGTACACGCCATATGCCATTTCGAGCCAATTTCGACCCCCTCCAGCTCGGAATTCATTTGAGATACAGAGCTGAAATTATACACATGTAATTATGTAATCCATATTGATGAGAGTACCAAATTTCAATAATATAGCTTAAATAGATTCTGAGATATGGATCTGAGAAAATCGGAAATTTTGGCACTCACTCACTCACTCACTGACAAGTCATCAAAACCTCTAGGGTACTTCCAATCATCCCAGCTTCATGAAATTTCGCCTGTTAGTAGAGTTTGGGACACAAACAAATGAAAAATTACAAAAATCCAAACTTTCTATTTTTCAACCCCTTAAAAATGGGGGGGGGTTGTCAAAAATGAAAATTCTAGCGCTTTGGACCAAACTCAACCAAACTCTTTTGTATGCATATTCTGTGGTCCCCAGAAGGCTAGAAATGCAAAAAAAACACGCAAAATAGGGGAGGGGTGTCAAAAATGAAAATGCTAGCCCTTTGGACCAACGTCTTCCTCATAGCTTACAAAAATAAGAGAAATCTCAAACAAAACATTCTCTGAAAAAACAGGCCAAGTTCGAAAAAGTAGTGAAATCTAGTGAGTAGCCAAGTTAAATTCGCCAAGAATAATTAAGTTGAGAAAATAGTAGATCTCTTAACTTAATTATTCTTGGCGAATTTAACTTGGCTACGCACTAGATTTCACTACTTTTTCGAACTTGGCATGTTTTTTCAGAGAATGTTTTGGTTGAGGTATATTTATTATGAATATATTTTTACGCCCCATGGATTCCGGGTGGGTTTTAAAATGATAATTTTTTTAAGAAAAGACTTCATTACAAAAAAACAATCGACATATGTATGTATGGTCCGTGGATAAGGGGGGAGGGGTTCAGTCCCCCACATCAAATGTCAGGGGAGTTCAAGCCCCTGACCCCGGAATCGCGCCTATACCGGAATCTACTCCAGAATGAAGGAGGAACTAGGGGGAATTAGAGCCGATTGCTAAAGCGTTTAATGGGAAATACTTTAATTTTAATTTTTAAGAAAATCATAAATAAATAATATCATATAATTATATATATAATAGAGATTGAACTTGAATTTATTTTTTGAGTTCTTTTTTTTACTCTAAATGCAAAGCTTAAAGAAGTAAAATAGATAGTTACGATCAGTTTGTGATTTAGTGGTTTGATGTCAAAGAGAATTTATAAAAACATTTAATTGAAATTCAATGAATTTTCTAAAAGCTTCCACAAGGGAGAAATCCTCTCAAATGGCTTCCAATTTGGATACTTATTAGTACCATGGATCATGTTGGTGTTACTTGAGACCTTGCTTGGCTTAATAGAGGTTACCCCCCCTCTCCCTCTTCCTCTTCCTCTCTTTACTACGTCTGGGATTAATTTCAAGGGTTATAGATCTAATCCCTTTTCCTTTCCCTATTCAGCTTTGAATCCACTACCATCCACGAAATTGACACACACTAGCACCCTTAAGTTTACTTCGATATTTAATTGAAAAATCTTTTTTGTATTGAATATAGAATATATGACAATTTTTTATAAATATTTTGTTTTCCATGTGAAATATACAATATCTATAATAGTACTATATCTATATTTTTATAAAGGAAAATCAAAAGCTACAGTACCAATTTTGATTACTTTAACAGACACACTTCAAAGGTCAGGGGGGCTAAAATCGCGAATCATTTTATCATCAGCTTTAAGCATACTGTAACTAAAATAAATTTGGCGTAGTTATGTTCCGGAAGCCTAGTGTCTTAAGAGAGAATTAGAGTCGAAAGGAAAAGAGTAATGAAGACTTGGAGGTTTTACAATCAGCGGGAGAAGAGGGGTCAAGTGAAATGAAGTTAAAAAGTGCTCTGTTTTTTTATCGTTTATCGTTTATCGTTGGATTATTATTTATTTATCGTTTCGTGTGATTAAGTGCCGTTGTTGTTGCGAAGTAGTCAATAACAGAATCAAAAATAATTCTTTCTATATCTTATATTTTAAATATCAATAAATATTTAATTTTATTTATTCAGAGCAATGGCTCTTTGCCGAATTTTCTAAGTACAAAATATTGTTTCGATAATATCATTATTTGTTCTTTCACCTTAAATTATATAACTTCATTTGATTAATAAAATTCAAGCTTGTTTGACCACATTATTATGGACAAGACCCGGATTAAATAATTATACTATTTTAATTAACAAACATTTTATTTTATTTATTTTTGCCATCAAGAGCAAATTGAACATTACTGAATTTTCTAAACAGTACAATACGTCTTCCAAAATTCAATTTTAGTTCATAAAAGATGAAAGAAATGTCGAATGGAGACGAATATACTCAGACGCATTCCGAATAATCTTACTTATTCCATATGAGAATTCCAAAATAAAGTTTTAAAATAAAAATTCGTGCCAGAGTTACTGGCACGCCTGGGTCAGCTAGTAGAAAATAATAATTAATTATCGTATTTATATACCTATTACCTATATATAATTTTTATAATAAATAAATAATCATTTTTATTAATAATAATTATTATAATAATTATCTTTAACATTATAATTAATAATTATTATTCATTTTATAAATATGATGTATTTATGCTAATAGTATTTTTGAATATGCGGCCTTAAACACACTTCCGATGCTTTCTAATAGGCTCCCTTTGGCATTAATTTGTGATTCGTAAATATCCAATATCGATTTTTGGTCAAATTGGAAAATTAATTTTATATTATATCATGTATTTATTGATGCTTATGGTATACTGAATTGTATTTGAATATCGGCCTTAAACACACTTCCATTGTTTTCTAGCTGCGTCACTTTCTTTGATTTTTACCATCTAAAGCGTTGAGTTACTGCCAGGCGCTTCTAAAGAAGTTTTAGTTAAAAAAATATCAAAATTTAGAAATTTTAAAGCCCTGTAGGACAGCGATTCTTAACACGGGGGCCGCGAAAATATTAAAAAATTTAAGTTTTTATATCTTTACAAATAAAAAATAAATAAATAAAAAAAATAAGTTACTAGTTTTTATAAGTGATAAATTGTGGCTAAGTTACAGATGAATTTAATGACAACTCAATATTTTCAAACATGGTTAAACTAAATGAAAACGTTGAGCGCATAGGTAAATTTGACCCAAGCAGACAGACAGACAAAATTACAAGTTAACCGTGTAAATATTTTTTATAAGTCTAGATTTACAATTTTTATACTAATGCAAATATATCTATTTTTCAAGAAATGTGTTATTACTGAGAATCTGATAAAGTATTTTTTGATCATTGAATTTTTTTGTACGAGTAATTACGAGTATGTTACCTAATGGTGGGGGGTACTGGCCGAGAAAATGTTTTAGGATTTTAAGGGGGCCGTGACTGATAAAAGGTTAAGAACCACTGCTCTAAGAAGTTCTAAAACGTTGAAACTCAATCAAGGTAAGACATAATCCAGAAATCTACTAAATTACCCGTGAAAATCAAAAAATCAACTGTGACACAATCAATAAACTGTTATTTTTCTTTCTGTCGGTTTAAATCCATTTGTTATTTTAACCAACACTCAACCTCTGCGATTTTACCTGGTCCTTCATTCTCAATCAGAGTCCTGTTGTCATGTTACCCTGGATAGAATTAAATTGATAGGAAATTCAGTCTAAAAACATACTCCTTTGATTCTCTCGTCATTGTTTATGCGTTTCTCTCTCTTCCTTTTTTTATAGACATTATTCTGTCATGTATTCTGATGAATTAAAATCAATAATTCTCTAATAGGCTTCCTTTGGCATTAATTTGTGATTCGTAAACACCCAATATCTATTTTTGGTCAAATTAGAAAAAGTTTAAATCATTAATTGATTCGTTTATTTCTATATATGACTTCTAAAGACTGGATTGTCTCTCTCTGTCTCATTTTCAGAATCCCTCAATCAAGTATACTATATATATTTGTCTAGATTAATTTGTAACAACGCTTAGAGAAATTTCTCTAAAAAAATTACCGTCTTGCCTAGAATCGAACCGACGAACACTTGAACTAAGGGCATTAGCTCTAGCCATTACACCATTGCAACATTAATAATTATAACTTGATTTCTGTTACTAAAACTATATATTTTTGATTTAGACTGTGTCGAGGTAATATTCTATTCATTTGAACTCGAATGAAAATGAAAAAACACCAATAGATTTTAAATTAAGAAACATTAAATATATATTAATTAACGAGGCAAATTTGAAATATAATTGTCAGCTCGGATTTTAAACTGATGGCTCCAATCGATTTTCATTAACCAGGCAAATTTGAAATATAATTGTAATTTTGAAATGAAAGACTCCAATTCATTTTAAATTAAGAAACATTAAATATATTCATAATTATTCCTCCCCCCCCCCCCCGCCACTCAAAAATTAAAGAGGCGAAACTTTTAAGAGACGATGTATTTTCGGTAGTTTACGGGTATACATTTGGAGTGTGGTTTTTTAAGAGGAATAAAATTGTTGGACCGAGACGCTGCCCGCCAGGGCACGCCCTCGAAGCTCGTCATCTAAGATTCGAGTCCACGTCACCTTTGATTTTATTCTGACACTGAATTTTCTCTTATTTTCAATCATGATCTATGATGGTTTTCTGAATAATTATGTATTGCTTTTTTATAATTGTCCGAAAAATCGATGACGGGATCAAATGTTGAAGAGAAAATTGGTACGCACATGTGGAAAGAATGAGCGAAGGCTGAATTCTCAAGAAAATTTTAACGAATAAGCCAGCAGGTAAAAGAAGTAGAGCTCGACCTAAACCGTAACGCTGGAATTAGAATAAACAGACCATAGGTCTATTAAGAAGAAGAAGAGCTTTTTATAATTTTTGTAACACCTTAATGTAACCCTATCATAAAAAAAATATCTATGAAAATTTAAGAATGAATGAACCTTCTCAGAAGTTTGATTTAGTGAAAGAATTTCTTACTTGTGTGTTTTAAAAACAAATAAATAGTCTTGAAAAAAGGATCAATAAAAGCGTGTAGGAATCCCATCTGAATGGACTTCATACAGAAATCATTCTTTCTATTTTTCAGTAAATTGATTTAATTGATATTAGCCGTTCACAGAGAAGGATTACAAACACTATAATTTCTCTATTTATAAATAGAGAGAGATACATGCATTTAGTGAAAGTGATATAAAACACCAGTACACGTGCGCAATTACACGTAGAATATTGGCTGATGTAAATTTAGAAAGAGTTTATAACATCATTAACATATTTTAATTCATTTTTGCGAATGACCTAAGAAGAAAACTCATTAGCCAAAGCTCGGGAAATTGATTCCATTGTACCTTATATTATTGTCTTTTAGAGTGAGCTTTGTAAACTTGACAAACTTCTTATAACATAGAAAAGTCAAGAATACTTTCTAGTCTATAAGGCAGCGGTTCTAAAAAACTATTTTTCCGGGTACTACTCAACAATGATCAAGCCACGTACCACATTGGAGAGCTAATATTTTTGACTAGAAAATAATGCTTGCAAATGCGAAAATAGTACTTATCCATTTTCCTTTTACAAATAGGTTTTACAAATAGTCAACAGTCAGAACTTTTGTTTTAATCTCATTTTTTGACCCTCCCCACCCAAAGGTTAGTTTTTAACCGACTTCAAAAAAGGAGGAGGTTCTCTATTCGACTGATTTTTTTTTTGTGTCTATATTACCTCATATCTCCGCCAATTGTGAACAAATAAACAAATAAGAAATAAATATATCAATAATTGAAGAGCTTAGTGGATGAACACTGACGAACATGTTAAGTTACAAGGAAACAAAACTTGGGAATATTGTTTTAAGGTTTATTTTTTTAGACTTACGACTATAAGCTGGCAAAATTGTTGTTTGATCCTAGGGAAATCAAATTAAAAAAAAAAACTGAAGTTTGAAAATATAGTAGAAATAACTTGAAATGTCTTCGAAATTAATAGGCAGGTTGAGTCAAAGGGCCATAAGAAAATGCACCAGTGGCGTGCGGTCCATGGATGGTGTGGATGCGGCGCATCCCTAAAATCCTAGAACGTCAAGAGTATCTTCATAGTGTGTCATATATTAATTTCGTTTAGCTTTACTTCGCTTATATTTAATTTAAAATTTATGGAAATTTTTAACATTAGACTATGAATAGAATTTTCCAGATTTGATATTTGAATCATTTTCGCTATCTTAGGGAATACTTTGATTTTATGAGGTTGATAGTAAATTAGTCCACATGTACTCGACGTCTGACTTTCATTTAAAACAGACATTTCCAAACTTTTTTGTCTCGTAGACCCCTTGCCATGTTTTTCTGTTTTGTGTAGACCCCTTCTTAAGAAAATGAAGTTTTACTTTTAAAGAAATTTTAATTTATTCTAATATTATATTATATACAGAGCTCGAATATAATATTGTTTTTTTATATTTCTCCTAAAAATTAAATTTATGAACCCTTCCAAAAATATTATCCCCCCTTACCTCTCATTTTCAGATTTTATATTTCTCCTAAAAATTCTGACTCCCGAAATTAGAAAATATGTGTTGAAGCCAAATATTAAATAAATGATCATGTTAGTCTGGTATAGAACCAGTTCCATGTATATATATACCACAAATAATGATTTGTAAAGGCAAAAATAGAATCCAGAGTCTTTCAACCATGTCTATTTAGAAGAAATTCATTGGCCATACTCCCTCAGGGAAATATCGATCGTTAAGGAAGTTTTTCAATTTATACATTTCAAAGAGAATAATTATATTTTTTATACAGGCTTGTCTACGAGTTTCGATTATATGTCCAAATTATGGAGAAAGAGATACCATACCATATATTATGTGCTTTCGTCATATTCTTTTCTAATTTTTCTTTCGTTTTTTCACTTTCTTAATTTTTTCTAGTTGTTTTTAATTAAAAATAATTATTTTTTCTTGTCTAACTTAAAATCACATGCTATAATCACAATCGGTGTATAGCTGTTATAATATAATATCTAGTAATGTTTTTTTCGTTGATAACAAATTAGTAATGTTTTTTTTTCGTTGATAACAAACTAGTAATGTTTTTTTCGTTGATAACAAACTTATTATCAAGAGCATTGGTTTCCAAACTTTAAAAAATTGCGGACCCTCTTTTATAAGACATGCATTTTGATGGACCCCAATCGTTTAATACTTAAAATTTCAATAAACAGATTTCAAGATGTGGGCTATTTTTCAAAATTTTCCAATAATTAAAATTTTTTTAAAATGATTGAAATAATTAAAATTACTTTTTGTTGTAAATATGGACATGGGTAGTAAATAGCACGAAATACCGGTATTCTGTATACCGTTGAACTGGTAATACAATCACTAGTAGTAAGTATTGACTCGTTGCCCAAATTATTGAAAAATGACAAATATGTAAATTTTTAAATTTGGAAAATAAACATATTTTGTTCAAAATAATAAACATGTTTTTACTGAAAGGGGCTGTCTAAAAATTATGTCACACAGTAAAGGGGGAGGAGACATCTCAGATTTGTGGCAAAATATGACAGGGGGGAGGCGGGGATCTTAAAAATTGTGATATCACAAAAGTCAAATTAAAAAATTAAAAAAAAAATATACAATATACACTTATTAAATTATAGGATAAAAAGTGATAGTGTGACTTCACAATACAGGGAGCTCAATGAAAATGTGACAGAATGTGACACAGGAGGAGGGGGGTCTAAAAATCTTGAAATTCTGCGACGTTATTTATGGACGGCCCCAAAATAAAAAAAAAGAAGTGTTTTGTTTGAAAGCCATTACAAGAGAGTTACACAAATTATTTTGTTTATTTATTAAACAGGATTTTCTTTAAACAAATTATTTTGTTACAAAAATATTAGATTTAATATTTAGTTAATATAGTTGCTAGCTTTCCAGTGACGAAGGAACACCCAAGTTTTCAATATCCATATGATATTGACTCCATGAAAAACATTTATAATTGAAGAAAGACTGATGATGAAGACCAAGTCTTCGAAACTATAGTCTCAAACAAATAAATAATATATATATACAGATATATCATCTTGATATATATGTGTATATGTTTATTTGCATCAAGCAGAAGACAATCTCTTTGTTTCTCTTTGTGAATCAACAACTCTGCTACTCTCGGCAAAACAAAAACTTTTCAACTTAATATTTTATGAACGCCTTAGATGTTTCTAATTTAGCTATTATATTCTGATTGTAGGAACCAATATTTTTTAAGTTTTTAAAAAAAAGAGTAAAATATTCAAATATCTCAGAGGCGTCCGAAACCACAATTTGGAAACCACTGACTTAAAAGATGCTTTTTGGTTTGATGGTGTAGGATGAAATCAAATAAACTGTTCTATTGTTTTCCCAAAACGTTTCATCATCTGATTTCATGCTATTTAAGATTATTTTCGCCTACACCCTTATATTTAACATTACTAATAATAATGATTTTTTCAGGTACTTTGTGGCGACAATCCTACAATTCCAGTTGCATCGTAGCATGTGTTTGGCTGCTGGCCAATATGAACCTGGCAATTCACAAAAGCCTCTGCACAAATGTGATATCTACAGAAGTAAAGAGGCGGGAAAACTTCTCGGGTAAGATATATGACCACTACATTTATTTTTATTGATAAATTCAGAAACTATTTTAATATCATCATCACCATCAAGCCCCAAGTAACCTTAGTATATGAGCCAAAATATATTTTCTCCACTAGAAAATTAGAAAACGAGATTTAGAAAAATCAAAATTTGAATTCGGATTGAAGCGTCTATCTGAACGCAAAAATAAAAATAGAAAATTTTAATTTTTATAATAAGATAATGAATTGAAGAATTTATTATTAATACGATTACTATGGATATTTATGTGTCCAACCCGTGGCCTGCGGTCCGCATGCGGCTCAGCTCTGCAATGAGCGTGGCGCAACATAAAATAATAAACTTCCTTAAAACATTGAGATTTATATGTAGAGATATATTTATTCCCTTTTTTGAAATATGAATGTACATTTGTACAAAACTCTAAAGCTTTTTTAAAGAATAAAATTCACTAGAACCAAAATTATAAGCTCAACTATATAAGATAAAAAAATAATGAAGATTCGAAAATTTAAAAATTCTTCTTCTTCTCATATTTTCATTTTCTAAAATATTTATTATTTCAGTAATTTATATGCTAGGACACTAACCAAGTCTATAGTTATCATTTTAGTACAAGGAGACAAGGAATTGGGGTTTTCTAGAACAATCACAATTAATTGATAATTTCTCTCCTGCACTAAAACTTGTCAGGACTTGTCTTTTAGATCTTTAAACGTTCTTAAATGTCAATAGTCAAGGATTATTATATCCGTGACTCTTTTAAAAAATAAATTATCATTCCTCATATCCTTCTTTAATCCCATTCGATTTAAAGTAGGGGTGTCCAACCCGTGGACCAATATAAAGTCATAAAATTCCTTCAAACATTGAGATTTATATGTAGATACTGGAAAAAATTTCTCTAAAATAAAAAATCTGAAAATCTTCTGTGAAGTTTTCGAAAAATAAACTGCGTGTTCTGATGTGGCCATCCATTTGACTTTAACATACAACCTGGCCCCTAAAATTATTTATAATCATGTAGGGCGGTTAGTTTTTGCATTTTTAGACTTCTGGGGTCCCACTGATTATGTATACAAAATTTGGTTGAGTTTGCTCAAACGGCCTAGATTTTTAATTTTTAACCCCCCTCCACTCTCCCTTAATTTTTGGTCGATATGCACCAAAATCTTATCAGCTCTTAATCTCAATCGACCAAAACTACGTGTGAAATTTGGTTTTGATATTCACACTAGTTTTTGAGTTAGCTCGTCCACAAAAATTTGGTAATGCACAGACTAACTAACTAACAGACAACCAACCAGACAGACTAACAGACATTTTGACAAAACAATTATTATCTCGAAAAATATAATTTTTTCGATGTTCACTTATAAGGGTTTTTTTGTAAATCGAAATGCCATGGTTTCGCTCAATTTTTTTTAATCAAAATAATTTCCGCCGTTTTTTTTTTTTTAGATATTTTGAAAAAAAGAAGGAAAAAACACTTTTTCATGCACGATTACAATACTTGACCATACCCTCTATGGTAAAGTAATAAAAGTGCTAATTTTGAATTTTGAATCTGGAACTATATTTCAAGATTCCCGAAAAATAATCATTATTTTGGTCTATTTTCGACTCAATTTTCATTTGAAATAAATTTTCTACTTGCAAACTTTCTGAGTGAATGTTCTAGAACAACAATTAGATACCGATCTGAAAGGTAAATTGAATATTGTCAAACAAATACTAATACATAATATCACATTTTGTAAGTATCTAGGTAGCTATTTTTAAGTAAAAAATTTATGAAAATTAAAATTAGAAGCTCACTAAAAGTTAAAAAAATACAAAGTTATTATTTCTACATTATTAACTATCTGTTTTGAATAACAAATATCAATAGAATTATAATATTTTATCCGCAGTCCGAGACAATTTTTTTTCTTCAAATGTGGCCCGTCATTTAATATTTTAAAAGGTTGGACATCCCTGATCTAAGCCGATTTTGCAGAAATTTTATTTCTTCAAAACAAACACAATTGTAGTATCTTTAAAAAGGTAAAAGGCAGAGACAGACGAACTCCAACATTAGGATAAAAGGAAGAGGATGATTTGTGTTTCTTACTGTGAGCATTTAGTAACATATTTAATATTCACTGATTATGTAAAGTACATTTCATTTAATATTTTATTTATTTATTTGTTTTACATCTTTTTAATCTATTTATTTTATTATCTCAATTTAGGTCATGTGAAAATTGAAATCTATTTACCATATAACGAAACACCTGTATGTTACATAAATGGATTTAAGTTTAATATTTTTTTCCTCTCCCGATGCATCTATTATACAATTTTCAAATCCATATTAGTTTAAGAGTAGATTGAAAAAGAAAAAAATCTAATTAATCATGAATAAACACCTCGAGACCTGAATAGCCTATCTGATTCAAAATAAAATAAATAAATAAAAAAAATGCAATTCCATACAAATTAATATAGTTTTTGAATTCAAATCGAGGTTATCTGATCAAAGTGCCTCTGTTCTTCATTAAATAATATTTAGTATCCTAAGACTGGAATAAGAGTACTCAAGAAACAAACGCAACAATACAATACAAGGTTGCAAATGCTATCCTTTCAAAACATGTGAGAAAATTTATCTAATTAAAGAGTCCAGTAAAGAGATAAATAGATACTAAGAGATCATGAACAAGTTCCGTATTCGATTTCAAAATCACGATTTAATAAATGAATAGCGATCAATCATTTGACAACCAACAATCAGATCCGATCATAAGATGTAAAATCGTGGATTTGCTTACAGGTGAATGCAAAGATCTATTTTTACTTATGACATTTTTTAATTTATATAACTTTAATACAAAAGTAAATAATAAACAAGACTTTTGCCCACAACACCAAATTTCATCACCATTAGTTGTCCTCATAGACTTTTGACTCACACTCTAAAGCAATGTTCTTTAAACTATGGGTCGCGACCACATTTTGGGTCGAGTAACAAATTTTGGGGTCTGGAAACATAGGGAAACAATGACATTGTATCAATTAACAATAAAAAAAATATAATGTGCAGGGGCCAAAAATAAATTCAAAGAAATTAAAGTATAATGAATTCTAAGTATATCTCTCTTTGAATTTCCAATAATTTGTGAAATGGATTTTTTATTATAGGTATTTATTTATACTAAGCGACGTCTTCAGCATTGGCGATTATGAAATCAAAATACAGATCAAATTTGAAAAAATTTGAAGATACTCTGAAGTCCTGTTTGATTCTTTATTTAATATGAAACAAGCAAATACATCTCATTAATACAATTTAGATTTAGTAATTGTAATATGTAGTTTAAATAAATGATAAAATTATTATAATATTGTGTTTACTAAAGATTTGCTTTAAAATAAGTTTATTTATGATTTACTAGTAAAAATTATGGTTTATACAATGGGGGGGGGGGTAATTTTCTTGAAACTTTGGGGGTGGGATTACTTTCCATGAAACTAGGGGGGAGGGGGTTATGAAGCTAGTGGTGGAGGTGGGCTAATTTGTTAATTTATTAAATTGAACGTTTCTTTTTGCCGAGAGTAGCAGAATTTTTATAAATTGAAGAAGACAATAAAAGAGAGTGTCTTCTGCTGGAATTATAAATTTTTAAATTTATTTATAACGAGACTATAGTTTTGAACGCTTTGCCCTCTTCATCAGTCTAATTAAACGTGTTCATTGTAATATATCAATTGTAATAGAGTGATGAAGAAGGAAAAGCTCTCGAAACTATAGTCTTGTTACAAATAAATTAAAAATTTATAATTCCAGCAGAAGACACAATTTTTATTGTCTCCTTCAGTTAATTTATTCATTATAAAAAGTCTTATATAAAAGGGATTAAAATGACTTACTTAGAGTGATAGAGTTAAATTTATTCATCATGTATGGAATACAGCGGTATTTGTATCTATCTCTTCTGTCGCTAAATTGTAATTTGATCATTTGATGCTATGATTTCAATCAAACCCATTAGAGGGAAAGAGATAGAAACCAATCCAAATTGCATTTATAAAGATCTAATGATTATACATTCATAATCCAATCATGAATTCTGCATACTAAACAGTCCAGCATCCGAGAGAGAAACAGAATGGTTATTTATATTACTGTTGTAGAACGAATCAATCAGGAATAGAATAAAATGTTGGAATAAGAGTTAACGGATATGGAAGTTTAAAAAGCAAGGGTAGAGGTAATTTTTACACAAATGCATCCACCATTCATCATCATTGGATACCTATAGGTATATATTAGGGTGGTCCTTATTTTGGATATTTTCACATTTTTACGAGGACAAGGGCTCATATGGTTCGAAATAAAATAAATTAAAAAAAAAATATCCCCCAAGTTTCAAGTCTCTATCTCAATTATAACATCTGCCCCCAGCGATGTTAAATTTCTCATTTAAATAAAATGGGGTTTTTGCCATTGAAAGATCAATTTTTTATTACGGCCAAAGTAATGGTTCAAAAAAATTGAAACTCTGTAGACTTTATCCTTATAATAGTAGCTATGCCTCTGAATTTTTACAGAATTTTAGCTATTATAATTTTGGAGTTTATAACTTAGTAACACTAAGATATAGCACTATTTTATCTAGGTGTAACTCAAAAATTATAATAGCTAAAAATCTGTAATAATTCTGATAGATAGCTAGTATTAGAATGAAAAAGTTAAAGAGTTTCAATTTTTTGAACCATTACTTTGGGCAGAATAAAAAAAAGATATTTTAATGGCAAAACCCCATGTTATTTAGATGAGAAACTTAATCGCTGGGGGCATAGATTATAATTGAGATAGAAATTGAAACTTGGGGGATATTTTTTTTTATTTATTTCGAACCATATGTCCGCATAAAAATTCGAAAATATCCAAAATAAGGACCGCCCTAGTATATGTAGTGTTTTATTTTAATTTATTAACACAAATTTAAATGAGGTATCTTTATTTTGAAAAATTCCAAACTAAGATTTTTGCAGATCTTTACGTTTCGTATATATATTTATATAATTATAAAGATTCTTTATTGTTTTATAATTAAAATAAATACAAATCTTTTAAAAAACAATCTTCAAACATATTTAATAACACCCAATCGTTTCGGTAGAATGTCTCTCTTTATCAAGTTTTAATGTTTAAAAAAGAAAAAAGTTGATTTTTCTAATGAATAAAAAAGCAACACACACAAATCTTTTATAAAAAAATCTAGAATATGTTTATTTTCAACCATGTTTTGCTTTCTGAATTTTAGAGAAAGCAACTTTTTTATTCTTTTTTGAAAATTTTACCATTGAAAAAGGAAGAAATTCTCCCGAAACATTTGGTTGATAATAAACGTATTCCAGATTGTTTTATAAAAGATTTGTGTTTTTTTTAATATTTTAAATACAATCAGTAACATTTTTTTTCCTTTTATATAAGTATATATATATATAATATATATATTGTGACGAAACAGGCTTTATTATTAATTAATTTTGTATAATTAAAGATTTTTTTGATTTTTTTGAAAATGACAACTAAAGTATATATGATTTATTATTTGAATTTATATCGAAAAGTGAACTTATTGGACATCTATTGGGAAACAAGTACCATTCAAATCTAAGACTGATTTGTGCCGCCATCAACGGCCAGTTTGGGTAATTAGGTCACCCAGGTAGTGTGCAAGTAGACTGCTCCGAAAAATGAACTTCGTCCTTTGGCCTATGACCTGATCCGAGAATGTACGTGGATTACTGACCTAATCAAAACCCCATCTGTGATAGTTAAAATCAAGTATATCTGGAACAATCTAACGTTTTATCGCACTTCAAGAGTTCAGTGAAACCTCCCAGATTCTTATATCATGTGCGATTGATATTTTCAAGAAAATATTGTGGATCTTGGGAGTTATCCAAAATTCAAGCCCAAGCGTATCGTGTGGAAGTGCTGTTCAGTGGTTCCAGATGCATATTCCAATAGATAAGTACTTGGTACATTCTTTGATGAATGAACTTAATTAACTATTAACATAATAGGCAGAGGAGCGCCAATTTTGACCTTCAAGGTACTAACTTAACAAGTAAGCCTAGAGTCGGATTGAATAAAATCAACAATTTGAATAGTTCACAATAATAATATGATTTGAAATTAATTATTAAGTTGTAAATGATATGTTAATGAATAGCCTATACTTGATATAATTAAAGAAATTAATACAATTATGTTGGTTTCCGGAAGTAGCTTTAAATAAAGATAAAAAAATAAGAAAATCACAAATATATTAATGAATAAAATTGTTTCAAACGCTATAATTAATTTTATAAATAATCAATAATTTAAATTCAGTAAATTTTCTATCAATTTAATTAATATAAATTTTCTGAAATCTAGAAACAGAGTCAAAGGCTGGCGTCCACATTAATAATCTAGGGGTATCTGATCTAATTAACCAGCGGATTGCTAATAAAATTATAACCAGCGTCACCGATACCGCCCACTCTTGAACATTTGATTTCAGTGAAGTGCCCGGTTCCCCTGAAGAGGATAAGGAAGCTCTCCTCTTAATCAGCCGACTAGCTAGATTGAAATGTATAGCCACATCACGAAGGTGCAGACGGATATCCGGGAAATCTTGACATTGCAACAACATCTGTATCTAGAGATATTCAATTTAAAAAAATAATTTAATTTATATTTCCATAAAAAAATATTAATAAATAAAGTAACTTAATATTTAAATAAAATAATTAATTCGAATTTGTTGATATAAAATTAAAATAAATAATAATATCATTGTATTAAATTAAAACTTATGAAGAAATTTGAATCAATTATTATTAATTTAAACGAAGTGATGACAAAACAACATAACTCAATTATAACAAACAAATCAATTTATCGTAATTTCATGAAAGATTAACCTTTATTAATTTATTAATTTTCACGAAAAGAAGTCTACAACGCTATTAATTAAACAAACAAAAGAAACCCTTTTGGTAATATCAATAAAACGAATTTCATAAATTTTAATTAACTCATTTGAATTTGTTTTTTTGAAATAAACCAGAGTCCATTACACGTTTTTCTGTAGCATCCGGATTCGTATAATTTTGTCATCATTCAGCGATTTTTTTGAATTTTTGCGGTGTTTATCTTATCGCTTCTTATAACAACAACAACAACCGGATTATAGCTTAAGTCATTTCAGGCATAGTATCCTCACATCCAATAGAAGCTCTAATCCAGCGAGTAGGTCAGGTCGGGAAACAAACATCTAGGCGATTAAAGTCGTAACACTTAGCGAAGCAGATCACCACTTACCACCTTAAATTTCAGCATTTTCATTTTGGACAAGATTAGTCTTGAGTGACTAATTCGTTCTGCCATTTTCGATACTCTGTTTGATTCGTTTCAAACTAATCAGTTGTTAGCAACTTGCTCAATATTGTCAAATTGTCAATATTGAGGGAGAGTGTGGCAATTGGTGGGTTAGAGCGCAATCGGGTGGAACAAAACTTATTTAAGTTTTGGTAAGTCCAATTTGTCACATTAATGGTTATGGATGGAAGTGACAGAAGCGAGCGGATCTGAAAGAGAGGTTTGTATGCAATTGCACAGATACTGATTTTGCACAACATAATTAGAAAATGGAAGGGGATTAAATGATTATGAAAGTAAAATCACCTATTATAATTTTTGAATGATTACAAGCACGCAAAAAGCCACATTAGATTTAAGAAAACGAATGCAACCAAAAAGTGCACTAGTGAGAATAAACAAATCACTTGTAAAGCCCAAACGAAGAAGATTTACCACCAAATTTCGCATTATGATCAATATGATTTAGCCTTTTGAGGACTAATCTTGCCCACATTGATACTCTCCCTGGAGTTACATCTGCTCGTAAACTAATCAGTTGCTACAACTTGCTCAATATTGTCAAATTGTCAATATTGAGGGAGAGTGTGGCAATTGGTAAGTTAGAGCGCAATACGGGCGGAACAAAACTTATTTAAGTTTTGTAAGTCCAATTTGTCACAATATATATATATAGTGTGTGTGTGTGTGTGTGTGTGTGTGCTATTAAAATATATCGACTCCATATTTATCAATTACAAATGAAATATACTCCAATAAATTATTTTTATTTTTATTAAAGTAGATATCCCATTTAAAAATAATAAACATTTTTTAAAGGGATGAAAATCAGAGTATCAATATTACTGGAATAATAACTCTTTAAAAATGGAGACGATCCTCTGTTGAGAATTTAAAAAACTTGTTACTTGCCAATTTTTACTTTTAATAACTTTGTTTTTTAATGCTGCCAATCGAATAAAAAGTGAAAACTTTTCTAGGGTCATGATTTTCCCATTTTTATGTAATTTTCCAATTTCATGAATGCTAACGATTTGAACAAGAAAGTTAAAACTTAACACCGAGGAGTAGTTTATTAATACAGACTTATTAAATAAATTTTAGCTCATTAACTAGGAGTAAAACCATGTGATAGTTCATCATATAACAGACCGATTTATTTCTGATTTCTGAACCGGATATTTTGTATCTAGAAAACCCAAAATCTAATTGGTTTTTCATTTAGGAACATTTTGGCATCAGAACCGATTTCTACGCAGTGATGGAATAACGCTTAGGCCAGTAAGTCACGGGTCTAGGGCGGCAAAATGTTAGGGGAGCTAAAATTGTATGGAGGCTGTAAAATTTAAAGAACGATTAAAATTAAAAATCAATTTGGCTTAGTTTTGCTGTGAACATATGAACAAACAGTAAAGTATATTTATAATAATTGTTAAAGTGTTAAACAAAAATAAGGACTTAATTATTAAATTGTTCAACAAAAAGTTTCTTAAGAAAATTGATTCGTGATAAAATATTACAACAAATTTCTACTGGAGTTGAAGCATAAGTATTTTGGTACCATTGTAGATTCTGCCCTTGATATAGCCCATGTCATAAATATACTATATGTAAAAATAGTGACATAGTAGAGAGATTTTTAGAATTTATACCAATGCTGGTCATAAATCTAAAGGTATTGAGAATGCTGTTTAAACGCTTAAAAAATATTACTAGGCCCATCCACATGAGTTTACCTACCCTATCTCTTATAATTAATATTTAATTTATAAAATATAACCAATATAAGTATATATACGTTACTACTATATATAATTTATTTGTTATAGACTATAGTTTCGAAGGATTGAACTTTATCATAAGTCTTTTTAATTTTAATATTTTATCTATCATTTAACAAGGGTTCAAAAATCATCAAATAGAGAAACGTTGAAATTAAGAACTACAATTAACTAGTTTGTTGATATATTCACCAAAAGATTTGTCTTTTATTTTTTATTTAACTATTTTCGATAAAAGATAAAGTTTTAATGCTGAGAGTTGGCTGTTTTGAGTATAATATTATGTCGTAATATTAATAAGACTTATACTAATTAATGTATTAATGATGTATCAAAATTAATTAGAGTTTAGTCGATTTGCTCTTACCTTGGAAGAATGGCTAGCGCGTCTGCACTGGTCGATTTCCGCCACACAAATGAATAAAATGCCGTTTTGAATTCCGATTATCTTGAATGCATTTCTCTAGGTGGACTCGATTCTCTAAAACAGAAAATATAAAAGAATATTTTTATTAAAAAAATAGGAAAATTATCACTAAAAGATAAATGAAAATAAATTTAACATGAGCTCTTAAGATATCAATTTTTTATCTAATTATTATTACATACCTAGTATTGAACCAAAAAAATCAATTTTAATTAATAGAATAATTAATCCATGCTTTAAGCTACTTGCAATTAATATTTTTCTTTGTCTTTTGAGTGTTATTATTACTATATTTTTACATGTTTAATCTCAAGAACGAATTGGCCATTCAAATTACTTCAAACAAGTGAATCTCCATCTTATAATAAATACAGTGTATTCTAATTGAATGTGAAGATTTTAATGGCTAATTAGATAGTTTATTGTAAAACAAAATGCGATTTGAACTTCTCAAACATTTCATTTCTGAGAAAATAAGATGTTATAAAAATAATTCAAATATATAATAATTCCCCCCTCTCTTATTTTAATTTAATAAAATAATTTATAATCATTTGTGAAAGACCCCCACTCTGAAATTTGGCCCCATTAGGAATTTATGATATCTTCTTTTAATTATGTGACTATTCTATTAGAAATATCAGTTTTCTTTGATTTTTGTTTGAAAATTTTATTATTTTAAATTATTTTTGAACCCCCTTCCCACTCTTTTTGGTCACTATCAATTTCACATAGTGAGTCATTTTTATAAGACAATATAGGATGCATATGCGATTTTGTGCAAATCAATTTAAGGGTCTAGAACTTATATTGATAATTCAACCCTTCCTCAATTTTGGCCCCCCAAAAAATAATAAGTCTCTTTTTTAATATAATTCATTTTTCTTGTTTTTTTTTTAGTTTGAAAATCTTATAATTTTAATTTGTAAACCACCCCCTTCCATAATTTTGGGTTGGATTTCAACCAAAATCTATTCACCTCTTAATTTCAATCCACAAAACTAGTGAGAAATTTCATTTTGATATTCTCACTAGTTTTTAAGCTAGAACGTTCACAAAAGAATGAATTTATCATTATTTTATATTATTAGAACTTCATCAACTACTACATCCACTTCATCTAGTAGAATCAAATTTTCTCTCGCGAAATGACCACGCCCTTCGGACAGATTCCCAACTTTTCGCTTTAATTTCTGCTCAATCTTTAGTAATCAGATCGATGATTCGGGAAGTGTGATTTTTGTATTATATGAATCAACGTTTCGGCCTCAATTAGCAGCTAGTAGAAAAAGCTAAATTATTCTACCACCTATTCTTTAAATTGACTAAATACCAAGAGACCTTTTAACATTTTTTTATATATTTATTTGGCCACGCAGGAGGGGGCCTCCTCTTAAAAAAGATTAGAATTATTTAGAAAATAGGGTTTTAAATTGGTGGTGGTTTACATCTCTCTCTCTCTCTCTTCCTCCTTATTTACAGTAGACGCATGTTATCATAGAATTTTATACATATTGTCGAAATTAATAAAACTTATAAAAAACTAAAAATATGTACAAAAATACAAATAAATTAAAATTTTGTAAATATTCTCAATCCTATTATGAAGGCTAGTGTGATTTTAATAAAGGATGATTTAAATATAGGAAGATTTGACTCATCAGAATAAAAATTATCATATTAGACATTTTACATTTAACTGAAAAAATCAATAACTTCAATGATTTTCGCTGCATCTTTTGTAAGGTTCAAAAAGATAGCAATAAGAAAATTCCAATCTCTAGAATTAATTTGAAGATAGAGTTGAAAAATTAGCGTGCTCAATGTGTATCTAATTTGACAAGGAGATGTTGAATAAAACTACTGCACTATTTTTACTTTAACATTTATTTCTATATCATGAAATGAAATAGTTTGAAACCGGATTTAGGAGATACAACCGGATATTGTGGTACTCAGAGGCCGAAAATTGACCAAAAATTAAAAGTGCGTACGTACGTATGTATGTACGTATGTACGTAGATACCCCCCTGTGTTTCGCAACCATAGGTCTCAGAGCTACGAAATTCGAAACTTAAGTTAGAGGAGTACAGCAAGCTTTTGATTGAAATCGGAAATCCGAAAGGAGACATTAAAGATTTTTCGTTTTTTTGCATTTTCTCAATAATGGGACTAACGATTTTTTTTAAAATTCGTGTACTTATCTAATGTCATGTGTTATTAGTTGTTTGTAAATTTAATCCGATTGAAATAAAGGAAGGAGGCAAAAATTAGGGGTGTCGTAAAATAAATATGTCTCGTCTTTGGTAAGTCACAGAGCCTTGAAATTTGAAACTTGAGCTATCTAGAGGCTACAAGAAGTACCACAAGATTTTGGCTAAAATAGAAGAACCGAAAGTTAATAGTTTCGTATAATAAATAAAGGGGGATGTAAATTAGGAGTATCGCGATAATTTCAAATAATAGAGAATGTGAAAGTCGTGTGGTGGCTACACCAGTTGATTCTTTATACCTATGTATCTTTAATCATGTATCACACACAAGTAATTACGTTTAAGCTCGAACATTTATTAATAAGTATTTTTACTTATTTTTCATTTTAAATTTCTTTTTTCTTAAATTTATATTCTCTTGAAACTACTCCGTTTGTGTGTGTCTATATGTGTGTGTGTGTCATTAAAGTGGATGACATTGCAAAGTGCTCGTTTAGCTTACTGGTCGAAGCAATTTCAACTTCTCATTGCTTAGATTAGATCAGATGATCTCCCTCTCTCTCTTGGATTGAAATGCAGGGCACATACTTGCCAATAGAGAGGCCAACAGGAAATAGGACACTTACAATCCTCTATATTAAAAATGAAATAAAACTTCAAAAGAGAAGAAAAAAATAATGAAAAACGGAGAAACCGTGATCTTATGGAATGTTGACGTGGTTTAGAAACAAAAAATGGATTATTAAAATTAAATAATAATAATTAATGTAAAGATTTAAGCATCTTTTTTTTGAGTTTCTTTTTTTGAAAAAGATGGAATTTTTCAAAAATTAACTCAGGTTTTTTAATCACAATAATATTAAGAAACGAATTTATTTTATTTAGGGACGAATCTAAGATTTTAGATGCCGTTCCGGCACTGTTTTCAGGAACATATATTTCCAAAATTTTCCCGGGAAGTCCCTCCAGATTCACAGGACCTCCGGAATTTCAGCAGTGCTATGACTCAATTGAAAGAAAAGCATCCGTCATTTAACACTACTACACAAAGCACCAAAACAAATTTTCTACGTTCTTGAGTACTATTATCGGAATTCAGATACACAAGAAACAATCCGGAAAATGATTCTTCTCCGCGTTTCCAACATTTCTTTAATGGAATAATTAAAAAAAAAAAAAAGAAAGAGAAAAAGAAAAAACTTTGAGTGATCTGGCAATCTAGACTCTTTGAGCGTACTTATATGTATATTTTTCTACTATTAAACATACATCTCTAAGATTTTGAGTCAATTGATTCTCCATTTCTTCAGCAAAGGTAACCATTATTGTAGTGATTTTAAATAAAAAGTCTCTAAAAGATAGTCTCTAGCTAGCAACAACCATTATACAATTTTGTATTTATCTAAATTTTGAAGCTTCAAATAAATGCAATTTCAAAGAGAACATCTCGCATATTTTGACAAATACACTTTTTCATATAAATGTAATTTAAAAGCTTCCCTGCACCTACTGTGCTCGAAAAAAAGCACAAACTCTGGTATTAATTTTACTGACCCCAAAATGTAAAAATATAAATTTTACACTACTTTTAGAAAATGTTTTTTTTTCATTCCTGAAAATTTTCGATTTTCAGACATGTATGTGCCTTTTTCGAAATTGTATATTTAAATATAATATATATGTATATTTTTAAAAATTATAAATGAATATTCATGATATATTTCTGATATAAAGAAAAAATACATGAAGAGGGTGATATTAAATAATTTAAAAGAGAGGATAAAAAGAAAATTCAATTTACAATCCATTGAAAAGCTCTCCATTACTTTGGCCTCGCCGGGTTTAATTGATTCGTTGGTGTATTATTATACACCGCTTGACCCGAAAAATATAGAACCTATCTTATACTTTTTATGTTTAAAATACTATATAAATGAATGGATAAATATTTTAATACCATACAGTCAATGTTTTGAATCCCTTGCGCTAATTTAATCTGAGTATTTGGCAACTTCTGCTTCAATAAACAATGATATCTACCTTTAAAGGGTATAGTCGTTTAAATTCTGGCGGATAGGTTTTTAAGCTTCAATATTATTTTTAAGCCCAATCATTTAATTTCACTACAATGCAAAGATCACGTCTGGCATAGTTAGAACAAATGATGTTTTGTTTTTTAAAGCGAATGATACAAGATCGATATAATCATATTATGATCGAGAAGTTACATCACGTTTAGATCTTGACAGAGACACGGGTTACAGAAAAGAGGAAAATTATTAAGGAAACGGTTGAAGACCAATGTGTTTGTCTTAAAGAGCTGCAAGAGGAGGGCCAGGGAGAGAGTTCCAGACTCTAGAAGTCATGAAGATCAAGTATCAGGGAGAAATTTTGATTCAAATTTTATTTTAATAATTAAATGATCCCTTCCTCAATATATCAAAAATTAATTGAAAATTTGTAATAGAATTCGAAAAAAATGTCTAAAATTTTCTCACTACCTGTAATTCAAAAGATTCTTGAATTTCTGGAAAAGAAGAGAACATTTAAAAGCTCGAATGAAAGAAAAGATGATTTTAAACCCGGTTCTCGAAAGTTTATAAGAGTAGAATTTGAAAAATAAAGGCAAGATGATAGCCTCAAGTCCGCACATTTTTTAATTATACTATATAAAAAATGTTTCATTTTCATTCTATTTACCCACTCTATACCGACTCTTTCTTTTAAACTGTTCAGATGATTTATTTTCCATTCTATCCATTTCTCTACCAAAGTTTTTGACAAGTCCCTTCCTGGAGAAAAATTATCCAGCATCATTTCTTTCACTTTAGCCTAGCGCATGTTGTTTTGCCCTTCTTAGAGTTATGTCATAGTCTATTTTCAAACAATTCTCCTGTATGTTGTTAGAGTTCGTGGCTGTGATGGATCTGTATTAGATCTCTGAACCTTTGGCGCAGGTACATTATAAATTTACATGAAGCTATAATTCTTGACAAGGCTAGGTTCAATCAAATATGTGTATCGCATTATGTGTATAATTCCCAATTAACTGAAGATGGTCAAATAAATTCAGGCCCAAACGTTTTATTCAAGGTGTTTTATTGAACCCAGCGCGTCCAACTTTGACTGATACCTCCTCCTTCATCTAATACAATTCTCCTGTATACTAGTAGTATTAAACGCAGTTTTTAATTGTAAAGCAAATATATTGAAGGAGACAATAAAAGAGTGTGTCTTCTGCTGGAATTATAAATTTTATTTATTTATAACGAGACTATAGTTTCGAGGGCTTTGCTCAACATCAGTCTATTACTATCGATTCACAGGAATTAATTTTTCATAAATTAATTCCTGTGAATCATGTAATGACTGATAATCGAACTATAGTCTCGTTATAAATAAATAAAATTTATAATTCCAGCAGAAGAACACTTTTATTGTCTCCTTCAATATATAAAAATTCTGCTACTCTCGGCAAAAACTTTTAATTTAATGTAAGCAAATACTTAATTTCTGATTTTCTCACCAAAAAAGTAACCATCGTTTTGAATCGATGTGAAAACTGGTCAAAAGGAGTGAGAGGTAGAAAGATAAGATTCGAGCCATTTGAAATTTTGTGCTTAGAGAATGTTGAAGATTAAATGGGCAGATAAAATTATAAATGAAGAAGTCTTCGATAGGATTATAGAAAAGAGAACTTTATCTAAGAGTTTGTGGAATAGTTTAGATGATAAATTCTGATAGGGCGCAAGATGAAACAGATGGATTCGCGAAGTTAATTTTCAAGGGTGAGGTAGAAAGTAAGACTTAAATTAGAATATTTATCCAAGTTATGAATTTAACAAAGTAGCTTAAGATGAATTATTTGGAGACGAGTAGTTGCATCAAACCATTCTTAGAAATGGATACTCTTGATGATGATGATGATAAAGTAAAGAAAATTTTGAAAAATTTTAGAAACTTTTTAAAATTTTCTTTACTTTAAATTTAAAATGTGGGGAGTCGGGTTGGCTCAGTCAGCTAACGCACTGGCCCTCGCTTCGGAATCGATCGATTAGGACGATGTTGGAGTGGGAGACCGGGGTTCGATCCTAGTTGGCAAATAAAAATTTCTACCGGCTGAAAACTCGGCTCCCTCACTAACCCTACTAACACTTTACTTATGTGCTGTCTTAGAGCCGGTTGTATGTCGCAAAGTAAATGCTTTTTACCATCTACCCTGGGTTAGTGGTAAAAAGCATTTGCTTTGCGACATACAACCGGTCCTAAATGGGCTTTGTTCCCGCTGACATTAAATAAAAAAATTGTTTAATGTTTCACCAAGAACCCACACCATTCTCCCTTAACAAATAAATTGACACGTTCTGATGTGGCCAACTACTTGACTTTACCATACACTTCTGGTTGAGTTTGGCACAAGGGCCTAGATTTTAATTTTTTGATCCATACCCTGTATGGTAAAAGTAAAACTTTAGGAGGTTCGTGACTGTTTAACATTTTTATAAGAGAATTCTCAAATTTTTGCCATCGAATCATTGATGTATTAAATATTTATTCCCGAAATTTGATGTTGATCGTCTGTCCCATTCCCGAGGAATAAATTATTGAAAATTGTCCTTTAACATGGAAGTAAATGGACTGAGCTTTTAAAAGGGCTCAAATTATACCGTTTTCAACAAATTTACACAGATCAATAATTCATCTTTTCTGAATCGAATAATACATTTTTCAATAGATTTGACAGCCTGGTTAATTAGTTATTCATAAATGTAAAAAATAAAAAGTTATTTGCAGCCAACAGAATATAACAAAAGCACTAGTGTGAAATTCTAACTCTATTTCTTGAAATCGTTTTTGTGTTAAATAAATGTTTTTATAATGAGAAAAAATTTATCCCAATATTATTTTTATTAATATTATCAAAACAAAGATTTTTATTCGAAATTAATCTCATTATTAACAATTTTTTTATTAAAAAATTTAGTAGGCAGAATTTGTTACTCCTTAAATCAAATTTTTATTGTGTCATAAAACAAATTTAAAAAAGTCTTAATTATTCTTCATGCATTGTTGATTATTTGATTCGTTAGGTTGATATTTGGACATTTGAAAGTTATCATTTTGATGATTTCAAGAGAAGGACCATTACGTGTAGGCCTTGTATCATTTATTATATTATTGACCACATGCCCTTACCGAGTAGCCGCACCTAATCGTTCGGCGCGTCAAATTAATCCTCAACTTATATAACAAGCCATACAAAAGTTATTCGATTGGTGAGTTGCCTCTTAAAAAGTCTCATTCAATTAAGCAATGATGAGAAATAAAACGAGTAGATCATTACGAAGATTAATTGATACACTAAAAGGATTTGAGTAATAAAAACTGGGTTTAAATTAGTCCACAATTCAAGTATTATCAATTTTAAATACAAAGATATAGTTTGAATATCATTTCTAGCTTTGTGTTTTAACATGAATACTTTAAGGTATTGGACCTAAATTAAATAAATATAAATATATTATTAGAGTAAAAAGGATGAAAAAATATGTCGGCAATTACCCTGCTAAAAGGGGATAAATAAAATTAATAATATTTAATAACTAAAGAATCTTGAAAAATTCAAAGAAATTATCATTTACAATTCCATTATTAGAATTAAATTTATATTATTATTTAATAAGATTTTGGACACGGCCCTTGTAAAACTAGTTTTAATGTGTAAGCATTTATCTTACCAAACCTCTAATCTACGGCAAATTTCATTAGAAGCAAAATTGTAGAGAATTATTTTTCACCCCCCCCCCCCTATTTTGGGTTTTTATTTTCAATTTTTTTTTAAACAAAAAAATCAAAAATTATATCCTCTACAATTTTGCTTCTAATGGAATTTGTCGTAGAATATACAGTTTAGGGGTTATATGTAATCAATAAGGTGATTTTACGGTATTTTTTTACATCTTCAAGTGTCGATTACCCCTAAAAACGACTTGATTTGGTAAGAATTTGACTTTCAGGGTGTGTGCTGATCCCACTACAGTATGGGGTATGTTATTTTGGTTCTGAAATCAACTTCCAAAATGGTCAGTAGCTCTTAGGACCAGTTGTATGTCGGTTGGTAAACTCTTTTTAAACGTTGGCAAAGGGTAAAAGGCTGGGATGGCCAATCAGATGAAAGCGCCTGCCAATCAGATGACAGGCGCTTTCATCTGATTAACCTCAACGTTTAAGCATACAACTGACCTGAGCCTATTATGATAGGAAGAGGTGGATGAGTTCAATAATATAATAATATAAAATAAAGATATTTATAAAAGATATAATTTGTAGCCTAAAGTTAATTGATTTTTATTTTTTAATTTTTATTTATTTATTTTTATTTTTATTTTTTTGTAAAGAAATAGAGGAGTAGAAAATGATAGACATAAATGGTGATATTTTCTGATAAAAAAACGTGATCAATATATGCCTTACCTATATATTTATAAAAGTTCGTTTCAGGGTGGTTCGTTTTATCAAATTGAATGCAGCTATTGATAGGAAAAGGACGCAAAATCTATAAAGTCGAAATTGACTGATAAAATCAAAGAGTAGATTCACATTAGATTTTTACGGATCACAATTAGCAGTGGCAAAAAAAACAACCTTGAAAGGCGTGTTCTCTTTTGTAGGATTTTTTTCATTACGTTGCTATTTTATTTTATTATCTTTTTTTATATCCTGGAAAATATTTTTGATATTGCAAAATGCTTTCATGTCATGAAAGAAGTATTTATAATAGTCACTGATGCCGGCTTCACCAGTAATAAACGATTTCTGATTCATCAATTCCATTCCATTCAAAAATTTTAGTATAAGTTGCATTTGATTTCCGTACCTTTGAAAAATCTAAAACTTCTTTTTTCACACATCACTAATCAATGAATAAAATAAAAATTGAATTTGAAATCCATTCTAGTATTCATCCTCTCAAAGGTCAGTATGAAAACTAGTTTGACGTAACTTTTCACTATTCCAAATCCATTAACTTTTCTCAAAAGTCACACACATAATATTTTTATATTATCTGAGGAAAATATTCTACCCTCATAACTCATTTTCCGATTAATATTCAGCAATATGTGCCAAAGAATGGGCCAGATTTTCTGAGCACTTCTCTTTGATAATTTCTTACAAAAATCGAAATGTTATTTGACGAGAGTTACAGATTTGTTAATTTATCATCATTAATGATAATATACAGTCATATAGAAATACAATAGAGTCATACATATTATACAGTCTTAAGACTGGCTTAACACTCATCCGCCTCCACTCAAACTATAATTTATTATAAGGAATATAGGTATTTTTTATTTATTTTTTTGTGTTCATATGAGGAGAGTCAGTCAGAAAAATGAAAAATGAATTTTTTTGTCGACGTTTCAATTAAATTTTTAATCTTTATCGAGAATTGCTGTTTTTATTGAAATTATTTTTTCATTATTAACCCGGAAGATTTGCCAGGCCTAGTGGTGTTTGAAAATATTCTTATATATTTAATTAATTAATTATATTAATTATTTTATTAACATTATTAAATATATTAAAAGAAATGCCAATATTGTTGTTTTGATGTATCAATAACAAATAATGTGTCTTTGATAGAGAGACATCCTCTGGATACAACAGACCAAAAGAATTATAAATTTAAGTAGCTAGAGAGGATTCAAATTTTGAAATTAAATATTTTTTTCTGACAAAAGTAAATAAGTATAATAAGTAAATAAAGGATGCCCCTTAGTATAAAGATGAATATTTTTATTGAAATCCGTTTCCTCAACCAAATTCCATCTTTTTTCATTCAAAAAATTATCGTATTTTTTATTTTAAAAAATATTTACATTCCCATAACACGTAAACTATTGTTTTTACAAATAAAACCCAGCTTGTTTAGTTAATTGGATTATGGTCATTTTTCAAACATTTCTATCATCTATTTTATATATCATTATTAAAATATTACAAATAAAATGTAATCAGTGTGCACTACATCTAATATTATATAATCTTCTATAGGGATATGATGCGTCTGGGAGCTTCAGTGCCTTGGCAAGAGGCACTTTATGCGGCCACCGGCGAGTCCCGGTTGTCAGGACAGGCCCTAAGAGAGTATTTCCGGCCACTTGAAGAATGGCTTCGCAGTGAAAATTTGCGAACACAAGAATTTGTCGGATGGACATATGGTAAGATCTAGCTCTAATCCTCTTCTTATCCTTAATAACATAAACACCAAACTAATTAAATTTTCAAAATTTAATTAACAGTCTCAAATTTAGAAAAACAACCATATCTAACTCGATGTGGTTTTGTTAGTTCAAAATAATAATAAGCCAAGAGTAAAAACGAGCAAATGGAGAGAAATCTAAAATTTCCTTTTGAAATACATTAGTGTAATAATTAATAAGTTAAATATTTTTGATTTTTAACAATTAGAAAAAAATATATTATCGAGGAATCGAATGATTGAAAGACAAAATTACATCGAGGTTTTTGTTAAAATCAGTTCACAAAAAGTTATCCTTTATTTTAGGTTTTTTTGTGATTTTTTCAAACTATTTCAGTTTATGAAAAATTATAAGTTCCTTAATGTGTAAATGTAAAGATTTTAATCTGTGAGGACAGAAAGTAATTAGTCGTAATTTTGTTTTAAAACTCTTTAAGCTTAAATAATTGAAGTTGACTCTATTTTTAACCGACTTCAAAAAAGGTTGAGGTTCTCTATTAGACTGATTTTTTTTTTGTGTGTGTCTATGTTACCTTATTTTTCTGCCAATTGTGAACCAATTTTGATGATTTTTTTGCATTGGGTTCAGTCTAGCTTCCGATTGGTCCCGTTTTCTTTTCATTGGTATTGGACCTTTTTTGATATGTTTGTTTAGGCATAACTTCTTTGTTTATGAACCGATTTTAATGATTCTTTTTTTATTGGAAAGAGGGTACCTTAGGAGTGGTACCATATTAATTTGGTCAAGTTTAGTAGACGAAATAACGATCTCCAATTCTTATGAACAAATAATCGAAATTATAATAAATAAAATCTTTTATAAAAAAAATCTTAAAACCTTCATTTAAAACCCGAAAACGTTTCGAGAGAATTTTTATATTTATGAATTGAATTTTATTATCATTTTCTGATTCATTCGCCCGACGCTTTCTCTTACGAGATGCATGCAAGGTATTATATTAAGTCACTATTAATAACATCACTATAAAAAAAATAAAACCGACTTCAAAAAAATTAAATGCAACAAATAAATAAATAATAACTTAAAAATCAAATAAAATACACTAAAAGGTTTAAAATAATTATTATCTTATTTAGTTATAGCTAAACGACGAAATATTAACATGAAATTACTTTTAGAAGTCGGTGCCTCGACGGATCTTACTTAGTACGTTTGGCGGGTACGCTCGCTTATAGGTATAGTTTGTTTGGCACCGACTTCAAAAAGTAATTTCATGTTAATATTTCGTCGTTTAGTTGTAACTAAATAAGATAATAATTATTTTATACCTTTTAGTGTATTTTATTTGAATTTTAACTTATTATTATTCATTTGTTGCATTTAATTTTTTTGAAGTCGGTTTTCTTTTAGTATTTAGATTCAATCTTCTAATGGAATACCTTCCTTTTTTAACATATATTAAATTAAAATGGAAATAATGAAATAACATAGTATACATCTATATAATATAGAATTTCTCACTTGAAAGGCTAATAACGTGCTGTTTTCTTTTAAAGAAGAGGAGATAAGGTTAATCAATCTTATGATAAAGCCACAACTTTTTTACTATGATCATTTTACTATTGGCGAAAATCAGCAACAGCTGGCGCTAGTTAACGGAGAACCAAAACATTTTTACCCCCAAGAATATGTTTGTTTACTTTTTAATTCCCATTTAACTAACGGCCAAGGCGGTTACCAATAGATATTATGAGGCAATATTACATGCAATTATTAACTTTGTATATCTCGAAGAGACGTCACGCTTATCATAATTTTCGCCGATTTAGCTACCCATTGTGTATAAATAAATTAAATTATAAAATAATTGAAAGCAAAAGGGAAAACTTTTCGAAACTCGGTATGCTTTCGGCAAATTTTAGTAACTTTATAATTTTTTGTTAGCTAGAAATTTGAAACTTTTATTCAGTGAGTAAATACAAATTAGTGTTCCGAATTTCATCTAATCAGGTAAACTGTTTGATCATTTGCTATATAGCGATTCGACTTTTTCTGATTTTCCTCATTTTTAATCAGAATTTCTAAAGCTAAAAAATAAAAATTTTACCATTCCCTTGATTTGGTTTTACATATATTTTGACACTAAAATTAAACTTTCTTTGACCTTCATTTCTTGAGATGTTATGGGTTTCTATAACCATATTTCCAATACTTCTTAAGTAAATAAATTTGTATGGGAATAAAGCTAAAATCAACGAAGATTTTAATATTTTGTCACTAAATTAATCAATTAAATTAAATTGTCTCAAAGTTCAATTAACATTAATTTATTAAAATATTTCAAACTTTTTTCCAATCCGTCATAAATCATTTATTTTTTTTCATTATTATTACCTATATTATTTGAGACGTTGAGTCCGTTGTAACATCGATGTTTATAGAATTAAACACATATATCGTGGTCAGCCTGTATTAGTAGATTTTTAATTTTTCTATTGTTCCCTACTCTGCTCGCTAACAATTCGCCTTCTCTTGAAAGCAGGTTGCCTACCCTACAGGATACATTTGTAAATTTCGCTTACCATTTGTTAAAATTAATATTAATTTTAAAATTAATTAAGCTCCCTATAGTTAAAAAAACAGAATAGTATGTCAATTAAACAGTTATATTATTTATAGGTTCAATTTTTAGGGTCCGTTTAAAAGTAAATCTTAACCCTATTAGTGCCGCTACAATATATGTCTGTCTGTCCATCTCCGTTCTCCGTCTCATGAACTGAATAAGATACAAACTTGAATTACAAGTGATTTGTATTAAATCTTTTCAAAATCAAAACTGGTATTAAAATTTTAATTGGATGAATATTTTGGGAAGGGTTGAATTTTTTGTAAAGTCTAAAATATTGTTTTTTTTTGTTTTTTTTTTGTTTTTTCATAGAATGTGATTTATCTCAGTATCTCTTTTTGATTTTAATATGTCTATTTTTTTAAATTTAATTTCCATTAAAATAATGGAGTGTTGGGACCCCAAAATGGCCACCATTTTTTGATGATTTTTCGTACTGGCTGATTTGAAATACTTAAATTAAAAATTCTCTAAAAAATTTTTAAAATTAGTTTTCATCTTATTAATAATAAATAAAAATATAACATGTTTTTCGTTAAATTTAAATCAAGTCACTTAAGTTCTGGAAGAAATTTAATAAATATAATATGTTGTCAAACATTTTGGAGGATATAATAATTTTTTCTGATGCCTGACTGCCCTCTGTGGGGCCGATGTATCGAATTCACAAAGGGATGGGCCATTTAGCTGTTAATTTTAATATATTGGATATGGAATCCTCGGGGAGTCCGACTCGCACTTATTATAACTAGCTTAATTTAATTCAAGCAATTTAATTTATATATCTGGCTACACTCGGCTATTCTCTTTTAGTCAAGAGCTGGTGACACATTTTTGAGTACGGATTTGACCCAACTAGAAATAATGCGTAATAGTACCGTCTATGATAGTTGTACAAAAGAATGGCCAGTCTGGCTGGTCTAAGCTGGCTTCTGGACCAAGGTACTGCGCATGGTGTGAGTGCGGCAAAAAATACATATGTGCTAAAAAATATTTTGGACCCACAATGAAATTATAAAAATTATAATTTATAGTCAATTATAAACATAATATATTCACTCTGAGACCATTTGAGTGGTGGGACGTGGAACCAGACCACACAAAGTGTATTTTTACAACATGCTATTTTTTTGCATGTTGTAAATATACACTTTGGGTGGTCTAGTTCCACGTCCCACCACTCAAATGGTCTGGAGTGAATATATTATGTCTATAATTGACTATAAATTATAATTTTTATAATTTCATTGTGGGTCCAAAATATTTTTTAACACATATGTATTTTTTACCGCACTCACACCATGCGCAGTACCTGGTCCACCTGCTTAGACCAGCCAGACTGGCCATTCCTTGTACAACTATCATAGACGGTACTATTACGCATTATTTCTAGTTGGGTCAAATCCGTACTCAAAATGTGTCACCAACTCTTGGAATATTTAAAGAAGAGAATATTCAAATTTTGAAAACTTCAGCTTTAAGGATTAAACGTTGACAAAAAGAGATAGGCAGAATCCCAGAGATGCATAGATAAAAGGATGATGGATATGTTGGTTTTACTTGTCCTCAATTGGACAGAAGAGATGTGGAATGTTTGGGGATAATAAATTTCGTGCAAATAATGCCTTTAGGGAAATTATTGATTTTATTTCATCGTATCCTCCATGACAATAACTAAAAAAAAAAAAAAACGATGAAAACAACTGGGAAATAATGATCGACCATCGAATTAAGAGACGAATATCCAATACTTTTCTAAATTACATTCAAAGAGACGAGGAATAATTGAAAGATCCGGGGCGGAAACCCATTTGGAGACACAGCCTGCAAATAAATAAAAGAATTAAATATTAGAGGTTTTCTTCGAGAAAAATTTTCTTTTATAAGAACTAATGGTGAATTGAAATTAAAGTGAGTTATATACCCGATATGGAGATAAATATTTTTTTTTTTTTGGCTTTTCGGCCTTTCTAGCCATAAGCCACATTTGCGATACTATTTTATTTAATTTAAATTTGTCTCTACCTCGGGGTCAGATTTTAGCCGGATGCGTCCGAGTCGGATTCGAACTCAGGTCCATCATACGGTTTAGCTGGCTGACATGCTACCCCGCCTAGCCTACGAGCCCTATGGAAATAAATAGATTTTCAAAATATGTTGTTTATATATTGTTTGAAAATATATTAAAAATATAAAATTTTGTGTTAAATTTATATAAAGTTTTATGTTTTCTATATATTCTTAAAATATACATATTTTTATTTCGATCTAGTATAAACTTTATATAAATTTTACACAAAAATTTTATATTTTTAATATATTTATTTATAAGATTGGAGTAATTTTTGGGGACCATAAGTGGATGTGAATTGAGTGGATATCGATGAGGCAGTCCAAAAAAAGAAGAAGATAATTTACACTATCTTTTTATTCATAAAACCGACGTTTCGGAGGCTATTCCTCCTTCTTCAGGGTTTTGAAAAGTCGGTGAAGGAAATCCAATGCGACAAAGAGGAGACAGAGGGGAATGTCGCGTTGGATTTCCTTCACTGACTTTTTCAAAACCCAAGGAGGAATAGCCTCCGAAACGTCGGTTTTATGTATAAAAAGATATTGTAAA
Organism: Forficula auricularia; assembly: GCA_024734495.1. Lineage (NCBI taxonomy): Eukaryota > Metazoa > Arthropoda > Insecta > Dermaptera > Forficulidae > Forficula > Forficula auricularia. Next base: position 36,536,802 of record JALMQS010000099.1, on the reverse strand, counting down.
TTAACTTCTTCTTTTTGTTTGACCTATCGATATCCACTTATTTATTTATATTTTCAAAAAATATATAAAAAACATATTTCGAATATCTATTTATTTCCACTACGGGTATACCAGGAAAAATACAATTTTTATTAGAATTTCTATTAACATGCTAAAATGAATTTAAAAAGTTCGATTTTTAAAAAATCCTCTCCTTCTTTATCTTTAACTTTTAGAAAATACTTTTTTCTAAGCGACGAATATTTAGTACATACCAATATACCATATATAATGGGTTTTACATAAAATAGTGTATGTAATCTTCTTCAAAAGAGAAACACATGTAGAAACTCAAATATTTAATTTTTGAAAAATTTTTAGAAACTTTTTAAAATTTAAAATATAAAATACTAGGTAGGTTTCACATAAATAAATTTTAAAAAGTTTCTAAAGAAAAAAATTCACAAATTTTCTTTTACTTTGTTTAAAATGTTTTACCAAGAATCTACACCATTCTCCCTTAACAAAATCAAAATACTTTATTGAATTCATTTATATTAAAAATACAGCCTTGTCTTGCCTTATTCAATTAAGTGGTAGATGAATAAAAACGATAAAAGTATTTCGATCGGGTAGCAAAAAACCGAATTATATTTTATTCTCCAGCTTCAATAATCACAGGCAACAGCGTCTACTCTTAAGGAATATATCTGTTTCGTATTTCGAGAAGATAAGAGTCACTTTAGATCAGGGGTATCCAAGCTTGTGGCTTACACGGGCCGTAGTTGGAGAAAAAACAAATGCCTCGGGCCGCATATAAAATATACTAATTCTGTTGATAGTTTTCCAATTAATATATAAAAGAATAATTAATTTTTCAAAGAGAGTTATTTTTGACCGCGTTTTTGAATATATAACATCTCAGATTCACAAATCCACTAGGTGATCCATATCAGTGTTTGGTAATGAGGGCTAATCGCGAAATGATGCTGGATCATATCTTTTTCATTCTCTCTTGGTCCAGACTTAAGATTCAACTGACTCCTATAGCCTCAACCAGCAGTAGTCTAGTGATATATATATCTTGTTTAAAAACGTGGTCAAAAACAACTCTCTTTGATATATTAATTACTAGCTGCGACGCGCCCGCCTTCGGCGGCCCTCTTGCTAGCCAGGGGGACTCCCCCTGGACCCCCAGCCCTCGAACCCCACACTCTCCCCCACACTCCCCGAAACCCACCTAGAACCCCGCACCATGCCCAACCCCCGCCCCCACACCACCACCCCAACACTCCATTCCGCACCCTAACCCACTACCCCCACCCCTAAAACACCCTCCAGCACCCCCACTCCGCACCCGTTCCCAACCCCCGCCCCCACACCACAACCCGCACCCCACCCACCTCGGATCCCGCACCCCATCCACCCCGTGCCCTCCAACCCTGCGCACCACACCCCGCCTAACCCCCTGGACCCCACCCCCGCTATGCCCCTGGACTCCACCCCGTACCAAGTTTTTGCATTTCTAGCCTTCTAGTGACCCACAGATTATGTATACAAAATTTGGTTGAGTTTGGCCCAAAAGAAAGAATTTTCATTTTTTGACCCCCCCCCACATTTTGGGTGGTTAGTTTTTGCATTTCTAGCTCTCTAGGGGCCCAGAGATTATGTATACAAAATTTGGTTGAGTTTGGTCCAAGGGCAAGAATTTATATTTTTTCACCCCCCCCTTTTTGGGGAAATTTTTTAAACAAAAGTTGTCAGAAATCACATCCCCTACAACTTTGTTTATTATAAAATTTGGCGTAGGGTTAATAGTTTAGGAGTTATTTGATAATTTTCATTCGTGCGCCCCCCCAAACCCCCTTCTGGGGTCAAAATATCAAAATTATATAGCTAAAAACGTAAGTTAGAAGACATCTGATGTAAATATGAAATTTCATAATAATCCCTTCAGCCGTTTTTACGTGAATCGTGAGCAACTTTTCGGAAACCACTGAAACAGACAGACATACGGACATACAGACAGACAGACAGGAATTTTGTTGAGGGTGTTTTCGTTCATAACTTTGCTTGAAACGTGTGCAACCAAAATTTGGCGTGATTTGGAGCAATGTACAGATAAAACCCTTGTTTATATATATATATATATATATATATGATTCTTTAATATATTAATTAGAAAACTATTTAAATTCAATATTTCTTACACAGAAATATATAAATTCAGATAATATATTATTATCTAATATCTGACAAAAATCACCTGATTTCGATTCGAGGTTGAATCAAATATAGGAAACTTATGATTAATTCTGTTGATATTTGTCAGTCATAAAAGAGTTTATCTAGAATAATGATATCCAGTATGACAAAGAAGCAAAAATGTCATAGCATAATAATCTTTGAGTTCTTTTTTTCCTGAATTTTGTTTTTAAATCCCTTAGCACTTCGAAAAGTTTTAATTACTGAAATAATAATAAATTATTTTAGAAAATGGAAATATGAGATAAAAAATAATTTTTAAATACTCGAAATTTCATTATTCTTTTACCTGATAGATGAGCTTATAATTTTTCTTTTAGTAAGAATTTTGAAAATAGCTTCATGTACATATATGTAAATTCATAATATTTCCGAAAATGAAATAAATTTTGTGGAGCCAGGAATATTTGTTTCTAGGTAGATAATTTTTATAAAATTCTAATAAAGAGATATATTATTAAATTTTTTCAGTTCAATGTCTGATTGCAGTTTCATACATTCAATCAGAAAGTTTACAGGTAACATATTTGTATATAATGAAAATGAAGTCAATATATGCCAAAATTGTGATTATTTTTAGGAAATCTTGATATAATTTTTTAACATTCAAAATTGAAAATCTGCAAAAAAAAATAGCAGGTCAAATTGTATCAAATGTTTTCCAGTAAGTAGATAAAAATCTCAATGTTTTAAGGAAGTTTATAATTTTATGTCGGGCCGCATTCATTGGAGTGCAACTTGAAATTTTGTACGAAAGTTATTTATAAGTATTTTGATTATTTATGTCCATTGATTAAATTAATAATTTGTTGTAGGGAAATAAGGACAATAGCTTATGAAAATAATTTTTATTTTTTGCCAAGGTTTCGTCAACTTTGATGACTTCCTCAGGGCTCAAACAAATTATTATTTAAGATTTAAATAAGAAAAAATATTCATTCTGTTCGATGACTGACCTTATGTGTTTGCTAAGAATGAATATTTATAAAATGACAAATATGCAAAGAAGTTAATTTGTTTGAGCCCTGAGGAAGTCAACAAATTTGAAGAAACGTTGGCAAAAATTAAAATTATTTGCATAAGCTATTGTCCTTATTTCCCAACAATAACTTATTAACACATTGGTGGCCGTTGACGTAATTTTACGTTTTTTCAATTCAACCTACTGTAGCCGTTGACGTAATTTTACGTTTTTTCAATTCAACCTACTGTAGCCGTTGACGTAAAAATACGTCATTTGATTTTTGTTCTCGAGTAGCCGTTGACGTACTATTACGTTTTTTTCATTTTTTCTCAAATTTGACATCCAAAAAAAAATGAAAATTCTTTCTCATGGAGCAAACTCAGCCAAATTTTGTATACATAATCTGTGGGCCTCTAGAGAGCTAGAAATGCAAAAACCAACCACCCAAAATGGGGGGGAGGTGGTCAAAAAATGAAAATTCTTGCCCATGCAGCAAATTAAACCAAATTTTGTATACATATTTTGTGGGCCTCTAGAGAGCTAGGAATGCAAAAACCAACCATCCAAAATGGGGGGAGGGGGTCAAAAAATTAAAATTCTTGCCCATGGAGCAAACTCAACCAAATTTTGTATACATATTTTGTGGGCCTCTAGAGAGCGAGGAATGGAAAAACCAACCATCCAAAATGGGGGGGGGGGGGTCAAAAAATTAAAATTCTTGCCCATGCAGCAAATTAAACCAAATTTTGTATACATATTTTGTGGGCCTCTAGAGAGCTAGGAATGGAAAAACCAACCATCCAAAATGGGGGGGGGGGGGTCAAAAAATTAAAATTCTTGCCCATGGAGCAAACTCAACCAAATTTTGTATACATATTTTGTGGGCCTCTAGAGAGCGAGGAATGGAAAAACCAACCATCCAAAATGGGGGGGGGGGTCAAAAAATTAAAATTCTTGCCCATGCAGCAAATTAAACCAAATTTTGTATACATATTTTGTGGGCCTCTAGAGAGCTAGGAATGCAAAAACCAACCACCCAAAATGGGGGCCCATAGCTATTAGCTATTAGCTATTGGCTATTTATAAGATATATGCCTTCCCATGAATGTTTTTTTCCCAATTCAAATTTTAAAGGAGAACAAAGAAACATACTAAAATCACAATTTAATCCGATTTTATCACAATTTCATCAAAACCAATCCGATTAGAAACTTAACATTTTCTAAGGTTTCTTTAAAGATCTAATTGCTTGGAAAATCTTTTTTTTTTAATTCTTATTTTAAAGAAAGAAACCAAGGAAAACGCTCTAAAATCAAGTTTTCTTTTAGAAAAAATGCTTGAAGAACAGTTTTAGCAGCAGCCGTCCATGGGGCGTCTATTAAAAGGCCCGCTGAAGTCAGTTAGCTATAATATGATTTCTATAAAAAATAAAGGCCTTGAAGGACACCCCGTAAATTGGACACCCTTATTTCACGCACATTAGGGGATTTTGAAACTTGTCCAAGAGAAGCACTTTGCCAAAGAATATGCAGGACTTTAGAGCAGTTTAAAAAATTTTAATACTTTATTAGGAAATAACTATGATCTTTTTTTTTAATTTTTACTTATTTATTACTTTATCTGATTGTTTATTCATGAATTTATATTTTACACTATTATTGTTTTGAAAACTTAAAGTTTTATTTTTCAAATGTTGCAGTAACTAATTCTTTTCTTCACCTATAGCTAAAATGAATTCCATTAGCAGATTTATTTTATTAATTTTTATTTTAAAATTATTTTGTTAGTAAATTTTTTTCTGGTTTGAGTAGGAGAAAAATACTCCCCTTCAATTGTTTGTTTGTTTACTGTTATCTGGATGCTTTTACTCTTTAGCAACTATTTATGCTCTACCAGACTTAAGTCCACCCTTAACACGCCACAATAAACTGAAGGGTTGTTTGAGAAGAGCTCCTCTTAGTTTAAAATATCTAACGGGCTTTTAGTTCAAAAATCAATTATTATTTGCAGAGCAATCAAACGTTTGGATCTCGTGAAGTGAAATTTAGTACACAAGTTTGAATTAATGAGCTACTAACTTTTCTCATGTTGCAACTAACTGGTTCAAATAGTTCACCGATGCAAAAAGAATTCCAAATTACTAAAATTTACATTGATGTTAGTGAAAAAGTTTTCACTTTTTTCAATTTTGCTTTAAAACTTTTAATTAGCAAGAAATTATTTCCTTATAGTACAAGATCCCGACTTAGGTCGACCTTCACCTATCGAGGTTTCCTGATGAAATTAATATTTTGATAATATAATGTATTAATAAACAAAACTTGATAGGGTCGACATCCAATTTCACTGCATAACTATTTTTGATAAAAAATAAAATAAAATAAAAATAAATAAAAAAATAATAAAATTAATTAATAAAATTGCCTACATTTTCATATATAACAATAAAAGAAACTCTATAACTACAAAATACTAATTCGAAGTTACCTGTTGATACACCGTCTACCTGGAGCTATGCAGGGAAAAATGATGGCGACCCAACTTTGGCATTTTATATACATATTTTACTCTCGATTGGTAATATATTTATCCGGAAACTCGATAACTACATTTATGTAATAAAATTAACAACTTTAATTTTTTTATTAAAAATAGCTATGCAGGGAAATTGGATGTCGACCCTATCAAGTTTTGTTTATTAATACATTATATTATCAAAATATTAATTTCATTAGGAAACTCGATAGGTGAAGGTCGACCTAAGTTGGGATCTTAAACTATTAGTTGAAAAAGAAAAAAATATCTTTCATCGAATTTTTTCTTGATCCGCACATGAGCAAAAAATGTTCAGAAAATCAACCAGTTACAGAGAGACAAAGAAAAGAAGTGCTCATTTTTACTTTAATTAATTATGAAACAAAATGCAAAGCTAGCATAAACAAAGTGATTTCATACCCAAATAAAAGGTATCTTTTATAGATATATAATTTGTTGTTTTATAGCTTGTTGCCCTTTTCTTAAATTTTAAAAGAATAGCGTATTCTTTTATTTTAGTAGAGTTTGCTGTATTTTATTATTTTCTTTTTCCTTCGAATGTAATGCTCCTTTCTCTTTTCTCTTAGAATTTTATTCAATAAACAGATAAAAAAAAAAATCTTAATAGTCAGTCTTTCAGCATCTCTATTTTTATACAAAAAATGCCGCTCACTTCCTTCATTTCGTTTTAGTTAAAAAAAATATTAAATAAATAAATTAAATAGAACATGCCCTTCTTTCATAGTCTATTTAGTATGAGATTTATATGAGTATTAAGTGAATACAGGTGACTATGTCTATCTGTGCTTCAGTAGTATATATGTATGTTTCTGTTACATCATCAGAGAAGTTGCTGTTTTTTTAATGGCCCAGATTTAGAAGACATTCTGTTCCTTTTCTCCCATAACTTTTTTAATTCATTTGGCGAACTGTTCAATTTAAAATAACATCAAAACAACAACAAGATCCAAATGCGAAACTTAGATATGTTATGCATAGATATTTTTAATATTATTTCGCAAGTATTATAAGTAAGAAATATTTTAAATAAATTAAAATATGAAGAACCAGAAGAAGATTGAAGAAATGGGAGCAAGAAAGCAAAAATCCAAATGAGTTATGATTATGATGAAAAATAAAAATACTTGAAAAACACGCTTCTATGGTCACAATATCTAAGATTTTATTAGCAAATATTTTTATTATTACATGTCAGAGGGTTTCATCCCCCCGGGAGTTAAACCCGAGCTTGCCGCCCAGTTAGTCTAAGCCTCGAGACAAAACTCTTTCCAACATTCAACATAAAAGTAAAGCTAAAAAATTTCAGTCCATTCACTTTGAACGTAAAATCAAAAATTTAGCTTAAGCTGAAAAAAGATACGAACTTATGGACCATTCAATTACATAATTAAAACCGAGGGGTGAACCGCCACCTAATATGCTGTACACCTATTTCCACTTGTGCTTCCAAATATTTCCAAGTACTTCCAAATATTTCCAAGTAATTCCAAATATTTCCAAGTAATTCTAAATATTTCCAAGTACTTCCAAAATACTTCCAAAGAGATGTACACCTACTTTCAATCGCGGATCACCCCTCCATTAAAACAAAGATGGGTGTCTTTTTTAAGAAAAAAAGATGGAATTTTTCAAAAATCAACTCACTGGCTGAACCATATATTTATTTAAAATAAAAAAAAAAAACAAAAAAACAATTTTATGGTCACAAAATTTTAGTAGAAAATATTTTTATATTACATGTCAAAGGGCTTCATCCCCCCGGGAGAAAAAATTCTAAAGTCCAAAATCCTGAATAAAAAAACTAAAAAAAAAAAATGTAAAAATTAAATATTATATTATATTTGAAAAATAACATATCTAAGTCATCCAAAAAAATAATTAAAAATCTACAAAAATTTTTTTTAAGTTTAATAGATATGTCTCTGGAGAAGATTTTTTAACTGGGATAAACTTTTTGGCTTTTATATATATATATATATATAAATAACATCTACGGCTAAAGAAGTTTAACTTCAACAATGTGATTATGTGGATGAGGCTTACATATATTTTTATTATTAACATCAGGCCGTTTCTGAAAAATTTTAAAAAACCAAAAAGTACTTGAATAAAATACCTACTCTAAAAAAATTAGGTATCCACACCTTCTAATTTTTTTAAACCATATTCCTTAAATTCAAGTTTTCGTAAATATTAGTCTAGCTTTTTAATTTGTTACAAACAGACAGACATTATCTAAAATACCAATTTTTTGAACTGAGGGAATCTTGAAATATAATTGTATATAAAATACTCAATTTGAGATTTCTTCTCAAAAACAATATTTTTCCTATGTAATAGAAACCTCCGTTTCTATTAATCATCTAATGGATATAAAAATCACACACTTGATTATTATATTAAAACGTCAAATTATTTAACTGTTGAAAAAAATGTTTTTCGTTTTTATTTATAATTGTTTAATATATTTATTAGATTTCTTGCAAATTTGGTTGTTGAGATAAATCATCGAAATTAAATTTCGCTTCTCCTCTCTGTCTCTGTTTCACCCCAACAGACACGGTTATTATTTCTTGGAAAGGGAGAATAATTTATGAAATGCCAAGCATTAATCATTGAATCTAGATGAACGAATGAACGCCGCAGACCAATATGTATTATTAAAAACAAGAAATTAATTAAAAAATGTAGATCGAACAAACATTAAGATAAAATCAAGAGATGGTTCTGTTTCAAATGTAGTACTATTATAAAACGCTTATTTATTATGTTTAATTTTTAATTTTTTAAAGACCAGATCTACTTTTTTTCTATGACTATAATTGGTCAGAATCGATTTTCAATTTGGGTTAGTTTGGTGAAATCTTTTCGTATGATTTATTAAAGGAAAACATTTAATTTGAAATTTTTTGTTACAAATTTAAAAGATCATTACATTATAAGTAGAAATATTCTATATCGTCGCCTTAGAGTGTAAACCTGCTAAATCACAACAAGGAAATTTTACAGGGCAGAGAAAAAACAAACAACATTTAATATTGTTGTTATGGAAAAACTATTTTTCACATTTTTTTACTACAATTTACGATCGTAATTTTAACTAACAGTTTTACTTGGATGATGCTGCATCACTTTTTCTTTCGAATGGTATTAATATGTCATAAAAGATAAAATGAGAGTTAGCAGCTTTACACACAGCCAACGATATAAAACTTCCCTATTCTTCTTATCAATCTTGTATTATTAAAAGAGAAAACTTCTTAATTTTAGAAAAATTTATTATTGTTAAAACATGTTTTGGGCCTAGTTGAACCCAACTTCAGTTAACAAAAAATACTTTTTACTTTAAATAATTATTTCAATTTATTACAATTTTCACAAAAATCATTTTTTCGACATCGACCGATTTCCACTTTTTCGATTCAAAAAATTATTTGACCCATAATTTAGGTTTTTAAATTTATATTGATGAATTTTTTTTGTGAAAATAAAAATGATTTGTCAAATATATTTTCGGTTTCGGGTAAATGGTAGGATCGCTAAAAATCTTTGGAATATTAAAGGAAACTACCATTTACCCGAAACCGAAAATATATTTGAAAAATCATTTTTATTTTCACAAAAAAAAAATTAATCAATTTAAATTGAAAAACCTCGTCTATGCAACATGGGTGGGCAACTTATTTTTATCAACGGACCAATTTCAATTTTCATATCACGACGCGGGCCAGCACAGAATGAACAAAAATTCTTTACATATTTCAAAAATAATTTTAATTTTGTTGTAAATGAGATGACATTTGTATACATATCATAAATAAATAGTCGCTTTCCTTGTAGTGATAAATTCAATTCATTTAAATATGATAACATATCAACTGAGAAGGAAAGATTATTCAATCATTGTTCATCATTTAGTTATTGAAATTCGTTAAGCTTGTCTTTAATATTTAAGAAGTTCATGCGGGCCGGATTTAACATCGTTACGGGCCGGATTAGCCCGCGGACCGGCAGTTGCCCACTCTTGATTTATAGCATTCACAAAATGTTTTTAATAAAGCAATTGTCCAATTTAGGTATATGTAGTGATAAAAATAATTATAAAATATTATGTAAATATCGTAATAGTAATGACTTATTTGTTTTAACTGTTGCAGATGGGGATTATTGTAAGCAGAGTATCGAGACGGCTGGACTCCAAGTGTACGGCGGGTATTACAATTACCAAACTCGGCACACCCCCTTAACAGTTACGGCATTATTAATTTGTGCACTATTTATAAGTATCATTTAATAGTGATAAAGTAATTTTTAATATATTATGTATTTATATAAATTGTTTTAAAATAAAGATTTTTTAATATTTTAGTCGGTGGATTTTATATTTCTTTTTACTTATAACTACACATTATTGCTTAAATTATTTCATTTTCAAACGATAAAATCTACTTACTTACTCCCTCAATAAATGGTAGCATCATTTAAAGAAGCAATTGAGATTATTTCTAACCGTAGTATTTCGCTCTAAGCTTATTATGATTAAATAAATACAATTCTTTTATAAAAACAATCCCAAAAAGTTTGGAAATTTAATAATCGTTTTGAGATTGATTTTATAAAAGAACTGTATTTTTATTCAATAAAATAAAACATTTAATAAATTTTTATTTAAAAAAAATTTATTATGATTAGTATCAAATGAGATATAGATGTTGAAGGAGACAATAAAAAATGAGATTATAGATGTATTTCTAAAAGTCAAGTATTTTTTTTTTTTAATAGAGCTAAAAGACATTGATTCTCAAAGTAAAAATTTATGTTTTAAAGCATATATCAGGCTTGTCAAACCCACGGGCCGCATGAGGCCCAAAACGGCTATCAATGTGCCCCGACAAAAAATCGCAAACTTACAAACTTTATGAGATTGTGACACTGTCACAGTGATATTACTAAATATACAATATTTTTAACTTTTAAACTATTAATTTATGAGTACTTAATGAATTTTTAATTTAAACATGTTATTTTGCAATGAAATATTCATAAAGTTATTTTTAAATAAATAAATTTATTTATTCAAGGATCTATTTTAAAGTATAAAGCACACAAGAATGAAGCTAAATGCAAAATATTTGATGAGCATTTTGAGAATTCACTGAGAGTTCCTTTGAGCCAAATCTCGACGGATTAATGTCCCAAAAACAATGACAAACTTCTCACTATAATTTTATATATTGCTGATTTGTCTCTTACTTTTATAATAAAAAATTTATAAACTATCACAGCTTAATTTCTTAAGTATATTAAGTACATATTCTACGTTTTTTTGCTCATAAGCCTTTGTTTTCTAAAACCGTAGTTGCATTTTTTTATTTTTTCTTCTTGATTTGAGATCTTTCTATTTTTCACTAGAAATGTTTTTTCAACGAGTTTTTGACTAGAACTTTTTTTAGTGAGTGCTGGTTGAGTTAATCAATCTGATTTTCACCAGAATGAAAACCTCAACTGCAGTTGATTGGAAAATAAAACTAGTACATATAGTATTGTAAATTGGAAGTAAGATCATGTCGAGGAAAATATTTAACTATAATTATAACAATTTAATTTTTAGAACAAATTTTCCTTCTCTTCGAAAATGAAGGGCTTTTTCCGAGATCTATAGGGGCTGCACCTTCTTGATGCCCTTCTTGGAATCGATAGAATTAAAAAATAATAATAATAATTTAAAAAAACGATATTCTATATAAAATATCTTGGAATACCTTTTAAATAAATTTAGGATGTTTTTCCTTTCTCTTTAAGTTAGAAACGGTTGGGTAATGAGAAAAAATAAGTTAATATTTAATATCAACACACACATATAGTATGGCTATTTTTACTGGCGATTTTTTTTACTCTTTATAAGAAATGCTTTGATTTTTATCGGATCTTTTGAGAAGTGAGTTACAAGTGTGCCCGATGTATCAAAACCTCCTTTTTAGAATTAAAATTTAATTTATAGAAAAAAAACATTGGTAATTATTTCATAATACTAAATTTAAAGCAAAAAATTAAATAAACAAGTAATCCTTGAACTGATAATTTAACAAATTGATTACTTCACTTTTATAGATCCTTTGGGCTTTTCTAGACCGTGTGAAATCTGAAGAAAAAAATCATTTCTTCTCGTTAATAAGTGGCCATTTCCTTTCTTTACTCGATTATAATTGGAGATATAAAAATAAATATATAGTTCTAAAATAGAAATTGATTGATATCAATTACGAATTAAAAATGAATAATTAAATTAATTTTAGATTTAAATCTGGGCTTGATATCATCATCACAAGATCATATTTCTGGAGATTGGTTTGAGTAGATTCCAAGCTAAAATTATTTTACCCCTTAAGTCGCTCATCCTATACTATATAGATTAGTCCAGATTAATTTGTAACAACGCTGGCGTAATGCTGTCGAGAGGAGCGCCGTCGGTATATTTGCGGCAAATTTGAAATATAATCGTATTTTCGACTCGAATTTTGAAATGAAACACTCCAATTGATTTTAAATCAAGAAACATTAAATATATTGATAATTATTCCTCCTCCCCGCCCCCCTCACCACTCAAAAATTAAATATTCAATTTGCTTTTCTTTGCGCACAGAAAGAGCGCACGCCCGAGTTTCTCATGGCAATACTGGAGCAGCCTGTCATACAAACGACACCTGATCTCTTTTAAATATTTGGAGCTTTATATCGATTATCGATCCCAAATTTTAAAAAAATGATATAATATAATTCTCCTCCTCACACGATCCCACTTATTTAAATAAATCTACATATTTCCACACAAAAAATATCACAATGCTGTAGATTATAGAAATAAGAAATACTCCCAGATTTATATCTAGATTCTCATTTCTGTAGCTGTGTCATGACGAAAATGAGGCGAAACTTTTAAGAGAGTATGTATTTTCGGGAGTTTACAGGTATACATTTGGAGTGTGGTTTTTAAGAGGAATAAAATTTTTGGACCGAGACGCAGCACGCCAGGGCACCAGCCCGGAGGCACACACGAAAAGCTCGTAGGTAAAATACCCTTTCTTATCTGGTGAAAACATTCTAACCTAGATTTCCATGTCTTCTTTTCTTTTCTACAATCCCTCTGCAAAATATCTTTTAGCAATCTCCTGTGTCTAAAATTATGATTTACCAAATTCTTGATCGAAAAATTATTTTTCTTAATCGTATCGAAAACAATCTCATAGAAATTTCATTTTTTTCTAATGAACCTTATTTCGAAAGTCCTACCCTATCCTTCTCTGCATCTCATAACATATACGTTTCCTTTTTAGACCACACCCTCCCCATATATAACTCTTCAGCCAAATCTTACTATTTTCTAGAGCTAATTGATGAAGTACCCAATATATTTACGTTCATATTTATCTTAATACACTCCTGTTTTTGCTTTTTTATCGATATTAAATTCATTTTGTAAATTCAAATCCATTTCATGGCGGAGTGCGAAGAGGACCTTCAAATTCTCCTGGACAAATTCTCTGAAAATTCCGATCGGCTTAACATGCAAGTCTCTACCACCAAGACAAAAAGCATGGCGATTGCAAAAGCTTCCCTTAGGTGTAACTTAGTCATCAACAACAGTCCAATAGAACAAGTCCCAAGCTTTAACTATCTGGGAGTTCAGATTTCTAGCAGACAAAACCTTAAGGAAGAAGTAACTTCGCAAGTCATCAAAGGGGCAAAAATTTCGAGCTGTCTATCCAATCTAGTCTGGAAAAATAAGTTTATGTCTGCCGAAAGTAAAATTAGGATATATATTAGACCTGTGTATCGTCCGATAATAACATATGGGGCTGAATCCAGGGCAGACACATCCGTTACAAAGCAGCTTCTCCGGACAACTGAGATGAGAGTTGTAAGAGCCATCCATTCGAAGACCCTACATGACAAAATCCGGAGCGAACAACTTAGGCAAATAAGCGGTCTTCAGGACATAGTCGATTGGGTTCAAGTAAGAAGAAGATGCTGGGCTGCCCATGTAGACAGAATGCAAGACGACCGTCTCCCGAAAATATTGGCAAAAAACCGTCCCGAGGGGGTCAGAAGCCGTGGAAGACCAAAAAAACGATGGAAAGAGAGTTATGACCCTGATGACTGATTGTAATATGTTGGAGAAACAGGTGTTCACACCTATATAGAAGAATAAGAAGAAGAAGAAGAAATCCATTCATTCTCTAAGACGTGGGTTTTTTCAAAATTTACACACTAAAATTTTAAAAAATGATTAAAATAAAAAAAAAAAAAAAAAAAACATTGTTGTAAAGATGGACATGGGTAGGGAGTATTTATTGCTCGATGCTCTAATAATTGTAAAATAAAAGCATGTAATAAAAAATAATAAATTACTTCTAAGGTGTCTAAGCGGTGTTGGTTGTAAGTAAAGAAAAAAATAATGTTAATTTGGAAATAAAAACATTTTGTTCAAGAAAAAATCGAAATTAAAACATTTACTTACTTTGTTTTTAACCATATTTTTGATATAGCCTCCAGGTAGTATTCGATAAAAAGTTATTTAAGGAGGTCCTTTCGCCGCCAATGTTAAATAAAAATATTAGATTATAACTATAACTTAATTTTTATAATAGTTTAAATAGTTTATCTATGATTTGGTGAAGTTTGCATCACACATTAGCGAGCAAATTTTTGAAAATAAAATTTTTTTAAATGTAAACCTTTTCTCAGTCTTATGGATAACTAAGATCTTGACACTTTCTCTTGAATTATACCTTACTATAAGTTCAATTGATAAAGTTAAAAAAAAACCTAAAATTAGCTTTTTGAAACATGCAGGTTTCTTTTTTTGCAATACAATATATCATTGACCGAGGAATTTACTGAGAAATTTACTTTAAAAAATCACATAAATGCTATAAACATTAACAGTATTAATACAACGCATTGCCAAATCATACAAGATTTATTATCAGCTGATTTGAATAATTCAAACTAACTTTTGTATTTAATTATTTTTTTATAATTGTTTTTATTTCAAACATTTAGGGCTTTCATACTATTTATTATTTAATTCTATTATTTTTCATTTTTATTTTAACTTATTTTATTAAATATTAGAGTATACTACACTTCTTTTAACTCAACCTGGGGCGAAAGGCCCTCCTTAAATATCCTTAATTTGTATATTTTATATTATGCGTTGACCTTTCTCTTGGTATATATTTACAAAGATGTGCATCAACTATAAGTCAGGATTATCTCTCGGGTCGTAAAAATAATAGAAAAACCCCAAGTCCCCATGACATCTAGAGACTGGAACTCTCTTCCCCCGACCGTCTTTCCAGCAACTTATGACCTTCAATCTTTCAAGACCAGCATCCACAGATACCTTCGACTTCTACCCAATCACTAAATCTCCCCTTATCTTCACGTTACAAGGGTCCACCACGGACTACAGAGGTTGTCCCTTCTTGGTGCAACTTTTCTTGTATCAGTATCTTTATAAAAAAAAAAGTGATGGGCCGGAGTCGAATGCACCTCTGGTATGACTCTTGAAAAATGAAGGTTATAAATCACAAAGAAGAAAGAAGTTCCATTCTTTAGAAGTCATGGGATTAAACGAGTTGGCAAATGAGTTTGTTATAATAATTATAATACGTACTTTCAAAATAATCGGACAGACTCTCGGACTTCTTCGATTAATGCAGACTTAAAAGTTGGGAATCTGATAACTTCAAGAGCTTTAATACGGGCAAGTACGATGTTTTCTAATATCTAGATCTGTAGGAGAAATCTTCCTGACATTTATTTTAATTCGAAATCATTAGAATTTAGTGACAAAATATCAATTATGAGTGTCACTCTGAGTTCTGACCTTTCTTGAAATGACCACATTACTTCTGAAGCAAAAAGCTGCTCCATATAAACTTGGCATTCTATTAGGGACAGAAGCTTTTTCACTAACACTTACCCTTTTCAAGGGTCAAATTTGCTCCTGTATCAAATATGACTCTCCACACTCTCCAAGCTAGTCTAGATGCTACCAGACTAATAAGATCCAGCATTAACTAGTTTTTTTGATTTATTGACACATCCTAGAAATAACAGTCTCCGCTCTTTCCCATTTAAAATTAACTGTATTATCATTTAAAAGATTCTTTATTTTTATTAATATTAATATCTATCTGTATCAGTTAGGCCTTATAATAAGATAGTGTTTTTCTTAAAAATAATGTAAAAAAAAGGATGTCATTGCTTTGCTGAATTTTGACCGAAAGATAGGGTGTAATGATCTATATATTATTTTTTACGAGGAGGTTAAGTTCAAATATTGCCCGAGGAAGGAGAAAAATATACTGCAAAACGTACCAACATTTAGAAAATTTAACTTCTAATTTTATTTCACGTCCAAGTACCCAATAACCAGCCACAAAGAAAAATATTCATCATAACAACACCAATTCAATATATATACTTGTTTTCATCAAGTTGAAGGCCCATTCCTTGATTTATTTTTAAAACAGAAAAAAATTATTAAATGTTTCGTTCTCAACAAAACACTTGCTCTTGATTACAAATCTGAGATGTTTCGAATCAAGCATCTAATGAAATAAAAGTATCTATATTGATACCCTGTTTATTAATTTATTTGATGACTAATTCCAATATAGATTGTGCTTCATGTTCTCTCTCATTTTCCAATCTCTGATCTGACCAAATAGAGATGATCTGAATCCTATCGCCGGTTGTTACATAAAGCAATTGACAGTCAAGTAAGAGGATATCGAATAATGAATGAGTGAATTTTGCCTTTCACTTGACAACTATTATCCAGTAGGTGGATAAGGAGGCGGTGGAGAGAGGGAAGGGCGATGGTCGATTCAAACAAATCTCTGACGACCTTCAGGTTTAATTAATCATCATTATCATCATGAACATTTAAATGAGATCACGATTGCCGCTTGAAATTTATTGAGAATTCCGGCATATATGGTGAAATCAATTAAAATCAAGAGAAAAAAGAACGAGGGCATTGAAGTGACCAGTATTGTTTAGTCTGTGTTTTTCTTTTATTCGGTAAGCTATTCGGATTAATACTTCAGAAGGGTATTATATATGTATAATGTATATAAGTACTCGTATGGCATAATGTTTTTGATTGTATAAAACTTAAAATAAATAATTAAATAAAACCGACTTCAAAAAAATTAAATTCAACAAATAAAATAATAAAACTCAAAAATAAAATAAAATGCACTAAAAGGTACAAAATAATTATCTATATTAATTTAGTTACAACTAAACGACGAAATATTTAAATGAAATCACTTTTTGAAGTAGGTGCCAAACATATACATTTTATGAATCAAACTCGACGGATTTTACTTCGTACGATTGGCGGGTACGCTCGCTTATATAATATTTCGTCGTTTAGTTGTAACTAAATTAGATAATTATTTTATACCTTTTAGTGCATTTTATTTTATTTTTGAGTTTTATTATTTTATTTGTTGAATTTAATTTTTTTGAAGTCGGTTTTATTTTTTTTTATAAAAATTATTTTTATTTTTCTCTTTTTAGTGATGTTATTAATAGTGACTTAATATAATACCTTGCAAGAATCTCGTAAGAGATCGTCGGGCGAATGAATCAGAAAATGATAAAGAAAAGAAAAAACCTCTTTTCCGATAATTATTCCAATACCAAATTGAATCCCCCTATCCCCAATTCATCAGAAAGTGATAATTTTTTTTTATTTATAAATTTTATTAAACCAATTATTTTACATTAATTAATGTATACATTGTATTTTTTGCTTCGATTCCGGAAATTACTTCTCCATCATCGAGTGTCCTTATTCATCTTTAGTCCTTGTTTTTAATAAGAGGAAAAATCTAATTAGATAAAAAACTCTTTTCCGATAATTATTTCAATTCCATTATTCCCCAATCAAGTCGATTGGTTTATCCCATCTCTCTTCCAATCCCATCAGAAAATGATAATAAAATTGAATTAATAAATATAGGAATTCTCTAGAAACGTTTGCGGGTTTTAAAAGAACGTTTTAAGATTGATTTTTTTATAAAAGATTTTATTTATTATAATTTCGATTATTTGCTCATAAGAATTGGATATTTACGTTAATTCGTCATTGATCATATCATCAGAACTTGACCAAATTAATATGGGACCATCCCTAAGGGACCCTCTTTCCAATATAAAAAGAATCATTGAAATCGGTTCATAAACAAAGAAGTTATGCCTAAACAAACATAGCAAAAAAGGTCCAATACCAATGAAAAAAAACGGGACCAATCGGAAACTAGACTGAACCCAATACAAAAAAATCATCAAAATCTGTTCACAATTGGCGAAGATATGAGGTAACATAGAACAAAAAAATAAGTCGAATTGAGAGACCTCCTCCTTTTTGAAGTCGGTTAATTATTATTACCTATATTTACAAACACACAGCGGAAAATAATTCGGAGAATCGGGCTTGATACCAATGGTTCAGTGTCTTATAACTTCCATAATATTTAAAATATCAAATTCATTTTTATTTTTCGTTGATAAGGAGAGAATGAGAAAATTTGTAGATTTTTTCGTAATTTAAAATTTAAACATATCTAAACGCCAGTACAACAATTTTAAAAAATGGCCACCATCATTTAAAAGTCAAATAAATTTTTAAAAATTAGGCCTGATTTTCTTTAAAGAAATATCTCACTCCCCATGATAAAAATATTTTTTTATTTATAATCTCACAAAAAATTCGTTCCTTCCCAAAATAATCATTCTATTAAAATTTTAATACGATTTTTGATATCGATAAAATGAATACATATTGTATAAATAATAAAATTCAAGTTTGTATATTATTTAGTATTCAGCATGACAGAGATATTTTAGTAATAAAATGCTCTCGTTTTACTTTTGAACCGAACCCTAAAAACAGATTTAAAGAAAAGCTTATTGTAATAAGTATAAGACGACAAGCCACATGATTTTTAAAAAATATTTTTTTTTTTGTAAAAATATACTTGATTATTTGCCTTTCGCCCATCTATAATAGTTGCTATGAATTAAAAAAAATGTATATAGGTATTAGATGTGGTTGCTTCCAAAAATCTGTAGCATTTAATTTTATATATTTTTGAAAACTTAAAAGCTTTGTACCTTAATCTTTCAATTGTGTGGCTCACATATTATTGCAATAAACCCTTGAAGTACGAGTGCTATTGGTAATTCCCAGTAGGTAAACAGTACTTTTTTCATCAATTCCATTCTAATTATTTTATTTATTACAACCAAAGTAATCTTAGCAAAAACATTCATTTTAACATATATTCACACGTTTTTAAATATTTTTAAATCAAAAGATTACGAAATCAGTTAGAGTAGAGATGTAATTGCAAGGAGTCTTTAGCTATATTCGTTTTGGAATTGGCGTGTGTGCCTTAAGGGAGTTCGTGACAGCTTATATGTCTGGTTGATCTTCGAAAAAATCGTTTGTATTTCTGCAGAGTGGCGACGTTTGTCTACTAAATTTTTTAATAAAAAATGGTACTTATGTAGGTTAGTTTCGAATAAAAATCTTTGTTTTAATAATATTAGTAAAAAGAATATTGAGATAAATTTTTTCTCATTATAAAAACATTTATTTAACACAAAAACGATTTCAAGAAATAGAGTTGGAATTCAACACTAGTGCTTTTGTTATATTCTGTTGTCTTCAAATAACTTTTTATTTTACATTTATGAATAACTAATTAATTAGGCTGTCAAATCTATCTATCTAAATGTATCATTCGATTCAGGAAAAATGAATTATTGATCTGTATAAATTTGTTGAAAATGGTATAATTTGTATAGAAGTTATAGCCCTTTTAAAAGCTCGAACCATTTACTTCCATGTTAAAAGGACAATATTCAATAATTTATTTCTCGGTAATGGGACAGACGATCAACTTCAAATTTTGGGAATAAATATTTAATACATCAATGATTCGATGGTAAAATTTTGAGAATTTTTCTTATAAAAATGATAAACAGTAACGAACCCGCTTGGGTCAAGTTTCAATCTGAAGTCACTTTGGCAGGTCTACCTTATGCATGTGCACTTGAGGCACAGCTTAAGAAGAAACATGGGGGCCATAACAATCTCAAAAGGAATAGCAACTGAGGGCAGACAACTCAGTTGGTAAAACAAAAACGAATATGGTTTTCTTTGCCACGGTGACTTGGAGCAGACGTCCAAAACGAATATAGCTTTTATAGGTTGATAGTGTGCAACTGACGCGTAAAGTTAAATTTATAAGTATCATTATTTAATCAAGTATATAAGAATAGAATAATCAAAATATTAATAGTAAATGTTGGTATTACGAGTTCTAGTTGGAATCAAATAGAATCAACTCATTCATCAACTTGTTTATCTGGTTGACTGCTAGAAATAGAAATTCTGATTCTCAAAATCCTAAAATCATCAATGCTTCAAAGCCCAATCTGCAAACACATTTACCTTCATTCCAACTTCTTATTTTCATTTTTTTCTACGTACATAATTCTTTATGTAGAAATTTTGTCATTTTTTCCAAGATATATGAGGTTTTCGCAAAAGAAAGCACCTCGAAATAACTGCTAAGAAACCGTCTATAACAATTAAAAACGATTTATAAATCTAATAATGGTTAACAGTTTGTAAAATTTTCTATCCTGTAGGGTAGGCAATCAGCTCTCAAAAGATGGTGAACTTTTAATGAGCGGAGTAGGGAAAAGCAATGAAAATGAATTTTAGCAATTTAGTGTGACCTCGATATCCATGGTTATTTATAAGTTTAAAACGTTATTGTTGACACAGATGCAAATATTAAACAAGATAATCAAAATAGCCAAAATAAAATGTATTTTTTTTATTGTACAAGTGAAAAACTTCTTTGTCTAGAATAAATTAAAAACAATTTTTAAAAGAACTTTTAAAAAATTTGGTAACGTACTAACATACTAACTAACGTAATAACTAACCTATATTTTCACAAAACAATTATTATCACAAAAAATATAAATTTTTTGATAATTACTTATAAGAGCTTTTTTGTAGACTGAAATGCCATGTTTTCTCCCAATTTTTTTAATCAAAATAGTTTCAGCAGTTTTTGAGTTATTTGGAAAAAACGAAGCAAAAAAAAGACTTTTTCCATGTACGATTACATCAATACTTGACCATACCCTGTATGGTAAAGTAAAAATCTTATTATAAATTCTGTCTTAACTTTCATTCTCAACTAGAATTTGAACTCTCTCAATTTCTAACACTCGACCTAAAGAGAACACTTCAAAATGTTTTTGTTCAAATTAAGAAACTGAATTTATCTAGACACAAACATAATACATAAATATGTAGATAGAAAAGAAATCATAGTTGTTAATGATTTTTCTCCATGATTTAGAAATGTTTAAACACAGTAATGATCAAAAATCAATCAATACATAGCATTATATTATTTGTTAGAAACTAGAGTTCTGAATGTTTGGCCTTCATCATCATTCTTTTTAATTAGAAATATTTTATCTGTTATTTCTTATGGCATAATTACCCGATTGTATATAGAATATTCGTTTGCTTTTTTATAGCAAGCTAGCCATATAATCTCCCCTTACCTTCACGTTACAAGGGTCCACCACGGACTACAGAGGTTGTACCTTCTTGGTGCAACTTCTTCTTGTATCAATATCATTATAAAAAAAAGCTGGCTGGCAGCTGACGTCTTTAATCAAACCATGAAAAATGAAATTTTTCGTCTAATGCGGTTGTCTAAATACAGGCGTTGCCATCAAGTGCTGCCACCTACATTTATAATTTGACTATAAAAAATAATGGGAAGTCCGGCCACGAAACTTTTTAATAATATTATAGTATTGTAATCTTATAATATATTTTACTAATACGTATCTAATAATTAATACAAGAAAAATTACAATTTTTTTTGTATTTTTGCAATATAAAAAAATTTCAATATATTTTTGTATTTTTGCAATGAGTTAATGTGATTTTACCAATATTATTTATATATTTTTACAAACCCTTACCCTTTTTGGGATGATTTTACCAATATAATATATTTTTTCTTTACTATACGCATAGAAGGTATTTGTATTGTAAACATATAGTAAATTTACAAGTTGTGTGTTTTTTTACGAGGTGAGAGATTCAATCCCATTATCAACTCCTTTTATTCGTCTCTTTGACAAAAGGGGATCTGTGAGCCAATTCTGGCCCCGGTCTACAAGGTAATTCCTACCCAAAACTTTATAATGCAACGTAAAATGGGTTTTCCTCTAATATTAGATCAAATGAAATGAATTTTAAATAAAAGTAGTTAATCGAGGAAAATGACTAAAAAGGGCGCAGATAGAATGAACGATCTCTCTTCCTTTATAGCAGATAAGGCAAGGATTTCAAATACAAGTTCAGTAGTGTTTTAGACTAGTAGAAGTTAATTTTTTTAATTTTTATTATTCTAGGAACGGCCTTTTGACTATTCCACTTCGACTAAATGAATACTCGTTAACATATATAGAGAGAAAATTCAATTAATTAAAGGACTTGGAAATTTTTTAGAAATAATTAAACTCGATATATTTCAATAAGAGTTCAAGATCGCTAATAGAAGTAGACTTTAAATTTCTAAGAAAATCCCAAGAGGTTGTCATCTAGGTACTGCATTCGAGATTAAACTTATTATTTTTGTATAAATAGGTATATAATTTTGTTGTCACCCTCTCTGAAATCGAGGCCGAGTTCTTTAATTACCTGATTTCACTAAAATTCGGACAAAATATATATATATAAAAAATATATTTATTTGCTATACTCGGCAAGCGTAGATTTTGGATCTACATATTATATATTCTAGGTAAGAAAATATTAAATCTAAATAAAAATCGGATTTAGTTATTTGTCATTTAAAATTGATTCACTTAAACTGCAAACACCCTACAGAGTCTTGAAAAAGTTTCACTTTTTCCACCAATTTATTTTGAATTCTTTCACTAAAGTCAATGGATGGTTTGTGAGTTTTAAAAATATATATATAGAAATAGAATAAATATAGAATATAGGGCTAAATATTCAGGGTTGTTTACCTTTGGGTGAGTGTATGTGTCCTCTGCTGTTGACCCGATGAATTTTCGACCACAACTAAAGCTAAAATGCTTAAGCGAAAGAATCCCGTTCTCGATTAGATTACGAAGCGGGCCAAATTTCTGAGAATTATATTCAATGGAAAATTGTCAAAATCACTTTTTAAGCGATTTTATTATTTTATTATAATAAAATAAACAAAAAGAGTCGAATTAAATAAAGATGGTGTCAACGTGTCATAAACCGTTTTTTAGGGTACTCAGATGGCTAAAATTTGAACAGTCTATTTTTTTCTCGTCCGAAGCCAGCGAAACGTTATTAGTTATTAATTAATGAACCAATTGAAAATAAATATATATATTTAAAAAATCATGCTCTTATTTCAAATAATTAGGAACGGCTTTTTGACTCTAGTTATGAAAATATTAAATCGAATTGAATGTCTAAATTTAATTATTTATCATTTATAATTATTAATTCACCGAGTCTTGAAACTTTTTTCTCAAATTTTATTTTTCCTTTTTCACCCTTTTAAATTTGAATATTGTAAAATATTGATCAGATAACTTATGTACCTGCTAAAGTTTGTATTTTTCTGAATAACTTTAATAAGGGTTGAAATTTTGTTAAAATCCCACATAATTAATTATAATTATTATTGAACACGAACAAATAATTCAATATAACTACGACGGTTCGATCGCCTTATTCTGCAATCGTTTTCAAGTATGAGCACACACCCCGATTCCATTTGTTGGTGTTCAATAAAAAAACCTCAAAATAACACATATTTTTTTGGATACCAATTTTTTATGTATATTAGCCCTTTTTTTCTTTAAAATTAAAAAAAATGTAAATTAGTAAATTATCTTAGAGAATTCACAAAAAACAAATAATAATAAAATAGCCGCGAAAGAAAGGAGGAGAGCAAAACAGAAAAGCTCAAAGTAACTAATTAAATTTAGTTTTAGTTTAAATAGGTATAAAAATTTACAAAATTACTTACCTTTATTTGAAAAAATAAAATTATAAATTTGATAGTAAGTAGTCTACGACAAGATATAGAATACACTTATGGTAAATGTATGTAGAACCATACAAAATACTAATCAACAAAATTTTGTTTTTACAACTTTATATATTTAATTTATATAAATAACCATAAAATATAGGTCTTTTATAAGGAATTTTACTTAGGATGTATAAGAATTTTACAAAGGATTGGGTAGGGTAAGGCACAAAAAGGTTGGGAAACATTGCTTTAAATTGTCTGCTTTCGTGACATTTTGAGGGTATAGATTTTTCAATAAGACATGGTGAATATGGCCGCAACAGAGTGAACTTTTCCGAGAATCGACACTGTTTTGGTCAAATATTACCAATTTCTTAGAGATTCCAGTATTCGTGATGGAAGTAATAGTATAATAGTAATAGTATAATGTGTCGTGGTAAAAATTAAGCTGTAAAATTTTAGCTTCTTATTGTTTCTAAGATTTTTTAATTTTTGTCTTTGTTTAAAAAGTTTAGAAGTGTTGAAATCAGCTGGCTGGGAGCCCTTCCCCCCCCCCCCCATAGAAAAACTCCCTAACTACCCCAATGCCTAACAGTCTTATATAAGGACATAAGGGGATTATAAACAGAGATTTACTTCTGTGATAGTACGTATCACTTTGATTCTACAAAGAGAAAATTGTGGACATACTTCTTAGTGTTTTTTTAGGTGCCGTTACTTTATATATTTATCTACCATAATATGAAGAGTACCTGGAGGCACCGAGCGATGCTCGGTAACTTCTTTCTTCAGTTAAAAGCTTTATTTTAATATTATTTTTAATTTAAAATTCTGATAAAAAGGTCGATTTTTATTTGAGAGCCGCTTTCAAATTAAAAAAATACAAAAATATATAATAGTCGCCCAATGTAGCCCCCCCCCATCTCGACCCCGCTCGACCCCACTCCCGAAACCTCTCCCTACCCCCGGATTCCCCACTACTGCGCCCCACCTTCTGCACCTGTTTTGATTCAACCATATGATTCATTTTTATTCATCAAATTAATAAATAAAACCTATTAAAATGTGTTGTTTTTTCAGAAAATTGAGACCTGCTTATGCGAAATATATTTTTAAATAAATTCTTGATTATTTTTTATTCTATTAAATAAATAAAGTTCTTTATAAAAACAATTATAAAACGTTTATTAATATTTCTAACGTTTAGGGAGAACAAAATATGTTAAAATCCACAATCACAATAATTCTTCAAGACCTTTGAGAACAAAGAATTTGCCCAACCCATCGTCTGCCTGGGTACAAAAGAAAAGAGAAATCCTTTAAAAATCCCAAAGATTGCCATTTTTCTACCTGAGAATAATTAATTTGATTACGAAAAAACCCATCAAAAACAATTTTCTCGAAGATGAGACCGTGACAGATCGAATTGTCACCCCAAAAACCCCCTAACCCGTGAATTTCATCAAAATCTTTAGAGTCGTTTTCAAAATATAACCAAGATACAAATATATAAACAAATAAATATACAATTTTTGCTCGTTTAATAAGAGTAGATATAAAATTTCATGTCATCCAACATGATTAACGCTTTTTTAAAAAGATTTATTTCTGTTTTTTATTTTATATAAAATGACAATATATTCTGTTAAATTATTGAAAATATTTAGTTTTATTTATATAGCTATTTCAAGCGAACTTCGTCTCAAATAGAACCAACTAAAATAGGTCAAAAGAACTTCTTCTCAAAGTATAGCCTATAGCCTAAATTTCGATTTGGCATTTGGCTTCTATTGCCAGGGGATGAGCCGTTTCCACACTAAATTAAAAATATCTAATAAGATTCTTTGATGTAACCTTTCTGTAGTCACGTTTTTTATATTAAATTAATTTGAAATAAACCAACTCACTATGACATAGGAAGCTTAAGAAGAATTTCTTTCTTCTACCCCTTCAAGAAACAATCTATTGTATTCTTAAGCAGAAACATGCCATTCAATAAAGAGAGACAGAGTAAGATTGACGAGTTCTTTTACCTTTCAAGCCAAGAATTTATGTCTGTTTCCAAACCTTCTTCAGACTTCTTAACAAATAAAAGAATGAAATGTATACTTATTTTCTTTTTATAAAGTTGTTGATATTTACCACATTTATTCTTTCTCTAATCCTAAATAAAAGAATAAAAAACAACAACAATACCTAGAGATTGGCAAACAAAATAAAAAATCAGCAACCTCAAATAAGTAAAAACAACATTTGGAAAAAGGGAAAAAATAAATTTATTTTAAGAAAATAAACAATATGTATTATCTCATCATTTCATTTTTTCCTTTTCTTTATCAACTCAAAGAAAAAGAAAAATGAGATATTAAATAAGTAAATATATAAATTTCCTTTATTATTAGATTTTTAAAAAAATATTAATAAAATAATAATGACAGTAGTTGTTTTTTGGAACCATTATTAAACTCAAATCATCATTTCCTTTATTATTAAAGTTTCCATCTGTTATTTTTTTTATTTTTACATGAGCTTTACATGCAAGTACTCATTCTTTGCTAAAAACTAAACTAATCTATGATAAACGAGTTGTCGATATCTCTCTAACAACATATTTTTTCATTCTTCATTTAAGGTAGTTCTTTCACAAATGAAAAAATTCATGAAGTCTTTGAAAACATGGAATATAAGTTATTAAAAGCATAAAGGTAAGACATCAGGCAACAAGAGCCTCAAAAAATATCGGGTTGCCTTAACAATGCAATCTGGTCAAATCAATATTTAAGAACGGAGGCTAAGATACGAGTCTACAAAACCGTAGTACGTCCAATATTAACTTACGCAGCAGACACAAGACCCGACACTGCAAAAACTTCTCAATTATTGGAAACGACTGAAATGAAGACTTACGAAGGATAATGAACGTGACCAGGCTCGATAGGATGAAGAGTGATAATAAACACACTGTTAAAATTTGAAGACGATTTACTACACAAAACATGAAATAATTGCAATTAAAAATGACATTTTTTACATAGGCTAGATAGGGAAAGGGTGGGGAAATGATCATTATTTTATTTTATTTTTCATTGAAGGACTTTCACTATCTTGATTAAAAACTAATATTTGTTAGAATAATATATTCGGAGTAACTTAAAAAAAAGTTGAAATTATTTACCTCCTTAGTTTAGATAAAAAACAAAAAAACAAACCAATTTGGGCGATTATTTTTAGTGGAGGGGATATAAGATCAATGGCTTGGAAACGATCCTGCAAGTATGTGTGTATCCATATGGAGATTTCGTAGTGTGAGTGGTACAGTCACGTTAAAAAGACATAACCTATAATTTTAGTTTCGTTCATATTTATAGAGTGGTTACGTGACTAAAACTTTTTGTGTGGTTGTCTCGAAAGAACCTCCTTAAGGAATTTATCTTACACCGCTAAAAACGCCTACGGGTATGCAACCGCCATACACGTGAAATCAAGGTGATAGAAAAAAAGCTATTATAGTCATTTAAAACTACTTATATATTTTCGAAGTAATTAGACAGGTAATATTGATAATAAATATAACTATAATCATGGGTATCATATGATAATATTAAATAGATTATTGAAAATTTTTATTTTACTGAGAGTAGCAGAGTTGTTGAAACTGTTTAACTAAGTTTGTCTGTTACGTAAGAACAAAAATTTTCAATATACACGCGATACTGACCCCATGAAAAATAATATTTATAATTAATAAAAGATTCATTATGAAGGTCAAGCCTTCGAAACTATAGTCTCAAATAAATAAATAAATATATATACAGATATATATTTGTCTATGTTTATTTGCATCAAGCAGAGAACAACCTCTTTTATTTCTCTTTATAATTAAATTATGCTGTGATGGTGTAAAATGAAGATTAATCTTTAATTATTGTGACTTTAACCAGGGTAACCCAGAAACACAATGTGTATTTTTAAAGACTCTTTATAAGCGAATACTAATGGCATTATGGGATACTATAAAAACCTCAATTTTTTAAGAAAGTTTACGATTTTATTTCGGGCCTCATGCCGTAGGTTGGACTGCTCTGCTCTAGGCTAAGAGATAAGAGTCAGTTTATTTAAAATGGTAAGATTTTTCAATTCGAAAATTTAATAGTTTAAATTGTAAATATACTCGTTAATGAGCTACGTCTTGCAAACGTTTCGTGTTTCGTTTCGAGTAGATGGATGCTCAAACTGAGGGATTTTTTTTTAATTTAACAAAAAACGTCTAAACGATTTTGTTAAAGAAACACAAAATTTGAAGATCTAAAAAAAGTTTATAATGATAAATGACAAAATACTTATTTTATTTTTAATATTAACTAATTTTAATTTTATTATTTATTTTCTGAGAAAAATGTACTGGTAAGCGAAATAAGTAGGTTATAATGAAAGGCAGTCCAAATTATTTAAATTTTTTATTCAAATACCGACGTTTCGGAGACCTTTTCTCTCCTTCTTCAGGGTAATGAATAGGTATTGATGGGTGAGTATAACTCGGCTCCAATTTGTCTCTCTTTTCAGTGATAACAACAATATTACAATACTTTTCACCATTATATGACAAGTTTACTTAATTAATCAAGTAAAGGGTGTGTTGTTTCACATTGAATGAAATAAAACTCAAAAAGGTTTATAAAAACCCAATTTTAACCTGTAAACTCCTTATGATGGACTAATAATCCGGAAATAAATTGAGTTTGTATAAACCTCTTTTGAGTTTTATTTCATTCACTGTGAAACTACACACCCTTTACATTATTAATTAATATCATGTTTCACCTAAAACCTACACCACTTTCCCGTAGTAAAAAAAACAAGTTTACTTAGTCGAAACGTCGGTATTTGAATAAAAAATTTAAATAATTTGGACTGCCTTTCAATATAACCTGCTTATTAACTAATTTTCCTTTCCTAGATAAAAGTCGCCTGTGGGTGGACTTCACTATTAAACGTAGTAAATAGAAGATAATATTACAATAAAAAATATTTAATCTAAGTGGTCTCGAATGACACTCTTCTACGGATTTGTTAAAAAGGTCAAGCACAGAATCATTAAATTGTGATTCTTTTTTTATTTTACAAGAAATATGTCGCTTAATCCCTAATCAAGCATACAATTAAAAAAAATACTAGAGGAAATTTTAAATATTTGATCATCGATTGAAATAGAAAACTTTTTTCTTTTATTTCTTATATATATATATATTATCTTTCTTGATCTTACTTAGTTTGTTGTTGTTTTGTTTTGTTTTTGCTTCCGCTTTCGTCGTTCTTTTTATTTGGAATTCACTTCAATCTTCTTAGGGGGAATGATATCTTAAATATATATTTATATGGAGAGAGGCAGAGATACAGAGATAAAGCTCCCTATTTATCTCTTGCGTTTTATTCCCTAAGGGATTCGGAACGCATATAAAATGGAGAACAAATTTTCATCAATGTGATGGGAAAGTAATACTAGATAAAAAATAAATAAATAAAATTGAGAAAGGATCACAAGAACATTCGATTGATGAAAATATAATAAATAAAGTAATGAATGAAAAAGCAACATCCCTTGGCTGTTTGTAAAAATATCATCGACTTTTTCGATTTATAGACCTTATACATAGCCAATAAGCAACCTCACAATTAATTCGTTAGATTTTATTTTTCTGATATGAGTCAAATTGATTGTGATATTTTTTTAAGAATAAGTATAGTCATGTAGAAAGAAACAGTCTAATTTCTCATAAATTTAATTTATAAAATGGGTAAAATTGAAGATGGCTGAAAGTGTAATAATCAACATAAAATTTTTTACAAATATGTGAAAATGAGTTCTATAAGGGAGGGAGGGGTTAAAGTTAAAAACCAATATTTATATGCTTTTATAGGTGTCCTAAGGCCAGCTCAGCGAGGAAAGAAACCTCGCGTAGAGCAAAAGGGCAAATGCTGGCTTGATCCCAATGTTCAGTATGCATAGGGACTGCGAAAGCATGGCCTATCGATCTTTTTTTTCTTTTTTTTGGCTTTTCGGCCTTTCTAGCCATAAGCCAATTTTTTAGGATACTAAATTATTTTTTAAATTTGTCTCTACTCCGGGGTCAGGTTTTAGCCAGATGTCTCGAGTCGGATTCGAACCCGGGTCCACTTGGTTACCAGGCTGACATGTTATCCCCTACCTACCCGACTCCCCCTATCGATCTTTTAATCATTTATTCGTACCTTCATTTGATCAAGAAAGCCGTTAAGAAATAATTGTCATTTTAAACTTACAAATGGGGGGGGGTCGGATAGGCTAGGCGGTAGCGTGTCATCCTGCTAACCAAGTGGGCCCGGGTTCGAATCCGACTCGAGGCAACCGGCTAAAATCTGACCCTCGGGGTAGGGACAAATTTAAATAAAATAAATAGTATCGTAAATGGCTTATGGCTAGAAAGGCCGAAAAGACAAAAAAAAATTCCAAATAAATCTTCATTTCAATCGAATTAAATATATCAATAGCAATGCCTTGATGATATTATGATGGCAGTAGTGGGACAAAACGTTGAAAAAAAGTAAATTAAATTTTATTTCAATTTTATTCAATTCTGGCTACAAATTAAATTCGACCTTATTCATTGAATTCAATTTTTAAATAAAGTTACATAGTACATTAGTAAAATATTTTTCTTTGATGAAAGTTGCAAAAAGAGATTATTTTCATAGCTATTTTCATTTCTGTATGAAACACTCATTTAAATAACGGTATAATTTTCGGAGAAATTAAATTTATATTTTCATCAATTATCATAAAAAAATAATAATAAGTTTATGTGTAAACGTTTTACCCTGGTGAAGGGTGCTAAATTAAATATTTTTTTTTTAATATTTGAAAGAAATTGTATTTTCTCATCTCTAGATTGAATTTTTATCAAAATAAATATATTTTACTAACAAATTAGAAAAAAATTTCATAAGAAAGGTTTTGTAATATTTTTATCCTGAACGAAGAGTGCAAATATATATAATATGGTATAATATATTATTTCAATACACTATAAGTGGATGAAATTATATTTTTCATCTCTTTATGAAATACTTATTTAAATACCATTATAATTTTCTCATCAAAATTGAAAAAATTCCCATGGGTGGGGATCGTCTTTAAAATTCTATCCTTTCACATCTTGCAAAAAATTTTAATGAAATTTTACTTTTTCATCTATATAAAAAATAATTAATTTAGCAAAAGCATATTTTCGACATTGACTAAGAAATAAGATGTTACTTATTGTTAAGATATTTTAATGAAATTATATTTTTCATCTTCTTATTAAAAACTCTTTTAAATAAAAGAATAGGCTTGGTGGAAATGAAATACTATTTGTCAAAATTTCACCTATTTGCCAAAGAGTGCAAAAATATATAACATATACTAGATATTTTTTTTTCAAAATTTTTGAACAAAAAATTATTTTTTCATCTTTATATAAATACCTGTTTAAATAGATGTTTAAAATATAATTTTCGGGTGGGGAGAGGTGGTAGATACACCTTTGGCAGGGGGCGCCATTGCTTATGAGTAGAGATCAGATTCCTATGCAATTGCATATTTTGTTTGCCGCCACATACGACTCAAGGGATCAATTATCTATCCGAATCATGAATCTATGATACTGTGAGTTAAATTTTATACTGCATATTTTTGCATGTTTGAGTAATATTGAATAAAATTGCACATTTGAATAATATTGCATAAAATTGCATATTTGAAGGATTTTTTGTCAAATATTGCCTATTTCGCACCAAATACAGATTTTTTAAAAGTAAATTTAAGAATGAAAAAAATGAAGATATATATATAAAAAGTTCTTTTAAATTTTCCCCCATTGCATCTGAGGATATGAAGCGCTCTTTTTCATTGTATAAATCAATTTTAAGTGACCGTAGAAATAATAACCTGAACATAACTTAGAAAAATACTTGTAAACATAAATTATTCACAATTACAATCAAATTTTAATTATTTTTGAGATCTTTTGTTAATTATTTATTTATTACTATTATTTTTTTTTTATTGTCTTCGGTAACTACATCTCATTTTGGCCATTGATTGTTCGGGTGTGTGTGAAAGAGTGTGTAAACTAGTGTATAGCCGGACAAATATTTGCATTATTTTATAAGTTTATTATTTTTTATTCAAGAGCACCTAATATTTCTTTGAGTTTAAAGATTTTTTCATATATTAAATATAATGAAAATTTTGTGAAATTTTTACTCAATAAAAGTACATATTTGACACTTGGTGTCTATAGCTTACTTTATCATTTTATTTCTTTCATAGCACTCCTTCAAATATATAGTCTTTTTGTCTTCAATTTTTATTTTTTAGTCCATAAAAAATTTATTATGCCAACTTTTACTGCATATATTTGCATATTTCAACGTATTTTGCATATTACTTGCATATTTTGGCATTTTTAACTGCATATTTTATGGCATAATTTGGCAGTTTTTACTGCATAAAAATCCGGTCCCTACTTATGAGTCGTTCGTTTTGGTATCTTGGTTCGATTCCCGTGAAGGGTGGGGTGGGAATTCTTCTGACATATAAATAAAATCATTTCATACGTTTTTAGATAACTTTCATAAATTTCAATTTTAAATTTTAAATTGAATTCATCCTGTGGCTGTTCGATTTCAAGTAGATTTTAGAATAAATAATTTTTTTCAAAACTCGATAAGCTACTTGTTTCTAAATGAATAGAAATAATAATAAAACAGTAATTAATTTTAGGAGATGGAATAAAGCAAATAAAGCAATGAGAAGCGGTCGATACCTCTGGTTCTCCCACCTCCCACATAAAGGAGATGGATGCATTTCATATCATATGAAATCCTGACCTGACTTGACCTTATAAATACTGATGGATTTGAAAAGGGTGTGGTGAGCAACACTGAATTTATTATTAAATTAGTGCCTATCCAATTTCATTTCAAAGGAAATGTATTGTTAGTAATATTCATGCTTCAAATTAAAACTTAATAGATTAAAAATTCACAGTTCATTGGACAATGTTTTTTATTGAAGCTCTAATTCAATTTTTGTACGATATATACAAATATTTCGGGTGGCTAACCCATCTTCAAGAGCAACAGAAAGTATTTATGTTTCTAGAGCCAATATGGAAAATATTTATGCTTTGACTAATGCCTCATCGTCAATATAGATACAATGTGTGCATTTTATTATTCAGTTGTATCAAATACTCTGAACATAAATTCACTTAGATGTACACATTCACTAGTCAATGTATACATTAATCGAGTTTATACTTTAACTGTAACATATATATTAGTAGATTAAAAATTCACAGTTCATTGGACAATGTTTTTTATTGAAGCTCTTATTCAATTTTTGTACAACGTTTCTATTAATATATATGTTACAGTTAAAGTATAAACTCGATTAATGTATACATTGACTAGTGAATGTGTACATCTACGTGCATTTATGTTCAGAGTATTTGATACAATTGAATAATAAAATGCACACATTGTATCTACATTGACGATGAGGCATTAGTCAAAGCATAAATATTTTCCATATTGGCTCTAGAAACATAAATACTTTCTGTTGCTCTTGAAGATGGGTTAGCCATCCGAAATATATGTATATATCGTACAAAAATTGAATAAGAGCTTCAATAAAAAACATTTTTCAATGAACTGTGAATTTTTAATCTACTAATTATAATATGGACATTAATCAACATAATTAAAACTTAATATTTAATTTGAATTATCGAATTATTTTCATAGTAGCGGAGCCAGCTTTTTATTTTCGGTTGGGCGACAACCGGCATAAAAATTTGAAGGGTGAGCAGCAAAAATGTACATTATTATGGGTAATCCAGATGTTTGTATAATTTAGATATTCTTAATTGTTTAGGTAAAATGTGTATTATTATTATATTTTTACTATATAAAGCCTATAATATTGGAACCGATGGTTTATCTTTTTTTTATCCACTCGGTTTTTTCACTATTTTTTCAATTAAGAAGATCGGGACAATTCAGATTGGGCACGCACCCAACCCACCCCTGGCGCCCCACTGCTAATTAGAAAAATAAGATATGAACTCATGGGGGATGGCCGTCAAATTTTAAACATTATGAAAAATAATCATTTAACAAGAACGCCTGTAGGGTAGGCTAGTAAGATCCAGAGGCGTCTTTCGGTTGCATAGATACAGGCGGACAGGTTACCTAGACTATTCTTTACGTATGTAGAACCTTTTAGATAAAATTAATATATTAATATTATTTTGGACTTTGAATTCGGGTAAAAAGGTCGAATCTTATTCGCAGCCAGAATTGAATAAAATTGAAATAAAATTAATTTAGTTTTTTTTTTGTTTTTTTTTTTTTAATGTTTTCACCCACTACTGCAATAATCAAGGCATTGCTATTCAGAAAAGTATTGAAATAAAACAAAATTAAAAATAATATTAATGAACAGTTAGATTCCTACGTTCACCATTTAAGACCTGAAGAAAGAGGGACGATCCTACGAATCGTCGGATTTTTTAAGAGGATGAAAATGACCTAATAAATTTTTTTTTTTCGAAATTTGTGGTTTAAAATGTATAATTATTATATTTTTATTATATAAATTTATAAATTTCATTTCAATCGGTGCAACGGTGTAAAAAAAATTGTTGGCGGAAAAAACGATAACATATATCCATACACCCTGACTTCCTGAAAAAATCGCACTTTTTGGCCTCTCGACGAGACCCCATGTAATTTTTTGCAAAACCGTCACGTACTAAATTCAACATAATTTAATATTACAATTTGTGACTTTAATTTAATCCATGGGTTCCGTAGTCTTTACCTGAGAACACTTTGAAGTCGCGCTTGCCGCGAGACCGATTACAATACTTTTATCCATGCTTAACATTGGATAAAGTAAAGATTTAATCATTTGTTTAAATTAAATTAAATTCATTATTAGTCTCTAGACTCTAGCTTCGTGTAACATATGCAAAAATTGTTTCTTCCAATTTATATTAGTGCCTGGCACCGAGCGATGCTCGGTAACTTTTTGCCTCTAAATAGCTTAAGTTTCAATTTCAAGGCTCTGCGACTTATCAAAGACGATATATGAATGATTAAAATATTTATTTTACGACACTCCTAATTTATACCCCCTTCCTTTATTTCAATCGGATTAAAATCTATACACGACTAATAACTCATGACACTTAATAAGTATACCAATTTTAAACAAAATCGTTAGTGCCGTTTTTGAGAAAATCAAAAAAAAAGAAAAATCTTTCATATAAATGTCAACTTACGGTGTTTCCGATTTCAAGCAAAAGCTTGTTGTACTCCTTCTAGCCTATATCGAGCTTAAGTTTAGAATTTCGTAGCTCTGAGATTTATGGTTCCGAAACGCAGGGAAGGGGGTACATTCTTACGTACGGAAACATCAACTTTCGATACTTGTATTTTAGCCAAAATCTTGTGGTACTTCTTTTAGCCTCTAGATAGCTTAAGTTTCAAATTTCAAGGCTCTGCTACTTACACGAAGAGAAGATATGAACGATTAAAATATTTATTTTACGACATGACTAATTTACACCCCTTCTTTTATTTCATTCAAATTAAAATTTATACACGACTAATAACTCATGACACTTGATATGTACACTCAATTTTTAGCGAAATCGTTATATATATCTATATAAATAAGAATTACTCATTTAATAATATAAGATTACACTCATGGCTTATTTTTATTCAACCTCTGATTCTGTAGTTCAAGATGGTGATATGTAATACTAGTCAAAAAACTATTTTTGAAAAATCAGTAAAATTCAAACAAAAGTTTTTCAACAAAAGAACTTATGGCTTTTACGTTTAGAGACGAAAGTGACCAAGTAACGATTCTATTTGAGAGAGGCCTAGGAAATATCGTGCTGTTATGCAATAAATAAATTACATTTATTCTTGTTTTAAATCATCCATAGCGTAGCGTGACGAAGTTATAATGAATTGATGGGGGATGAAGTATTGCTTTTTTAAAAGTATTTACCTTATTTTTTTATTATTTTCTAAAAAAAAAATTTTAAGTTAGATAAAATTTAAGGTTGCAGGGGTATAATGATATTTGGGATGTTGGTTTGTGATTTATTTTGGTGGCGGGTGTATTCTCAGGGTTTTCTCTCTTAGTGCTTTCTCTCTGAAATTGTTTGAATTTTACTGTAAATTTACGTTACTGTATTAAGTTTGAAAATTAAGAAAAAAATTGATTATGAATTATAAAAAAACAAATAAAATAATATGAAAAGGAGGGATGTGAAGTTTTCAATGATAATAAAGATTTTGATTAGAATTATTTAATATTTAATATGTGAATTTATATTTTATCATTACTTGATTTTAACAGAAATAGAATGTCTTATTAGAGAAATTTGTTGATTATTAATATAAGATTTGTTACACTCCTTTGGTGTGCTGAGCCGTTAGAATCGCTTCTTGATCTTCTCATGGTAGTAATTTCCTCTTTTGGTAATAATTCCCTCTTCTTGGAATGGTCCTATCTTCCTGCTGTCTTCTTTGAGACCGAATTTTAGCTTCAACACCGATTAATTGATATGCAGGTGCGCTTTGAAAGAAGAATTCTAAGTGTCTCGTAGAAATAGCCGGTGTTTAATGGACTCCAATTCTGATATATTTATATATCGAGTGGAATATAGGAAAATATGGTGAGATAAGTATGTGCCAAGTAGAAGGATGGAGAGATTGAGAAATGTTGAGTGGATAAGTTTGGAAGATGAAAGCTCCGTCTAGAATGATTGCTCGCTGTAGTATATGTTTAGCGTTGTGTTGCTATAATATGAATGACCTCCCGTCGTCTTGTTCCGACTCTCCCTCTCTTTCTTCTTTTCTCCCTTTTGTGGTTCTTTCTCCAATTCCTTGTCTTCTCTTTCGTTCCTTGTTAGTTTCAAGTAATGATTTTTTAAGTAGAATTTTATATTAATATTTATTTTTTCACTGAAACAGAGATATTATTAAACAATTCTTAAAGGTTCACCCAAAGTAACGCATTACACTCAATTTCTATGCAAATTCAAATTTTAATTTATTTTTACTATTAAAAATTGCTAAATAATTTATATTTAGACTAATCTATTTGAAAGGAATTTATTAACAAGTTAATTTTTTAATAAATTATATTTAAATAAAAATTTTATATAAAAACTAGAATTAATTAAATATTATTTTTACCCTTATTCTCCAATTCGTCTCTTTTTGCAATTTCATTATACAATATACCGCTGGGTATATTGTAAGGTTTTATATTCTAGATTTTTTACTCTCGAGTACACCATGGGGCTTTATTTCAGTAATCTCTGACAATAAATTTGAATTTTTAAAACAAGCTAAAAAACATTTTCTTAGCGACATCTAAAATTCAAATCCAATTCCGTTTCTATATCATGAATTTAGTTATCTATATAAATAAAATTAAGGTTTTGTCTTCACATTGCTCCGATTCACCCCAAATTCTGGCCGTACAGGTTTTAAGAAAAGTGCTTGTTTCCATGGTGTCCGCGAAAAATTTGCCCGGAATTGGCATAAAACCGGCTTGATGTATTCTTATGAAATTTCGTATTTGGATCAGTCGTCTTCGGACTTAAAATGTTTGCTATAGAACATTTTGATATTTTGACCCCAAAAGAGGTTTTGGGGAGGGGGGGATCACTAATGGAAATGATCAAATAACTCATAAACTATTAACTCTTAGGTAAATTCTGTTAGAAGGAAAGTTGTAAAGTATGTGATTTCTAAAAAGTTTTGATTAAAAAAAGGGGGAGGGTCAAAAAATTAAAATTCTAGCGCTTTCAAACAAACTCAACCAAAATTTGTATACACAACATATGCCCCCCCCCCCCCCCTCAGAAGACTAGAAATGAAAAAACGTTAAAATTTGTAAGTTTATAGAGTCGTCATATTGGTAAGGTGGTGAGTGAGTACTTTGCAATATTAATACCTGTAATTATCAATCAATTAATGCCTTTTGAACCCACTAATTGGCCATTGTTTGATTTCAATATCCTTTTCAGTT
The DNA here is from genome assembly GCA_024734495.1 of Forficula auricularia. NCBI lineage: Eukaryota > Metazoa > Arthropoda > Insecta > Dermaptera > Forficulidae > Forficula > Forficula auricularia. The sequence continues at coordinate 36,498,716 of JALMQS010000099.1, read as the reverse complement.
TTTTATTGTTTTTTGCCAATAATAATTGAAGAGAATAGAAGCAGAAATTGAAAGAAAAATTGAGAACTTTAAGAGTCGTAACCCTTTCCGAAATTTTTAGACTATTTTTAAAACAGTATGAGCGAGAAAGTTAAAATTTGTAAGTTTATTAATATGAACTTCTGTGGTGAATTTCAGTTGATTAGCTTTCACTGATTTTAAAGTTTCCATTAAAGATTGGAGTAATTTTTGGAGACTGACTGATAAGTGAAATTGAGTGGATATTGATGAGGGATTCCAAAAAAAGGAAGGTCAGAGATTACGAGAACGTGAGCTTTCGGTCTCAAAAACCATTAAAAATAACACAGCTTTAGGAATTCATGCTCAGGAAAAAAACATAATTTTAACTTCAACAATTGCAACATTTTATTCTAAGAGAATAATTATTTTAAAAGAAAAATCCTGAAAATGATAGCTATACAAAAATTCTTGCTACGCGCCGAACGGACATAATAGACCTGAGTATTTGTTGGGACGGCATAATTGGTGATCTAAAACTTGTATAATTATAATTTAATAATGTAAATAGATAATATGTAAATAATTGTAAATAGTAAACTTGTAATTTATAAGAAGTTTATATATATATAAATATGTATAAAGAGTAATTAAAGCATAATACACATTGTTGTACTGTATAAATAAAATAATTACGAGCACAACCGCTAGGCGCACGTTTTATCTGGGAGGATTTGGCTGTTGATATATATATTTATATCAAAATTTGCAAATCATTGCTACATTACAATTCTGATGAGAATGAAATACAATATATTATTGTTACTGCCACTGAAAGAGGAGACAGAGGGGAATGTCGCATTGGATTTCCTTCACTGAATTTTCAAAGTGAGTAGAATATTTTTGATTAAAAAAAAAATTGTAAATAATTATATATTAATTGTATTTATATAAAAGAAAATTGTGATGATCTTGTTCGTAATGATGGCAAAATCCCAGACTCTGAAGAAGGAGGGAATAGCCTCCGAAACGTCGGTTTATGAATAAAAAGATAATATAAATTATCTTCTTTTTTTGGACTGCCTCATCAATATTCACTCAATTTCCATTAAAGATTCAATTTTTATTCTATATTTTTCAACCGAAAGTTCATAATATAATCAGTTCGTTCCTTTGAAAGAATGGCTTCAGAATGATCTTTCTATGATCTTCCGTTCTTGATTATAAGTGTTCTCGTTCCATTTTACCTTTGAGAGTTCAGATCAAACATTGCATTTGATCAATTAAATTAAATTCGATAAAATTCCAACATGCTCCGGCTTCTCACCGGATATTTTTGCACCTGCTCTTTAGACATTTGCATCACGAATCACCCGATGATTAGACCGTCTCTGATTCAAATAGCCAATATCTAGAAAAAATTTCCTAACATTTTAATTTATTATCTCATATGTGTTTGTGCAGATTTAATGATATAAAAAAAGCTTTCCGTTTTCCCCACATTTGAATCATCCTCATATGTTTATTGATGTAATAACATTTTTTTCATATAAACATTCACATGTTGATGATGAATATGAAAGAGAATTTACATAGATGAATTCATTTTATATAGATCATTAAATTTCATTATAGATGCTTACTCAGATCAGAGTAAAGATTCAAACACTTATTTTTACCCTTATTTATAATAGATTAGTGAATTATCAGATCCAGTAGTAAGACATTTTATTCTACAGAGATTTTTATTTCCACAACTTAAAATCTATAGAATCTAAATTCTATCTAAGAAATCTTTTGTCATAAAAAATACTAAATTGAAATTTTTAGAAATCAAGATTTTTTCGTTTCAAGGAATTCTAAATGTGTACTATACCAATATTTTGGGTAGACTGTTAATTAAGAGTATTAATTTATAAATTTATACGTTTTGACTAAAAAAGACATGAGGCTGGTTTTTAAAACTTTTTTTAGGATTACAATCAAAAGTAAAGATGGATCCTATTACTGTCATTATGGTCGAATTTTTGGTGGAGTCAAAAATAAAAAAATATTATTTGGGGTGAGATATGTATGTTAAAATCTCTTGAAGTTTATTTTGTTTTAAAATGGCGGTGTGGGAGACCTTCGATGTGGTCAGTTTTAGGTGATTTCTATATCTCTCGGTATTTTGAAATTAAAATCAAAATTAGGAAAAAAATTTCATAATTCCCTTCTTAGCCAAATAAATAAGAATTTGATATCTTAAATATTTTATAAGTTATATGTTATATGGCATGGAACCCACCAAATCAGTGATGTTCAACCCGCGGCACGCGGGCAGCCTTTGGCCCAGCACTGCCCGACATAAAATTATATACTTCGTTGAAACATTAAGATTTTTATGTACTTACTGGAAACATATCAGATCCAATCTGATATTTATTTTTTTTCTAAAAAAGTAGAAATTGGAAAATCATCGCAAAAGTTTTCGAAGAATAAATGGGCAAATTTTTCAATTTTTAATGTGAAAAAATATATCAATATTTCAGAAAAAAATAATCGCAATTGTGGGATATTTTGACTCCATTTTTATTAGATATAAATATTTTACCTGCAAACTTTCTGATTGAAAATACATTCAATCATAGATTGAATTGAAAGAAAAATTTAATACCTAATGTCTCTTTACCATATTAAAATTATCTAACCAGAAACAAATCCCCCTGGCTTCACAATACTTATTCACTTTTTGGAAATATGAATTTATATATAGTAATCATAAGTTTCCTGTATTTGATTCGATCGCGAATCAAATGCAGATTATTTTTGTCAAATATTAAGTGAAAATAATATCCGAATTTATATATTTCTAACTTGAAATAGTGAAGTTAATTATTCTTTGATATATTAATGAGAAAATTAACTTCATTATATATAGTAGGAACCTTATGCTATTTTTAAGAATTAAATTCACTAAAAGCAAAGTTATAAGGTCAGCTTTCAGATAAAAAATAATGAAGTTTCGAATATTTAAAAACCATAATTCATCTCATTTTACAATCTGAAAAATATTTATTATTTCAGTAATTAAAACTTTTGGAGTGGTAAATAATTTAAAAACAATACTATGAAGGAAAAGAACTCATAGATTATTGTGCTATGACATTTTTGCTTCTTTCATTGTGGATTACATTATTCTACATGGTAACTATTCTTTTTTATTCAGAAATATCAATAGAATTAGTATATTTTATTTGCGGCCCGAAGCATTTGTTTTTTCATCAAATGCAGCCAGTGTAAACCAAAAGGTTGTACACCCCTGCCTAAGTAGTTTAGTTGTTTATAGAAAGAGAAGTTCAAGCTCAAACCATCTAGATAGCAGATTTTTGTAGAGAAAATCTCATCAAAATGGAGGACGTTTCGACATATAGTATTTCTCAAATTTGGGTGGTAGCTTAAAAAGTTTAAGATTGGTTTACAATACGAGTTATTAAATGTTAATTTTAGTTAAGTATTTGAAAAAGTAGTAGAAATCGAAATATTAATTTGAAATAATTTATTTTTTTAACTGTTAAATAAATATAAAAATAAAGAATGGGTATAATAAAGAAAATTCAAAAAAGAATGGAAAAAAATATCACCTGGAAGACGCGTGGGAGCTCGGAAAATCACTGGAGAGTACTCAACGCGCGAGTCCTTACTGGAAAGGGTTGATTTTGGCCTGACGGGATTCACAATTGTTGAATGGGGTCGTGGTGGGGAGTGAACTTTGGACCCTGCAATAGAGAATACTAGTTATTGTACAAGCACCTAATACATAGTTAAAAGGGAAATCCTAGAAGTATCGAATTGAAAGATTTTTCCGATTCGAGCAAACAGGTCGGAGCTTGTTTACGAACAAGTATGAGCTTCTTTCGAACCTCTCTCTACATACAATTAAATCTATTCTAATTCCTATATCATAAACTCTAACTAAATACGTGTATTAAAAGAAATTCTCTTTAAAGATATGTTTTATATACGAATGCTTTCTCTACTTATTCTAATCAAGCATTATAAAATGTAAACGAATAAATGTAATTTAAAATAATCTTAATATAAAAACTAATTTGAATAAAAATCAATATAATTATTATTACAATGACTGAATCCAAGATATTATGCATGATTTTCTTACATGTCAGAAGAGTTATATTCACCATCTCGGGAATGTAATATCATCAATACCACCTGGATTACATTACATATTCTACAATATAACTATTCTTTTTTTATTGAAAAATATCAATAGAATTGGTATATTTTATATGCGGCCCGAAGCATTTGTTTTTTCATCTAATGCGGCCCGTGTAAGCCAAAAGGTTGGACAATCCAATCTAATCTAAGGTTTTGACTGTACATTTTTTTTAATGAAAGTGATGAGAGAAGGAGTTACACCAAAAAGGTGCATCCCCTAAAGGCCTGGGTTGGCCCCTCCATCGTGAAAAAAGGAAGAAGAAGGCATTGCTCCAAATCACGCCAAATTTTGGTTGCACACATTTCAAGCAAAGTTATACGAAAACACCTTCAACAAAATTCTTGTATGTCTGTGTGTCTGTATGTTTCTGTCGTTTCCGAAAAGCTGCTCACGATTCACGTAAAAACGGCTGAAGGGATTATTATGAAATTTTATATTTACATCAGATTCTTATAACTTACGTTTTTAGCTATATAACGTTTTGATATTTTGATCCCAAAAGGGGGTTTGGGGGACGCGCGAATGAAAATTATAAAATAACTCCTAAACTATTAACTCTACGGCAAATTTTATTATGAGCAAAGTTGTAGGGGATGTGATTTCTGACAACTTTTGCTTAAAAAAATTCCCCCAAAAAGGGGAGGAGGGTCAAAATATGAAAATTCTTGTTCTTTGACCAAACTCAACCAAATTTTGTATACATAATCTGTGGGTCACTAGAAGGCTATAAATGCAAAAACTAACCACCCAAAATGGGGGGAGGCAACAAAAAATGAAAATTCTTACCCTTAGAGCCAACTTAACCAAATTTCGTACACATAATCTGTGGGTAACTAGAATGCTAGAAATGAAAAATTGGGTGCGAGGGTGGAGTGATGGTGCGGGGGGAGGGGTGCAGGGTGGAGTGAGGGTTTAGGTGAGGGTCCAGAGGCGTAGTGGGGTGGGGTGGGTGGGTGCGGGATGGTTGTATGGCGCGGGGTGGAGGGCACGGGGATGGGGTGGTGCAGTGAGGAGTGAGGGTTCAAGTAAGGATCAAGAGGCTTAGTGGGGTGGGGTGGAGTCCGGGGATGGTGGGGGGGGGGTGAGGGTCCAGAGGCGTAGTGGGGTGGTGCGGGGAGGTGGGATGGGTGCATGGTGCGGGGGTGGGAGGTACTGGGTGGGGTTAGGGGGGAGTGGGATATGAGGGTGGGGATCGTGGATTGGGGGTCCAGGGGGCGTGCCTCCTGGCTAGCAATAGGGCCGCCGAAGGCGGGCCTTGCAGCTAGTTTTAAATACGATTAAAAGAAGTTTTTGGAGACAGACTGGTAAGTGAATTGATTTGATTTTGACGAGGTAGTCCAAGGTTCAAAAAAGATAGAAAATTATATCTTATATCTTTTTATTCAAAGCCGACGTTTCAGAGGATTTTCCTCCTTCTTCAGCGTAGTGACTACGCAAATTCTGCTGATAATGAAAAATTGTATAATATTGTTACTGTTCCTGAGAGAGGAGACAGAGGGGAATGTCACGTTGTATTTCCTTCACTGAACTTTCAAACCCCTGAAGAAGGAGGGAAGAAAGAAACCTCTGGAACGTAGGCTTTGAATAAAAAGATAGATATAATTTTCTTTTCTTTTTTGAACCTTGGACTCCCTCATCAAAACCCATTCAATTCTTATTTCAATTAAATTATCATTACAAGTACCTACAGTCTACTCTCGATAATTTGAAATCCAAGGGACTACAAGAAAAATTTGAAATATCGAGAATTATCAAAAAGGTTGAATTATCAAGAGGAAAGAAAAAATATTCGAATTATTAAGAGTTTTTAGTATATTTTTGAAAATCTGTATGAGCTTACATAGATTTTATATACATATATCCTCAAGTAAAAAAGTAAAAATAATGAAAACAACAAAAAAAGAACAAAAAAATAAATATGTTTTAACATTGCAATAGATAAATAACATAACTAATTAAAAAAAAAATTACAAAGAGGGGAAGTGGCCTAGTTCGAATTATAGAACGTTCTCTCCCTCTTGTTACAAAAAGGATTTGGAATTATCGAGCGTATCAATCCTTTTTGTAACAAGAGGGGGAGAGAGTGTTCTATAATTCGAACTTTTCGATTTTCCATAAAGATAACAAATCCAGAGTATGGATTAATTAATCAAAAAATTTTTAAAATTTTGCTCGAAACCAAAAAAAATAATTATTCCAAGATAATTCTTTTAGGGATTTCTGTTTATAATTTGATTTTTTTTTAATTAGGTATGTTATTATTATTATCTATTGCATTGTTAAATAAATATTTAGTTTTTACTTTATCCAATGCGAAGAATGGGAGAAAGTATTGGAATTGCTCTCGCGGCAAGCGCGACTTCAAAGGGTCCTCAGGTAAAGACTACGGAACCCATAGATTCAATTAAGGTCACAAATTGAAGTATTCAATGAGATTGAATTTTAACACGTGGCGGTTTTGCCAAAAATTACCTGGAATCTCGTCGAGAGGCCAAAAAGTGCCATTTTTTTTGGAAGTGCGTGGGGACGGATGTAGATATGTGTGTGTGTGTGTTATCGTTTTTTCGTCCACGATTTTTTCCTCACCTTTGCGCTGATTGAAAATGAAATTGAAAACCTACCATTAGTTTAACAAAATGAAGCGCTGATTAGTTTTTGGTACATATCGGTCCACAAACATTAGTACTTTATTTCAGTACTTTTTTAGTTTTTTCTAAATATCTTGAAAATGACTTAACCAATTTTGAGGAAATTTAATATCCTAATTAAATACCTTGGGGACCATAAAAAAGGTTAAATAAAGTTTTTAGTGAAATTATATTTTAAAGTACTTTACTCAAGAACGTATTAATATTTCAAATGAATTTGGATAAAGTTTAGCAACGATCCGTTGCAGTTTATTTGTTTGTTTTTTTTGTTCTTTTTTGTTGTTTTCATTATTTTTACTTTTTTTACTTGAGGATATATACATAGCATTTTTTCGATTTACCAAAATTAACAGCTGAAGAGTTCGAATTATCGAGACTCGACTGTACTTTGTTTAATTTTTCAAAAATAATTATAAGCTGCTTAACTACGGTGATTACACTAGAACTGATGTTTTCAACTTACCAACGCCATTTCTACGTCTTTATTATTTTCCGAGGGGTGAACCGCGACCTAATATGCTATACACCTACTTCCACTTGTACTTCCAAATATTTCCAAGTACTTCCAAATATTTCCAAGTATTTCCAAATATTTCCAAGTATTTCCAAATATTTCCAAGTATTTCCAAATATTTCCAAGCACTTCCAACTATTTTCAAGCACTCCCAAATATTTCCAAGTACTTCTAAATATTTCCAAGTACTTCCAAAATACTTCCAAAGAGGTGTACACCTACTTCCAATCGCGGATCGTTATTTTCCCTCACTAAGCAAGTGGTAAAAATTTTAATTATTTATCCTCCCTCCTAGCTCCTCCTCTCTTACTGTTGAGTTCATTTGTGATGAGAACAGCTGACCAAAAGAATAGAGAGATTCGCAGTCATTTTAGATTGAACCAGATATGTAGCCTTAATAAATAATAGAATGTCTATGTGTGAGTGTATATGCCATCATTGTCCTTATCTCTGTGTATTGTCTCCGGCCTCTCTGTCTCTGTCTGTGGTCGTGGAATTCAAAAGCCCTGTCGACGAGTATGACAGCTACGATGATAGCTACGCCAGTGAGGATTCGCCGCCATCCCCACCCACTCATCTACCAATGGCCTGGCAGTCTTCTTTAGTTAAGAGCTAACGCCTGATGTGTCTGCAAGACCAACAGCCAGCCCATCATAACATCTTCGCTTGACACCTGTTGCTGGATGTTGAACCGGAAGTCGTATTCTCGTTCAGGATAGCAGCGAAAGAGACAAAAAACAGGTAGGCTGTCCATCGTTTGAATCTTCCAATAAATGACTTTATAAAATCACAATACACTGGCAGATACAAAAGTTTGACTTTCTTGTAAAGAGTACAAAAAGTGTGGGGCGCAGAAAATTTTAATTAATTTCGACAAAGTGCCCCACGCTTTTTGATTAAGTATTACATTATTTTTTACTTTTTAGAAGCGGGTTTATTAGTTTTTTTTAAATATTATTTATTTTTTACTTTTTAGTCTTTATTATTTTTATAGTTTGCGAAATTTATCAGAATGAAAAAGCGTGATCAAAACAATTCTCGTTAACGTGTTAATTATTCTTTAACATATTAATGAGAAAACTATAAATTTATTTAACTTCATTATTTCAAGTTAGAAATATATAAGTTCAGAAATTATTTTCCCTTAATATTTGACAAAAATCACCTGCATTCGATTCGCGACTGAATCAAATATAGGAAACATACGATTAAGAATGAAATGTATATTTTTTTTATATAATTTTACTTAAATTGAGAAGGTAAACAATTAAAAATTGGTTGAATTTCCGCAAGGATGGTGACCATGCGAAAATAGGAATAAATGAATGAATAGAATAGTTAAACAATTATTTTTATAGAGAAATGTTTGCGGAATTTAACAGAACAAAAGTCATATTGATACATAGATAAATACGTAGATACATTCATACAGGCGAAGCTAATTTAAAGCGTGTAAAAAACAAAAAATTTAGCCATCTAGAAAAAAAAAGTTTAATATTTTTTAATTACCATGTAGGTATATTAGTCAATTTTTGTTTTCGATAAAAAAAAATTATAAAAATAAATTAATTAAATTTTTAGCAATGAGAAATTATTATTTTTATGTGATTTTCTCGGGATAACTCCTTTGTATACAAATTATAACCATCGTTTGTCGTGAATAATACACCAATATGTAGATACCTATATAATTTTCTGTTTAGGTTTTTTTTTCAACAAATTTCTTGTTTTTTTCTATCCATTCTTTTGAAATTAATAATGATAACATCTCTTGTAATTAAAAAATATATGATGAGCCAAATTTTGGCGAAACTAGTCATTTAAACTTAAATAATAAAAATATTTTAAATATTCATTAACTTGTTTTATCATTTGTATACGAAGGAATTAACCCTAAATAATGTTATAAAAAAATGGTTGAATTAGACATTTTTTAAAATAAAGTAAATAATAAATTCATTAATATTAAACAAAAAATACATATCGAATTAAATTAAATTAAATTTTTATTTTATTTTTCCATTAGATTATTGATAATCGTATCATTTGTTCTTAAGCTATAAGTATATAGGTATGTAATATCAGATAATAGTAACTTTTGTTTTTGGATCATATCTTTAGAGAAGCAGAAGTTGTTAGAATTGTCCCCTTAAATTCACAAAGTATAAATTATACAAGATTTAAGGTGTGGTCAAATTTGTATAAATCAAATAAGTTGAAGATTAATCGAGTATTAGGTCTATATAAAATCTCTTAAGGTTATTCTAATAAATAATACGAAAAACTTAAAACTTAGGAACGCGGGGAAACATTTTTTAAATTAAAATTATTTGGAATTGGTGGCGTTTCACAGCAATGAAATGAATAAAAAATATTTTGAGCTAAAACATTTAGTTTTTATATCTCGATGTATTTCTGGTGATTAGAGCCCATCATCAGGAAACTCCTGATTATGCGCTAATAACCTTAGGTTTCAAATTTTTTTTTCTTTTTTTTACTGAAGTTTATTTTGGTTTTGATTAGGTGTTGTACGTTATATCTAGAATATATAGAGATATAGATCTGAATTTAATTAAAAATTTTGATTCACGTAATTTACATTTTAGGGGAAATTTTGGATGAGTATTATAATTAACTGACTTCAAAAAAAGGAGGAGGTTCTCTATTCGAATGATTTTTTTTTAACCTTATTTTTTGGAATCCCAGAAAAACTTATATAAATTTGATATTATACTTTTTTATATTGCATTATGTAAGTCGAAATTCCTTAAATTACCTAAATAATAAAATAATAAAAATATAATCAGAAGAGAAGGAAATTGTAAATAAATAAAAATTTTCAAGATTCAGTGTGCTTTAGGCAAATTTAACAGATGGTCTGTCGTGGGAAGAGTGAACTATCGCATTCAGCTTACGGTTAGGGCTGGCCTAATAAATTTAAGTACAAAAACTATTCAATTTTTTTTTTAATTAATGAACTTAAGATAATTTTATTTTCTTAATTTTAATAAATATTATATTTATAAAGGACTTGAATTAAAATAAATAAAATAATTAATTTTAAAAATGAAATCGAAAAAAAAATTATTTGTATATCATAAAAAAAATCATTCAAAAAAATTCCCATTTTTGAACCTGGAGGTCTGAAGCTAACAAGTCCAAAATTTAAGCAGATTTCCGTATTGCAAATAGAAACATTTTGATATCAGAACAAACGTTCTACAACTTTTCGTTCTTAAATGTCTAATAGATTGTATTATATTATTACATGCTTTATATTAGCTTCACTTGTATGTATCTATCTGTGTACTATTTATCTATCTATTAATGTGACTTTTGTCTGTTAAATTTCTCTATAAAAATAATGTTTATCTACTCAATTTAAATGAAATAATATAATTATAATAGAAATAAATGCATTACATTATGTTAAATTCCGCAAACTTTTCTCTATAAAAATAATTAAGACTATAAATTAGTATTTTAGTTTTGTTAAATTGTTGATTTATTGTATAAAAATGTATATTGTAACTGGGATAACTCCCGTATATCGAATAAAATAAAATAAAATAAAATAAAATAAAAATAAAAATTCTCGAGAACCTAATATACAAATTTCGTAGATGAAAGAAATGTTTATTTTATGTCTACAATTTTTTTTATTCTTTCACTAATCGTACAGTAATAGTCCGGTTCTATTAAGAATGTACGAATTATATGCAGTTTCAATTCTAAGCTGCTCACGCACTTCTCCTCCCATGCATTTTAATTCGAAATTGCGGGAACTGAATGAAAAACAGCACAAGTAGTAGATAATAGATATTTTTATGCATCATTTCCCCAAAAAATACATTACGAATTATCCACTTATCAACCAACATTAAAAAACTTTGAACTTAGATTTCAAAGATTTCCAAAGCGTCAGAATTCAAGTTTAGGAAAACACCTTGCTTCAATTAGTTGGTTTTAATAAATTCACATAACGGATTTAATTTTATGTCCTAGAATTCTGATTACTTAATTTTTAATTATTTTTCTCTGAATCTTAGAAACCTTCAAAATTCAACCTCACTCATTTCCATGATAAAGCGTATGATTTGCTAGTTACAAAGTCTCTTGATTAATTTGGTTAAAATTGTATTATAAAAAATACTTGAGGATATTTGTCTTCAAGATCACTTTTAATTTATCAATCAAAAGAACAAAAATTTCTAAAATGAGCCCATGGGCAGTGAATCTCCTGATTCTTCGATACATTTACTCAAAAAAGTAAAGAAATTTTTTTGTTTTTTTTTTGTTTTGATATTATTATTTCAGTAATCCACCGAATTTCGACCGGCTATAATCTGATCCCTATATTAATTTACATACACGATCACTCAATGGCCAAAACGGGCTCTAATTCCCAAAGGCTATTAAAAAACAAAAAAAAGCCAATATCTGAATATCTCTTTTAGATTATTTTAAATTTTATAAATTTTAAGGTTTATTTATTCAGAAAAATTAAACAAATAAAGTAATTTCAGTTAATTAACACTATTTATTTCATAGATTTACTAGACAGTTTCGGTCACCACTAGTAGACCATCTTCAGTACTACTCATCATATATTGTAATAAAATGTTTCATGTTTCTTTGAGGAAAATATATTCGAAACCCAATTTGATTTTTATAAGATTCTTCCAAAACTTAAGTGACTTATGTAGATTTAATTATTTTTATCATTTCAATACCTTTTCCAAGGAATATAAAGATTCTTTCTTTCTTATAGGCAAATAATGAATATAACAAAATTAGTGAAAGTAGAGTTTGAGAATTTATGATCTTTACATTCATCATATACCATATTATCATGTAAATAAAAGTTGAATTTAATATTTATAAACAATACTATTACACCATATGGTTCTCAATCCGTGGTCCGCTCAACACTGGTGCTCCGTGAAGCGGCATTTCAAGTGTTCCACGAAAATATCAATTAGAGAATTATAAATTGTTGCAAAAGAAAAATCAATTCAACCCATACTTCTCGTTAATAATGTGGTTATTTTTGCATGCAATGTTCTTTTTTTCCATTGCAAACTTATATTCAAAAAGGTTGGTCATCCCTGCCTGCTTTAAAGCTTATGTTATATTGTAAGTGTTCCCTTCAAAAAAATATCCGATTTTAATGTTCCCCGACTTAAAAAAGTTTGAGAAGCACTACTCTAATTTATACCATAACTTTTAATCTGTGAGTTTATTTTATTGGTATAGTATTTTAATTTTTAATTTTATTAAATATGTTTCACCGCGAACTTTCACCATTCTCCCTGAACAAAAAGTATTTTATATAACTTTTTAATTTAATCCTATATATTTAAGACAATAATTTATTGTAAATGACATTATCATAGTATTATTATTAAAAATTATCTTTTTTTAAATTTATTTATTTATTTTTTATATATTTTTGATGACAGGTACGCCACGCTTAAAAGTGGCGAGCGATAACTTTATCACATTTGAAAAAAGGAAAGAGATATATTGTACGTTCTTATTAGTGAATTAAGGGATTAGGCATTTTTCCAATTTCGCCGAAAAGGGGTGATGGTAGTCGTCCTACTTATCTTACTTTATCTCATTAGACCACACATAGCCATGTATTAGGAAAAGAGCAAACGATATGTTGCGAATCAAGAGAGTTAGTAAGGATCAGTTCACCAATTAGTCCTATAGTATTTGTATTGTATCCATATTTTTAGGAATACAAGATTTCTAGGAAGGCGAAATGATCTAGAAACTCATTAATCTTGGCCATGGTGGTGGTTTCTCAGTACTAGACAGGAAAAACTCGTGTTCTTATATGTTGTCTAATAATTGTCATAGTTTATAATTAGAGACCGGATTTTTATGCAGTAAAAAGTGTCAAAATATGCCATAAAACATGCAGTTAAAAAACTGAAATATGCAAGTAATATGAAGTATACGCTGAAATATGCAAATATATGCAGTAAAAGATGACAAATAAATTTTTTTATGCACTAAAAAATTAAAATTGAAAATAAAAAGACTATATATTTGAAGGAGTGCCATGAAATAAATAAAATGATAAATTAAGGTATAAACACCAAGTGTTAAATATGTACTTTTATTGAGTAAAAAATTTCACAAAATTCTCATTAAATTTAATATATTAAAAAATATTTAAACTCAAAGAAATAATAGGTGGTCTTGAATAAAATCAACATATTAAATATAATAATGTTTCAAAAAATGTGATCGAAAAATACAGGGGGGGGTAGTTTTATTTAACAGACACGATTGTATTATATGGCTTTTATTTATTTATTTTTTATATTAACAAGCTCTTCTTATTGATGTACAAGTAATAAACTAATAAAATAATGAGAATATTTGTCTTACTATAATCTGATCACGGCACTAATTTACACACACGAACACTCACTGTCCAAAATGGGCAATAGTTACCGAAGGCCATTAAAAATAATAATAATAATAAAGATATAATTAACAAAGGATCTCAAAAATAATTAAAATTTGATTGTAATTGTGAATAATTTATGTTTACAAGTGTTTTTCTAAATTATCTTTAGGTTATCATGTCTACGGTCACTTAAAATTGATTTCTACGATGAAAAGGAGGACTCCACATTCTCAGATGTGATAGGTGCAAATTTAAAGGAACGTTATATATATATTTCTTCATTTTTTTCATTCTTTCTTCGAAAATTTACTTTTAAAAAATATGTATTTGGCGCGAAACAGACAATATTTGACAAAAAATTCTTAAAATATGCAATTTTATGCAATATTCTTCAAATATGAAATTTTATGCAATATTACTAAAGTATGCAAAAATATGCAGTATAAAATTTAACCCACAGTATCCTAGATGCATGATTCGGATAGATAATTGATCCCCTGGGTCCTATGTGGCGGCAAACAAAATATGCAATCGCATAGGAATCCGGTCTCTATTTATAATATAGAAGATGAATTATTAAGATATTTCTCTAAATTTATCCGGAATTTTTATATCAGATTGAGCACCCTTATATAAAATATCATAAGTTTTAAGCTAGAGACGATTTTTTCCTTGTTTACTCGTAATATCGAGTAACAGAATAGAACAGATTTGATAGTGAGGGCTAGGGAGAAAGGATGAGATAGGGTGAATGTAAAACTTGCTGATGTTGAATAGAAACGAATCACAGACCACCCGTATCATTTAACAAACTCAATGGAACGAATAGCAGAAATTCTTCACCGATGAGGGTTCCAGCAAATTATTAAGAGAATCATTTTATTACACCATTTGTTCTATCTGTTTAGGAATTTTTAAGAAAAAAACAATTTTTAGAAAAGAAAACCGACTTCAAAAAAATTAAATGCAACAAATAAAATAATAAGAACTCAAAAATAAAAATGCACTAAAATGTATAAAATAATTATCTTATTTAGTTACAACTAAACGATGAAATTGTTACATGAAATCACTTTTTGAAGTCGGTGCCAAACAAACTATATAAGCGAACTTACGCGATGTCTTCATTACCCGCCAAACCTACTAAGTAAGATCCATCGAGTGGAATTCATGAAATGTATATGTTTGGCACCGACTTCAAAAAGTGATTTCATGTAACAATTTCATCGTTTAGTTGTAACTAAATAAGATAATTTTTTATATATTTTAGTACATTTTATTTTATTTTTGAGTTCTTATTATTTTATTTGTTGCATTTAATTTTTTTGAAGTCGGTTTTTTTTAACAAAAAAGGTCCAATACCAATGAAATTTATACGGGACCAATCGGCAACTATACTAAACCCAAGGCAAAAAATCATCGAAATCGGTCCACATGGCAAAAAGAAATCGACAAACAAGCATCATCAGAACTTGACCAAATTAATATGTGACGACCCCTAAGGTACCACCTTTCCAATAAAAGAAGAATCATTGAAATCGGTCAATAAACAAAGAAGTTATGCGTGAACATACATAACAAAAAAGGTCCAATACCAATGAAATTTATACGGGACCAATCGGGTACGAGATTGAACCCAATGCAAAAAAAATTATCGAAATCGGTCCACATGGTAAATAAATGTTCAAATACAAAAAAAAAAAAAAAACTGACATTCCGTTGAATTGATAACTTGCTCCTTTTTTTCAAAGTCGGTTAAAAAAGGACTTGTTTTTTTTCAATTCAATATACTTTACCACCCGTGTTACTTAATTTTAATTATATTTATATTTACTTACATTAATATTGAAATTCAATCTGATTTTCTTCAACTTAAGCATTACTAATTGAAATGATTTTGTTTTGCTAAGATTAGCAGAGTTGTTGATTAGTAAAGAGAAATCAATGAGGTTGTTCTCTGCTTTAAGCAAATAAATAAGCATATTAATTTAATTGATAGAGATTATATGACTATTTGTAATTTTTGAGAAATTGCATTATAGAAAATATGACAAGATATGTAAGAGATGTAATATATATTTCCGGTATAAATTGAATTCGACAATTTTGATCAAATACTATTAGATAAGTGAAAATTAAAAAAAGGGGAAAAAATAGATTTTTTTTCAATATCATAACTTAAGCTTGCAGATGAATTAAATATGATAGGTCTTTGTTTTGAGACTCACTTGTTGATTTAAAAAGTGTATCTTGTTGGATATTAAAAGAAAATTAGTAAAAAATTTCTTTTAATTTTGCATAACTAATCGGTCTCTAAATCTGAACCGATAATATTAATAGATGTGTAAAAAATCAAGCAAGTTAGAGCAGTCAAGAGTTTAGAAATGTTAAAAATAATAAAATTAATTTAAATATCTGCAAATATCTTGGATACGCTGCTTCAGACATAGAAGCCTCATCAAAGATATATTTATCAAAATAAGGAACTTTACCTTCTAATTAGTAATTGAAAAAATATAGAGAAAGAAGCGAGAATTTATTAATGGGATGAAGAAACCTGATAAATAGAAATAACAAAAAACGTGAACGAATGACGTGTAAGATTTCTTTCGAAGTGTTTTTTTACTAACTAGTCGAGTTCTAATAAACTAACTAATGAATTTAATAACGAAATGAAAATTGTAAAAAAATAAGTAAGTATAAGATTTCAAACCATCTATCATTTATGACATGTTCTACTTGATTTTTTTTTATTCTATGCAATATAATTTTCAATATGGATTGATGAAAACGTTTCAAAACAATTCTAATATGAATAGAAGGAAAATTATTATGTTTTCGATAATTTTAGTGGTTTGGTAATTTATTTAAACGAGAAAGCTGAAACTTGGTCCAAAAACTTGTTTACCAAATTTCAAGTCGTGAAATGTAATCAGTTCTTCATTTTAGAAATAAAAAAATGTTTACTTAATAAAAATAATTTTTAAGAAAAAATAAAAACCGACTTCAAAAAATTAAATGCAACAAATAAAAATACACTAAAAGCTATAAAAATAATTATTATCTTATTTAGTTACAACTAAACGACGAAATATTAACATGAAATTACTTTTTGAAGTCGGTACCAAACAAACTATACCTATAAGCGAGCGTACCCGCCAAACGTACTAAGTAAGATCCGTCGAGTGCGATTCATAAAAGGTATATGTTTGGCACCGACTTAAAAAGTAATTTCATCTTAATATTTCGTCGTTTAGTTGTAACTAAATAAGATAATAATTATTTTATACCTTTTAGTGTATTTTATTTGTTGCATTTAATTTTTTGAAGTCGGTTTTTATTTTTTTCTTCTAAAATTATTTTTATTTTTCTCTTTTTAGTTATGTTATTAATAGTGATCATATCATCAGAACTTGACCAAATTAATATGACACCATCCCTAAGACACCCCCTTTCGGATAAAAAAGAACCATCGAAATCGGTTCATAAACAAAGAGGTTAGGTCTAAACAAACCTAATAAAAAAGGTCTAATACCTATGAGAAAAAAACGAAAAAAAAATGGGACCAATCGGAAGCTAGACAGGACCCAATGCAAAAAAAAATTTCAAAATCGGTTGACAATTGGAGATATGAGGTAACATAGGCACAAAAAAAAAAAAAAAAAAAAAATTCAGTCGAATAGAGAACCTCCTCCTTTTTTGAAGTCGGTTAAAAAGGAAGTTTCTTTCACTTTCCGTTCTAGAGTTATCATTGATAATAGTAATCCACACAGATAAAAAACTCTGAAAAAATAACTCCTAAAAGAAAATGAGTTTTTTCCAACATTCATACTTATTTTTAGCATGAGTAGGTAAAAAAAAAGAGTGAATTCAACAATTGTCGTTAGTGAGCTATCATGGCTATCCGAATCCTGAATGACAGTAAAATAATGCTTGTAAATGAATTTTCTCCATGTTATAGACATTTCTAAACAAGAATATACAAAAAAATAATAATAACCCTAGTAGCACAATGTTTCAAACTATATAGTAACAATATAGTGCCTATATAGATTCCCAAAATCGAAACAATTGAAACATTGTGCTACTAGGGAAGCCTGAGACTCCCGCACAGCAGAAGTAAAACTTCTTATCTCCTAGGAAAAGTTGATTTTATGCATTGCTTTTTTTTCATTTGTTAACGATTTTGTTATAATATTTTTATTATATTTTTTTAGAATTATGAAATGGTTATGTGGAATTTAATTCAAGAAAATCTCTCTTAATTAAATAAAAAATTGAAGAAGCTAATAAAAGAGTGTCTTCTGCTGGAATTATTCATCTTTTTAATCTCTTCTAGAGTCTGAGAAGAAGAAGTGTTTCACTTTTCGTGACGTTCAGGCCAATTTGCCCTACCGCCCCTATAGAAGTTCCACATCAAAATCGAGTTTTCGGATCGACCGATAAGCAATAAGCGTGCCGAGTATTCCGTCCACACTGTATGTGCGGAGTAGAAAGAGGCAAAAGGAAATAACTGATGTGCTAGTATTTTAATGTTAGATCGATTGACATTCAAGGAAGTGTTGGGTAGCACAGGCATGCAAGAAACACACACACCTACTACATTTGAGAATTTAACGAATCTTTTATCTTACGTATTAGGTTGCCCGGTTGAATAATAAAAGCTAGTCAGAAAAAAACAAGGGTAGAATAACCGGTTGGGAGGTATTAAAAAAAGGCGTTTTATTTCTTTTTATTTGATTGGTTCTTAATTTCCAAATTTTTATATGCAGAAAAACTAATAATATTGCCTTCCGGTAGATATAATCATGGAAATTATATATATAAAAATATATATAATATTTGACTAGACACTTTATTAGGAAGTAAAACAGGGCAAGTGCGAGTCAGGCTGGCATACCTAGGCCTTCGTACCTAGTATATATGTATATATCAGTGCCTAATTATCCCTGAAGGAAGAAAGGCTTCCGCCTCAGGGTCCCCGAGCTCAGGAGGTTCCTGATGGATCAAAAATAAAATTGAGAATAATATAATTCAAAGGGCCCCGGATGAAGACTGTCTCAAGACCCTCGATAGCCTTGAAACGACACTGATACCTATATTATGTATATTATTATTGAGAATAATTAACAAATTCTTATTTAATCTATTTTAAAAGGTCTTAACTGAGTTTTTTAAATGCAGACTCTCGGTGGAGTGCCGAATTAATATTATAAATATTATTATTTAATATTTGAAAGAAGAAAAAAATTATTCTGACTGGAATATTTATTTGCATTTTTCCAGCCAGGGTCTACCATACATTTTAACCTTAGCCGATCTCACGGTGACTTTTGATAAAGATAATCGATTATATCACTGCGATGATGGCCAAAGCGTGTTGAAACGTTGGTGAAAAAATATAGGTACTTAACTTAATATACATAATAAGTTTTGTTTTAATTTTATTTAATTCTGACTACAGATGGAAATCAACCTTTTGAATTGAAAGCGGTCCTCTTGCTAGCCTCCTCTAATCCCCCTTCCACCCCACCTACCCTATCCTTCCCCCTGGACCCATCTCCGATCATCATCCACCCCACCAATCCTATACATGCCGCCTGGACTCTCTCATCTTACCCAAATTCTGATCAAAAGTTTGAGAATACATAATTTTAAAATATTATTTTATAATATTATTCATTTTAAAATACATTTTATATAAACATGTAAAAAACATGTATGTAAAAGAAATAATTATATTAAAAGATAGAATAAATAAATAAATAAATAATAAAAAATTAAGGCAGACCAGAATCTATGGAGAGTCTCCTAGAAATGTTTTGTCATAACTTATTTATTCTCGATATGACAGTAAATCTTAACGAAATATTAATAAAAATAAAAAAGACAATTTCAGATGTATTCTAAAAAATGATTTTTTTTTTAATACTTATATAAATTTATACGTTATATACCTACATAACTGATAGTTGTCAGCACCATTTGATATGCAAGTTATAGGATTTGGCCTTAAAATCTCAATAAAATCATTGAAAAAATGAAGTTTTCTGCATTTTTGAATTGTAAATTCTAAAGCTAGAGTGCTCAAAATCTAATCAGTTATTGTTATTTGAAATACAAACAATTTGGCAACAGAATGGACTTTTTTCGAATTTTCCTTCTAGAATTATCGTGGATATCGGAGTCCAGATAGACACACGGACAAAAAATCATGGGTGAAAATGAATTTTCTTCATATTTCAGACATTTTTAAACACAATAAGCAAATAAAAATATTTCATTAATTCAATACTACTAACCTTCGTCTATCTCCCAGGCATACTGAATAAAAATATCTATATTGATGTATGTAGAGCACAATAGGCCAATTTGTTAACTCTAGCTGGAGCTCCCAATTCATATATGGGCTCCTTCAATACGGATATACTAATTTATTTAAAAAAACTTGGTTCAGAAGTCGCGGCATCATTGTTTCCTTTGGACCGCTTGTGAGTCATTAATGTAGTACGTTATGCGTGTCGAGACAATCAGAGAAAAAATTAGTCACATTAAGTTGTATAAATTTTGAGTGGGCCGTAAAAAATATGTGTGGCCTTACCTATCGACTGACAATTCACAAACTTTAAGAATTTTTAGCTTAATATACAATAAATTTCTTTTTGAAACTCTAGAAAGATAATATTATCCCAAAAGCTATGACAGCATTATTTACAATCCCTCGAAACTTTGGAATTATTTGACTAATTTTCAGAATTGTTATTCCTCAAGTATTAGATAAGAATCGATGGGTATTTTGATTTTAAGTCGATTCCTCCATGTCTTCCAGTAATGGTTACCGATGATAATCGAGACGTCAAAAATCCAATGTAGAATGATTATTCGTCAAGTATTAGATGAGAATCGATGGCTATTTTTGAATGCAAATAGCCAGTGATATCTGATAGAATAAAGGAATAATCATATTAATATTTCAAATGACTTTGGATAAAGTTTAGCAAATAAAATAATCTCACAAACCATCAGATCATTAGATTGATTTTTAGGGTTCATAATAATTATTTCATACGATAATACATAAGAAAACATATAGGACAAAGTGGCCTAATGAGGTTTTGGAAGTTTTTTTATATGACCATAGCAAATAAAATATTTTCATTAAAAATACTCACCTAAGCTAGTTTCATGAATTTTCTCAGATTTTTAAATCTAAGAGGTTAAGCGAAATTAGGGAGGACATTAATAACGGCTTTGAAAGCTAAAGCGTGCAATTGGGGACTGAATTAAAAACTACAAGTTAACATTTTAAATATAATAATTGATTCATGAATGTTCCACATAATATATTGTTCGAAATTTTTCATCACTATTTTGTATGATGTTGTATGATGAAGTGATAGTTCGGATAGAGAAACAGTGAAATTAAGAACTATAATTATAACTAGTTTGTTGAGATATTCACAAAAAGATTTGCCTTTTATTTTTTATTTAACTATTTTTGATAAAAGATAAAGTTTTAATGCTGAGAGTTGACTGTTTTGAGTGTAATATGATGTCGTAATTTTAATATGACTTATACTAATTAATGTATTAATGACATATCAAAATTAATTAGAGTTTAGTCGATTTGCTCTTACCTTAGAAGAATGGCCGTCTCGTCTGCACTGGTCGATTTCCGCCACACAAATGAATAAAATGCCGTTTTGAATTCCCATTATCTTGAATGCATTTCTCTAGGTAGTGCTCGATTCTCTAAAACCGAAAATATAAAAGAATATTTTTATTTAAAAAAAGGGAAATTATCAGTAAAAGATAAATGAAAATAAATTTAACATGAGATTTTAGATATCAATTTCTTATCTAATTATTATTATAGTTTGGACGATTTTTTTTAATCAATTTTAATTAATAGAATAATTAATCCACGCTTTAAGCTTCTTGAAATTCATTTTTTTTTTGGTGGGGGGGGCTTTTATTACTATATTCTTACATGTTTAATCTCAAAAACGGAATAGACCATTCAAATTACTTCAACCCAGTGAACCTCCATCTTGTAATAAATACAGGGTATTCTAATTGAGTGTGAAGATTTTAAGGGGTGATTAGATAGTTTATTGTAATACAAAGATTCAAAAATATAATAATTCCCCCTCTCTTATTTTAATAAAATAATTTATAATCATTTACGAAAGATCCCCCCCCCCTCTGAATTTTGGGTCCATTATCAATTTATGATATCTCCTCTTTAATTATGGGACTATTCTATTAAAAATATCATCTTTCTTTGATTTTTGTTTGAAAATTTTATTATTCTAAATTATTTTTGAACCCCTCTTTCCCTTTTTTTGCCACTATCAATTTTACATAGTGAGTCTTATTCAAAAGGTCGTATAGGGACGTATGCGATTTTCGTACAAATCTGGAACTTATATATTAGATAATTCTATTTATTTAACCCCTTCCGCGAATTCGGCCTGCCAAAAAAATAATAACTCTCTTTTTTATTATAGGATCATTTTACAATATATTTCATTTTTCTTGTTTTTTTAATTTGAAAATCTTATAATTTTATTTTTAAACCCCTCCCCACCCCTCCTTAATTTTTGGTTGGATTTCAACCAAAATCTAATCAACTCTTAATCTCAATACACTAAAACTACATCTGAAATTTCGTTTTGATATTCACAATATTTATTGAGCTAGAGCGTACACAATATTTGGTAACCTACTAACTACTCGTAAAAGACATTTTAGCAAAATAATTAATATCTCATAAAATATAATTTTTTCGATGTTCAATCATTAGGGCACTTTGGAGAGGTATAACATTCCAATATAAACTTTTTGCTGAATATACTACCGTTTAAGAGCTATTTATAAAGAAATGGATTAAACAAATTTCTAAATTACTAAAATTTATGGAAAGCGTTGATTAGAAAAAAAGTTTTCACTTTTCCTTTTATTTTATATTCCAATTTTTCTCTTAATTTCTAGTCATTTTCATGATTAGTATCCACTATACATAGTATAATGGTTTATTTGACTCTTGTAATGGAGGCCACCATGCAGATGACCGAGGAGCGGGGGGTCCCCCAATTTTATTATCAACTAACGAGCAGGTTCCGTTGTTCGTATTACATTCCATGAGCCATACATTCACCAAAACCAGCTTACTGGCTTTATCTATATTTCTATGTATATTATTAGATATTCAGATTTCAAAATTTTTGCTAAGTAAGCAGGATATTTTTTAATATTGAAGCGAAACTTCTGTACTGACGAAAGGCAATCTTGGAAGTGAAATGAAGATGTAGAAAAACAAAAGACAATGGGAAACCATAATACGTATATTAATATGTTTAATTCTTGTATTGATTTTTAATTATTATCAAAACTTATCTTCTTGTTAGAAAAATAAAATCAGTCTAAGACATTAAATGAAAAGATTTTGTTTTGCCGAGAGTAGCATAGTTGTTGATTCATAAAAGAGACATTAATGAGGTTGTCTTCTGCTTGATACATAGATATAGTATATGAGGCTATGAGCACAATAATGAACTAACCCACAAAATTATAATTTTAGTTTATCTGTTGAAATTAATTACTAATATTGTTACCGACCAACTGAAAAGTGGACCAAACCACTGGCCAAATGCTGGTTTGGTCCACTTTGCATTTAGTCGGTAACAATATTAGTAATTAATTTCCACAGATAAACCAAAATTATAATTTTATGGGTTAGTCCATTATTGCGCTCATAGCCTCATATATAATTTATTTGTTTGAAACTCGATGAGAATCGATGGCTATTTTTGACTGCAAATAGCCAGTGATATCTGATAGAATAAAGGAAAGACATATTAATATTTCAAATGACTTTGGATAAAGTTTAGCAACGATCCGTTGCAGTTTTTTTGAAATTAAATTAATTAAATATTATTATCTGAGAAAATACAAATAAAATAATCTCACAAACCATCAGATCATTAGATTGATTTTTAGGGTTCATAATAATTTATTTCATACGATAATACATAAGAAAACATATAGGACAAAGTGGCCTAATAATGAGGTTTTGGAAATTTTTATTTCTCCATAGCAAATAAAATATTTTCATTAAAAATACTCACCTAAGCTACTTTCATGAATTTTCTCAGATTTTTAAATCTAAGAGGTTAAGCGAAATTAGGAGGGCATTAATAATGGCTTCGAAGATTTGACCTTCAACATCAGTCTTTTAATTAGAAATATTGTATCTGTTATTTCTCATGGGTTCAAAAACCCGAATGGATTTAGATTAATTCGTTTTCCAAACGGGTACATATTTGAACCCATAAGAAATAACATAAAATATTTCTAATTAAAACACTGACGATGAAGTCAAAGCCTTCGAAACTATAGTCTCAAATAAATAAATCATATATATATATTTAAATTTGATTATTTATATATTTATTAGCATCAAACAGAGGAAATCCTCATTGATTTCTCTTTTCTAAGACATTTAACATTAACTAATAAATATACAGCTACAATTTATTAAACAGTAAGCCATTTTGTTACTGATACTAAAAACATTGTCCTCTTATTTTCTCTTAAATTAAAGACTCGTAGATACAATATGCAAATGGTCCTAAAGACGAAATACAGAGCTCATAAGAGTGCTTAAATGTGTACATAAATATTAAACATATTTATTATTTATCTCATGGATTTCTCTGTTATTAAATATCTCTAAATATATATAAAGGGAGAAAACTATTTTAATATATAAATCATGAGCGAGCGGTGAATGCTGTTTCCTGCAGATAAAATCCAATTTAATACCATGAAAGAGGAGGGCATTTCTAATTATTGGTTATTGAACCTGAAAATATTTAATTTACTCAATATAATAATACATATATATATTTCGACTTTTAATAGAGATTCATATTTTATTTTTAATTGAAATACCAAAATTTCACACCGACTTTAACTTTCAAATTATTGTATATTTTTAAATCGGATTAATATTTTTTATAAGGTGTGAATCAAGGCACCTTTACAAATAAAAAAGATCGGATGAAAAATTATTAAATAGAATCATATTTCAAAATTCCTATTCTGATTTTATAAATAACGTGATTTTATGAATGAATGCTGATTGAAATGGTTGGTGGATGATTGAAGTAGGATTAATACTAAATTTTCAGTTTTTTTTTCTTATCCATGTTTAGAAATATCTCACACTTGGAGAAAATGATATCAAAGTCAAACATGAACTGGATGAAATTCAAAAGCAAGCAACAAAATCACTCGGAGAATAATCCTTATCTAATTCACTCGATTCCTTCATTGTCTCCCTTATTATAGAAATACTACTTTGGCGACGGCTATTTCAAGTAAAAATAACTAATATCCCACACTCTCTCATATATATTCAAAACAAATAAATGAAACCCTTCTCAAATTAAATAGAAAATCGAACAAAGGCATTAGCCAAATTCTTTAACCCCATGACTTCTAGGGACTGGAACCCCGCGTCATAAAACCTTGAATCTATTAAGACCCGCATTTACAGGTGATTTAGAATCCGATACAACCTCTGAGATTTCTTCCCCTTCATTCTACGCTGTACAAAAGTTGCCTAAAAATCGTCTCTTTGTCATTTAAAAGTAAAATTAAAGGAGAAAATACAAGAGTGTCTTCTGCGGGAAAAATATTTTTTTTAATTTATTTATAACGAGACTATAGTTACGAGGGCTTTCCCCTCTTCATCAATCTCTTACAATTGATTCACAGGAATTGATGTATGAAAGTTTCACACATTAAAAAAATAATTTTTCCAGTAGAAGACACTCTCTTTATTGTCTTCTTTAATTTGTAAACATTCTGGTACTCTCGGCAAAAATAAACTTTCAATTTAATTTAAAAATAAAATTTTTAAAAATTAGCCTGATTATAATTAAAGAGGTATAATATTTTTTTGTCGACTCATAAAAAATTCAACCCTCTCCAAAATAATTATTTGATTAAAATTCTAATACAATTTTTTCATGAATGAACCGACGTGAAATTATTTTCGCTGAGTCGACTCCAAAGGATCTATCTTGATATCCCGCGAGACCACCCATGATATACTGCCCAGGGCCTTATTCCCAGTTGGGTCCAACCGCTAAGATGTCCTTTACAAAGATACTGTTGCCACGGTCCTTTATAGTAGTTCACAACATTATTTTTTTTTATTATTAATATTTTTATAACCAGACTGATGCCTCTCGGTTGTTATCTGGATCTGGGGAGTACACAACTATCTACAGCAGTGGTGCCCAACACTTTTTTGTCCGCGGGTCGGATTCAACATGACATAGGATCTTGCGGGTCGGATTCTTTATAATTGTATATCTTAGCGGCATCTTTAATTAAAAAAACGCAACATTTTCAATGAATTCATGAATATTTTTGTGCTGATTCATTTTTTTTTCAAAATATTTGTAAATTTAATGAAAATATTACGTTTTTAAATTAATGGTGGGGCTAAAATATACTAATATAGGTTAGAACTAAATTAAACAAAATAAATGGCTGCACTGGCAGGCCGCTTTACATTAGGCTAGGAGAGTGGTGATGAATTTTAATAATAAATATATATTTTTACTTTATCCAATGCAAAAGCATGGGTAAAGTATTGTAATCGCTCTCGGGGCAAGCGTGGCTTCAAAGGGTCCTCAGGTAAAGACTACGGAACCCATGGATTCAATTAAAGTCACAAATTGTAGTATTCATATAGGTTGAATTTTAACACGTGACGGTTTTGTCAAAAATTACATGGGGTCTCGTCGAGAGGCCAAAAAGGGCGATTTTTTCATTTAGTGCGTGCGTATGGATGGATGTATGGATGTATGTATGTTATCGCTTTTTTGGCCCACGATTTTTTCCACACCGTTGCACCGATTGAAATGAAATTGAAAACCTACCATTAGTTTAACAAAATGAAGCGCTGATTAGTTTTTGGTACATATCGGCCCACAAACATTAGTACTTTATTTCAGTACTTTTTTATTTTTTTCTAAATATTTTGAAAATGACTTAACCTATTTTGATGAAATTTAATATCCTAATTAAGTACCTTGGGGACCACAAAAAAGGTTAAATAAAGTTTTTAGTAAAATTATATTTTAAAGTACTTTACTCTAAAGTAAGATAGTACTTTTAAAAAAAATTTTAAATTTATTCATTTGATCGTTTTAATATAGCTCATTTAACCTAACTTAAGTAAGAATGGATAGGCTTCTCTCTGTGAAATGCTAAAAATTTGGGAGGAATTTTTATGAGTAACCATAGCAACTGCGTTTGTTTCTTATCCGTTACCTTTGCTGAAGACAGAGAAATCGATTTTAAACCAAAAATAGCGATTGATTCTCATCTAGTACTTGAGGAATAATCATTCTATATTGGATTTTTGACGTTTCGGTTTTTATTAGTAACCATTGCTGAAGACATAGAGAAATCGATTTTAAACCAAAAATAGCGATTGATTCTCATCTAGTTCTTGAGGAATAATCATTCTATATTGGATTTTTGACGTTTCGGTTTTTATTAGTAACCATTGCTGAAGACATAGAGAAATCGATTTTAAACCAAAAATAGCGATTGATTCTCATCTAGTTCTTGAGGAATAATCATTCTATATTGGATTTTTGACGTTTCGGTTTTTATTAGTAACCATTGCTGAAGACATAGAGAAATCGACTTTAAACCAAAAATAGCGATTGATTCTCATCTAGTACTTGAGGAATAATCATTCTATATTGGATTTTTGACGTTTCGGTTTTTATTAGTAACCATTGCTGAAGACATAGAGAAATCGACTTTAAACCAAAAATAGCGATTGATTCTCATCTAGTACTTGAGGAATAATCATTCTATATTGGATTTTTGACGTTTCAGTTTTTATTAGTAACCATTGCTGAAGACATGGAGGAATCGACTTAAAATAAAAAATAGCGATTGATTCTCATCTAATACTTGAGAAATATCCATTCTATATTGGATTTTTGACGTTTCGGTTTTTATTAGTAACCATTCCTGAAGACATAGAGAAATCAACTTTAAACCAAAAATAGCGATTGATTCTCATCTAGTACTTGAGGAATAATCATTCTATATTGGATTTTTGACGTTTCGGTTTTTATTGTTAACCATTGCTGAAGACATAGAGGAATCGACTTAAAATCAAAAATAGCGATTGATTCTCATCTAATACTTGAGGAATAACCATTCTACATTGGATTTTTGACGTTTCGGTTTTTATTGGTAACCATTGCTGAAGACATAGAGGAATCGACTTAAAATCAAAAATAGCCATCGATTCTCATCTAATACTTGAGGAATAACAATTCTACATTAGGTTTTTGACGTTTCGATTATTATTGGTAACTATTGCTGAAGACATGGAGGAATCGACTTAAAATCAAAAATAACGATCGATTCTTATCTAATACTAGAGGAATAACTTTATTGAATTCCATTTTTGATGTTTTGACTATTAATGGAAACCTCTACTGAAAATGTAGAAGAATCGACTTAAAATCAAAAAGACTAAATTCTTTTTTGGTAAACAACTCAAGCTTGCAGTTTATTTTAATATATTATTAAATAATATATTAAAAAATAATAAATTAAATAATAATTATTTAATTCATCGATAAGTAAATATTTTAAAATAAAATTTCTGTACTTGTCTAATTTGTCCTCGCATTTAAATAAACGTCAAATTTTCCGACAACAAGACCGCACTGCGGCGAAATTTGAACTATATTTTTACAAGATTGTCAATGACACTAAAAATATTGATGTACATAACAAAATGTCATCATCATCATCATTGAGTATACAGTCCTAAGACTGGTTTGATGCAACAATCCGTCTCCACTCGACTCTGTCCCCGCCAGCTGTTTGAAAAAAAAATGTAGAAATTTTTTATTTTAATTATCAATATGATTTATAATTTTTTTAGATATTTTACAAAAAATACATATTTAGTGTCAACTCGCTCGCGGGCCGGATACGCCCGCGGGCCGTAGTTTGGGCACCGCTGATCTACAGAGATTAAAACTTGCGAGACAGGTCTATTATAAAAGTTTTTAAGAAATAATAAATGGATTAATAATAACATGAATGTCGAGATTTTAATTGTTTGTTAATGTTTTTTCTGAGTTTACTTTCTCTGTATTAAAAGAACATATTATAAATTCATTTCAAATAAGTATCTAATTTAATTTAGTACTAGCTAGAACTCTCTGAAAGACAAACAGTCATTGTATCGACACTAATAGGGGCGTCCCGTTTTGAATGTAACCCTCAAATACATTCATAATTCAAATTAAATTGAGCTGAAAACTAAAAATGCTTACAGAATTTCAAGGTTCATTATATCTGTGTTCATTCTAAAAATCAATTGAGAACGTAGGTCTTTTTTATTTGATCTTTATTCAATGACCCTAAGGTTGTAAAGGCGCAGGCTATTGGTTGGCATGTACTTGAAGGCTCATTGCATTTTTATCTCGCATGTTTCATGCTCGTCTTGTGACGAACATCTTTTTAAAGCGAATGATGTGAGCAAAGTTTTTTTGCTGTCAATGTTGTTGTCAACTACCAAACAACTCGCCATCTGCTGCTATAAAGCTTATAAAAACAAACAAACACACATATGCACTTTAAATCAACCTCCCCATCTCATAGCACATTCCCTTATCCATCATCTCTCTCTCTCTCGTTGACATACAATTTGCAATGAGCTTTCAAAATATCAATTTTTTATCGTATTATAAAGTAGTAAGATGTTTCTTTTTTAAACATTTAATGACTTAGGTCAATAAAGAGAGAAAAAAATATTATTATTCTTAGGTCAAAAACTAAAAAGAAATTGGAAGAATAAGCCTGCAAATTGCGAGACGTACACGCATACCGAAAATTCCGTATCATATATCCTCCAAAATACTTGAGATATTAAATTCGTTCTTATTTCTCGTAGATCAAGCATGAGGGAGTTTATGAATTTTTTTCAAAATTGGAGTTTAACCATTTCTCAATGCTGATAGGTACAAAAATAGTTTATTAATATAAATGTGCCTAATTTCACTTCATTGTCTACTATCGTATAATAATAGGTCCCTGATATATAGAGACGTTACGGAGCTTCTACTCCGACTCCGAAAGGTCGGAACTTCCGATTAATTTTACACCTCCGGCTCCGATAATTTTGAATCGGAGGTTATAATGAAGATCGAAAGAGCGCGCACCTACAAGTTTAGACATGTCGGCCGGGGAATCCCCCAAACCAGCATATTTTTCTATTGTTGCATGTTACTTACGTATGTGTATCATTATTTATATTTGACTAATTATTAAATTATATTTCCAACATTTTATTAGGCCTGCCCTTAACAGTTAGTTAAATACATCTCTCTTCTACTCCGACTCCGCCTCCGGCTCCGACTCCGATAAATCAAATTTAAAAACTCCGTAACATCACTACTGATATATAACATTTTTTTTAATATAAATTATATTTTTATGTTTAACTCCTTCGTATTAATAATAGAAAATTTTGAAATGGATAAATGAAATTTATATTAATTTCTCACTCCTAAACACTAAAATACTCTATTTTTTTAATGTTTTCATTTTTCATTTAAAATTAGAAATCGCAAAATCTAATTAGTTCTTCAATGCAGAAATATATACATTTTATCAGCAGATCGAAATTTCTATCACCTTCGGTTATTGAGTTATCGTGGGTATTGTAATTCAGATGGACCCTCAGAGAGAGAGACAAAATCATATAACCTTCACTCTTTCAAGATACATACCAACCCCTGAAATATCTTTCTCTTCTTCTTCTTTTCACAATGAAGTGTCTACCCCAGGGACAGAAGTTGCACCTCCTGGTGTAACACCTTGAATGAAGATCCTTATTAGAAATAAACAAATAAATTGAGTAGTTTCCGATCTTTTTAGCTATTATTATTATGAGTGGAATGGCGTAACAATTTTTAATTTAATTATGATTTTTTGCAATCGAATAAATTGAAGATGTCTTGACACGCCTAGTTACGTCACTGACTCAAAGATTTATAAATCTTTTCAAACAAACTTTTCTAATAGAATTACAATTTCTATAAAAATTCATAGACAGTAAAGAATTGAAAGAAAAAATGAATTCATTTATTAGGTATGCTAATCTTAAAACTAATTTTCTACTTCTTTTCTTGAGTTATCGTGATTATCATAATTCAGAAAAACAGACATAAAAAACTAAATAGAATAATAGAATTACAATTTCTATAAAAATTCATAAGCAATAAAGAACATGTAATTTGTGAGAAAAAATCGAAATTTAAAATTGTTCGGGCCCTGTTTTCAGAAAATTATTGTACATCGATTTGAATCAAAATTTGCTCTGAAATCTTTAGACAATAAATACTATTATTTTTTAGAAAATTTTTCCCCACACTTTTTGAGTCATCGTGATAACATGGTGATAGATAAGACAGATCAATCACATTTCAACGCTGGAGATCAAAAAACGTATTCTTAGCGAAAACGTAACTTCTAACTACTTATAAAAACTAGCGTAGAATTTTAATTCTTTTCCTTTTTTTAACCGACTTCAAAAAAGGAGGAGGTTCTCAATTCGACTGAATTTTGTTTTGTGTCTATTTTACCTGATATCTTCGCCAATTGGAAACCGATTTTGATGATTTTTTTGCATTGGGTTCAGTATAGTTTCAGATTGGTCCCGTTTTTTTTTTCATTGGTAATGGACCTTTTTTGTTATGTTTGTTCAGGCATAACTTCTTTGTTTATGAACCAATTTTAATGATTCTTTCTGCGTTTGGATCAGTATAGCTCCAAGATAGTCAAGATAACTAACTATTTATTTATTTTATGTATGTTCAGCGAGAACTTTTTGCCACGTAGACCGATTTCGATGATTCTTTTTTTATAGGAAAGGGGGTATCTTAGGGGTGGTTCTATATTAATTTGGCCAAGTTCTGATGATATGATCAATAACGAAATAACGTAAAACTCCAATTCTTATGAGCAAATAATCGAAATTATAATAAATATAATCTTTGAAGTCGGTGCTAAACAAACTATATAAGCGAGCGTACCCGTCAAACGTACAAAGTAAGATCCGTAGAGTTCAATTCATAAAATGTATATTTTTGGCACCGACTTCAAAAAGTGATTTCATGTTAATATTTAGTTGTAACTAAATTAAATAATTATTTTATACCTTTTAGTGCAGTTTATGTGATTTTTGAGTTCTTGTTATTTTATCTGTTGCATTTAATTTTTTTGAAGACGGTTTTCTTTTTTTTTTCTTTTGTCATTTCAAAGATTGTAACTATAAATTATTATTAATAACCAAAAATTTAAAGTAAAATCGACCTTAATGGAATTGGGAGATTACTGAAGAACCATTCCATAACTTTTTTTTTTTTTTTTAATGCAATCGAATGCAAGAAGGGGTGCACCAGTAAAGATGTAGCTCCTATGGATCTCGAAAGACCCTTGCATTACCGAAGAGAAGGGAAAGTTGATTAAGTGAGAGGGTGTAGACGTAGGTGTCTATGCACCCTGGTTTTGAAGGTTTGAAGATCATAGGTTCTGGGAAAGATAGAGGCTGGGAGAGAGTTCCAGTTCCTTGAAGTCATGGGGATATATGTATTCGCGAATGAAGTGGTCCGGCACTTTTCCAATTTGACCGCGAAAGAGTGTTGGGAGTCGGCAAAACGTGTGCTGCGTGCAAAGCATGCTTTGGGGGGAATTATTGATTTTATCTCATCAGAGCACCTGCCGTGATAGTATCTATAGAAAAGGGAAAGGGCAGAGACATCTCTTCGATGAGCCAGCGAGTCGAGGGAGTCGGTGAGGGTAGAATCGTCAATTAGCCTGACGGCTCGTTTCTGAATTGCATCAAGGGTAGCAAGAGAATATTTTGAGGCTCCTCTCCACAGATGAGAGCCGTATTCGAGACAGGGGCGGATTTGGGCCTTGTAGATGGTGAGAAGTTGTGGGGTTTGTAAAATCGCTTGGACCTGAATAAGAAGCCAATCTTCCTTGATGCAGATTTTGTCACAGAGGAGATGTGTTCATTCCAAGACAGGTCAGATGCGACAGAGACGCCCAACATGGATAGGCTGTCACACATTTTCAGGGTATTCGAATCGAAGTGAATATCAGGGAAATCTCTATCTACTTCGACATATTCTCAGGAAATGAAAGTAAAAAAGAATTTAGCAAGTAGTTTGAGTATTTTCTTAAACCTGGTGAATCAAATGAATTCCATTTACTGTTATAATGATATTAATGACATATTTATTATTCGTTTAAATCTGTATGTGTGTGGTGTGTGTTTCATTGGTAACAAGAATAATTCAACTAGAAATCATTTGACAAAAGAAAACGTTAAATGGATCACCATTCATCCCAGATTAACCAGACATTATGTTAAATTATATTTTATATGTTGAAAGCTAGCTAGAATTCAAAGCCATAGGCAATGCAATTTGAAATATTCCGAGCAACGAATGACTCACTCAGAAAGTGATGAGGGTTCATCCCCCACTGCTCTATTACTTTTATTATTCTATCATATATAGGTATATCACGTTAAATACTAAGTCCATTTGATTTTCTGTAACAAAATTAAATTCAATGAATTTTCAAATTAAATAATTATGATAAGACAAAGTATGGGTCTTAACCCCTTGAGGGATCATTTAAAAAAACAGTTTGGGAGATCGGGAGAGGAATACTAAAGTAAAACAAAACATCTTAATAAGATATTTATTTTCGTCTTTCGCTACATAAAATATTAATAAATCCGAAAATAACAATTCCTTAATTTATTATTTTGAATTGTATAGAAATTAAGAGCGCGGTATCTTTATATTTTATTAATTTAAGAGTTTTTTTTGAAGATATTTTTTCTAAATACTAAGTGTGGGGATTGAATTGAAATGCAATTTCAATAAAAGAAACGGACTAAAAAGTAAAATACATATGTTATGTGACCGGACATGTTATGACTTTACCATTGATCCATATTAGAAGCAGTTTTTTAAGTTCATCTAAAAATGTTTATCTTTGTTTTGATAAGACATTCACTAATTTAGTCACTTTGACAGCCTTAAATGCTTCTTTGTTTTTAATAATAATTGTAGAGATAGTCAATTTTACTACATTAAATTATGTAGCGATGTCAGAAAGTCGTGTTTTGCAATGATTTATTTCTTTACTGCTACATTAAAACGTTTTCTACTGCCACTATCACTTTTCTCTTTCTTTATAAGACTTATGGATTAAATATATAAATAACAAATCACAAAGTGAAAAAAAGTTTAACACAAACACTTGAAAAAGCAATGCTCACCGTGCACGCCTAACAACAACTATAATTGATATCAAAAATCCGACCTGTGATTACTTTCCTCATCCGAATTTCACTTGTTATCCGAGACACAATTTTTCGCAAAATAAAAGTTCGTTAAGCGAGTTAGCTGTTAACTAGGGAGTTCGTTAACTAAGGTTCTAGTTGATTAAAAATTTTGTCTAAATCAAACTAAAGAGTTTAAATTTTTAACTTCTCCTCCTAATTTTATATCAATTTCGAACCAAAATCTGGTCAACTACTAATCTCAAAATAAAACATCCAAATATAGAATTTAGTTTTAATATTTTAATTGGTTTTTGAGCTTAGAGTCTACACAAAATTTTGTGAAACATACTAATCCACTACATATATTTTTTGACAAAATAAAGAATATCTCATAAAATATAAACTTTTCTATATTCACCATATAAGGTCTTAGTGTAGACCGAAACTCCGTAATTTTTTTATAAAACTAGTTTTTAGCTATTTTTTAGATATCTTCGAAAATATGAAGAAAAACATAAATTTTTTATGTACGATTACAATACTTCACATAGCTTGTATGTAAAAGTAAAAAATAAATAATAATACGACGCTTATTCCTGTTTTTCAGAAGCTTAACTTCTCAAATTTGAACTCTGCATTCAAAAAATCGAAACAGCCACAATGATTCTCATTTCACGTTCGAAAGGATTTCCCACTTTTGTTTTTATGGATGTCAAATAACGAGAAAGTTGACTCGCATAAATATGATGTCGAAAAAGTAACCAAACAAGAGAGCTTTTTTGGCCAGCTTCGGGTATTCTTGCATCATTTGATCCAAAATTCAACTGGATTATGGGAAAAAATTCTAATTTCCATTTCCACATTCCATCACTTGATCTTTTAATTAATAAGCTGTTTCTTCCATGTTTGTTGGAATCTCAGTATGTTGAAAGAAATTTCACTACAAGCTTCTCTCATAAGAACTAAGTAATTCGAGGCACCGAGCGATGCTCGGTAACTTCTTCCTTCAGTTAAAATCTTTATTTTAATATTATTTTTAATTTAAAATTCTGATAAAAAGGTCGATTTTTATTTGAGAGCCGTTTTCAAATTAAGAAAAATACAAATATATATAG
The DNA here is from genome assembly GCA_024734495.1 of Forficula auricularia. Classification (NCBI taxonomy): domain Eukaryota; kingdom Metazoa; phylum Arthropoda; class Insecta; order Dermaptera; family Forficulidae; genus Forficula; species Forficula auricularia. Next base: position 36,463,362 of record JALMQS010000099.1, on the reverse strand, counting down.
TATTCGCCCACTGTACCCCCACCCCCGAAACCTCGCCCTACCCCGGATCCCCCACCACTACACTCCACCTCCTGCACCTGTTTTGATTCAACCATATGATTCATTTTTATTTCATCCAATTGTTAATAAATAAAACCTATCAAAATGTGTTGTTTTTTCAGAAAATTGAGACCTGCTTATGCGAAATATATTTTTAAATAAATTCTTGATTATTTTTATTCTATTAAATAAATAAAGTTCTTTTATAAAAACAATTATAAAACGTTCATTAATATTTCTAACGTTTAGTGGAGAACAAAATATGTTAAAATCCACAATCACTATTCTTCAAGGCCTTTGAGAACAAAAGAATTTTCCCAACCCATCGTCTGCCTGGGTACAAAGAGAAAAAGAGAAACCCTTTAAAAATCTCAAAAGATTGCTATTTTCTACCATGAGAGCAATAATTAATTTGATTACGAAAAAACCCATCAAAAACAATTTTCTCGAAGATGAGACCGTGACAGATCGAATTGTCACCTCCAAAAACTCCCTAACCCGGGAATTTCATCAAAATAGGTAGAGTCGTTTTTCAAAATATAACCAAGATACAAATATATAAACAAACAAATATATTATATCAAACAAATAAATATACAATTTTTGCTCTTTTAACAAGAGTAGATTTACCGACTTTACAATTTCTCTGATTTGGGAGATGTAAAGAAAAGTGTTATTATTATATTTCGATCAACTTTCTAGTACCTACAGAAGGAGACTAATATGTATATCTATGTATAATAACTTTTTGCTGGTATAGTTTATTCGTATGCGATCTATTACATCGAAAATATTTAGAGCGAGTTTACTCAGAAAAAAATACGAAAAAACTGAAACAAAAACAGACAGATAAAACAGACATACATATGGATATATACGTATTTCATATTTATAATTATATAATATACTAAGAAACATATTTTCAATCTTAAAACATTCATTATCTGAATACTGAATTTTCCAAATATTATATGGTATAAGATATTAATTAAGCAATTTAATATTCTTTAGCTCTAACTCAAGCACACTCATTTCGACTTGTCCTAATAAGAAAAAGAGATAAATTTGGAGCCCATACATTTTCATTAATAATTTTTTTACCCATTCGGGCTTAAATATGTCTAAATTTTATCATCTGACCTCATTTTAAGTTGGTTCTCATGTCAAAATGTTTAAATTTTGATTTCGAATATATTCATATAAAATCCCATTCATAGTGGGAAAAAAGAGGGCGATATAATGCTTTCCCTCTCTCTTCTAACGAAGTATATTTTTGTTTTTTAATAATATAAATAAATAAATAAAGTCAATTTGGTCAAGAAGTCAACCATTAGATTGTATCAGTACTCAATTGCTCTAGAATTGCCCGTTTTGTTTATTTCCAATTACAAATATTTAATAGATTTTAAATGATGAAAATTGAGACTATTTCAAACGAGTCCAGACACGAATGGACAAGTTGAGACGCGTTGGCGGATTAGTATGCAAAAAAATGTTTTCTCGTATATTTCGAATTTATTCATTTTCTCTGATGAAAAAATAACAATTAAGTAAAAAAAAAAAACAATTATTGATTCCTATATAAGATATAAATTATTTTTATTTGGTATAAATGGTTTTATTTATACCCGAGGTTATACCTAATGAGCTGAAAATTGGTATGCAAATATGAATTTTCACATTACAATCCACCAAATTTTAATCTTATACCTGAAAACGTTTCCTGAAAGAGATAAATAATTTATTGAATTTTTATTTTACAGTAATGGTGTTGTTGTGAGACCAAGGATGATATCGGCTACTGCTTTGGCACTATTCCTACTCTATGATTTTACGACACCTTTGGTGGCCACCCTGAGTGGTCAACATGTATGCCAGAGACAAGAATTGTAAGTAGTTTTCTTCCTTATTTCTATTAATAATTCATATGAACTTTGTATCGAATTATTTTGATCATTATTCATTACTGTTATCTGTTAAGAGTGGAAAATTATGGAAAAACTCTTTTGTTAAAATAAAATATGTTTAACTTCGCACCAACATCAGACTTTCTAAAAATTATGAAAAACTCAGAAGTATGCGAAGCATTGTTCAAATTCTATTCATGATACATAAGCACATATTTATTTAAAAAAATTTACAGAGATTACTCATATTTATTGGATCTTGTGAATTTAGGAGAACTTAGATAAATGTGATCAATCAATGCTTATCACATCATTATTTTCAGGCCCATTTCTAGGATGATTGACTTAAGATTTGGGTAACATATTTATACCAATGAATTTCTTTGAGCCATTTAAAAGATTCTTAAGTCAAGTAAAGAAACAAGAATGTATTTTATTTGATTATTCTCAAGTAATTGTTTGTTTAAAATTGAGGGCGTTGAAAACAAATAAAAAATAAAAAAATAAGTTTAACAACTTGTTTTAATCATAAGTTTCCTGTATTTCAGCGGTCGGGGAACCGGGGTAAATTACCCCAAATGGGGTAACAATGAAACTATCGGGAGTAATAAGGACATTTTTAAAATGTTCTATTTTATAAACCATTATAGTATTTTAGTTTGAATTATGTTAATGTTACAATTTTTATTTACTTAGAGATAGTTTTCATATAAATTCCAATTAATTCAATAAATAATAAATAATATACATTTATAAAACTAAAGATTTGAGCATCTTTTTTTTGAAAATAGTTGGAATGTTTTTCAAAAAATCAGCGCGGGTACAGATTAACCAATGTTTTTTACTATAAAAGAGAAATAATTCAATCTTTAGGACAAATTATAAGATTTTAGTAGAAATATTATTAAATTTCAATATCAGAGGGATTCATCCCCTCAGGAGTCGAACCTGAGAACTAACATGCTTGCCGGGCAGACAGTCAATCAGCTCACACCCTCGAGACAAAAAACCTCTCGCCGATAGTAATTTTTTGATTTCAAGTTTGAATCTTATTTAGTTTACGAGTACAATGCTCTGATAGTATAAATTTACTATATGTTTTTACAGTGAGCATGTTAGTTCTCAGGTTCGACTCCTGAGGGGATGAATCCCCTCTGAAATCGCAATTTAATGATATTTCTACTAAAATCTTAGAATTTGTCCTAAAGATTGAATTCTTTCTCTTTTAATATACATTTATCTTGCTTTTCAGAATGTTGGGGTAACAGCGACCTACACAAAAATATTTTGGGGTAATGGCTAAAAAAGTTCCCCGACCTCTGCTGTATTTGTTTCAGTCGCGAATCGAATGCAGATGATTTTCGTCAAATATTAAGTGAAAATAATATCCGAATTTATATATTTCTAACTTGAAATAGTGAAGTTAATTTTCTCATTAATATATCAAAGAATAATTAACACATTAACGAGAATTGTTAATGTGTTGAATGTGTTGAATGTGTTAATTATTCTTTGATATATTAATGAGAAAATTAACTTGTTTTAAATTCAAAACTCTTTAAAATTAACTTTTTTGTAGTTTTTCTGTGTTTTTCCATTTTTCCATTTTTGGCTCCCTCAAACAATTATAGTATAAAGGTCTTTTATTTTAAATAGAAATTTCTCAACGAGCGATCGGTAAAATACGCCTGAATTTTAGTCTTCCTTACTTTAAATTTAAATTGAAAGAAAAAGTAAATTCTTTTACTAGGTACGCTCCTCATAAAACTAATTTTCTACTTCTTTTCTTGATTTATCGTGAATATAATAATTCAGAAAAACAGGCACAAAAAACCAAATCACGATTGAAAATTTCGCTCCACGTTTCGGACATGTTTAAAATTAATGAGCAAAAGAAATGAGTGAATTCTGGCTGGCTTAAGTAATTTAAATACAAAAACTACTTACAATTATATTTTTGTCTACATCTAATGGTTTTGAGCTCCTTATTTATTTATTGATTTTATGAGATTCCTAAATTTTTGTAATCTCAAAAATTATTGAAATTCGAATTTGGTGTCTTGTACCTCAAATATCAAAACTTAATTTGTGTTTGATTAATGTTTTTTGTTTTTAATAATTGTAACTAATTCTAATAGAAACTATGTATGTAATACCCAAATCCCTCAAGATCAGGGGCGAATCTATATATGGACTTTTTGGAATGCATTCCAGGGCCCTGTGGATAAAAAGGGTTCCCAGCCCCCCATTCAAGACAATTGACAATATTGCGAATTAAAATGGAGTATATAGAAAACAAATATAGGACAACAATGGTCTACATTATTTATCAGTTCTTTACATAAATTGTGATTTAACAAAAGACGTTACAATGTGATAAGCAAATAATTGAATTTGCAGGTCAGAAATGCACAAAGGTTGCTTTATGATTTATATAACTTAGCTACACATAACCTGTTAATTTCTTTTGCAATAATGTCTTACAGTTTCTGTTTGTGTATCTATAAGTCATATTAAATAAATAAAATATTTTAGAAAAGAAAAATTGATTTATTGATTGTTTATATAAATTAAAAAAAATGCAAATCTTTTATAAAAACAATCCAGAACACGTTTATTTAAAATCAAATCAAACGTTTCGGGAAAATTTCTCCCTTTTTCAATGGTAAAAAATTTGCAAAAAAAAAAAGAAAATTTCAGAGAAAGCAACATTTTTTTCTTTTTTGAAAATTTTTACCATTGAAAAAGTGAGAAATTCTCTCGAAACGTTTGGTTTTTAAATAAACGTGTTCTGGATTGTTTATATAAAAGATTTGTATTTTTTTTCCTATACCGTATACATGATTATAGAAAACAGTTTTTTGACAAAATGGCAATTAGTTTGAAAGATATTAATTTGCCGATGGTAATAGATTCAAATCATAAGTTGTTGTCATCTATTAAATTCGATGGAATGGAATATTTTTAATTATATGTCAGAGGGGTTGTTTTTCACCCCCTCGGGAATCGAACCCGAGTGCCAGTAACAGCAATCCGGGCCATCTGGCTCACCTGTAGGATGCGAACCTCTCTGACAATTTAATAGATGACACCAACTTATGATTTCTTGGCAATTAGTTTGATTAATTAGGTGGCCCCTTAGTAATGTTAGCCCATGGACCCACAAATTCAGTGTCCGCCCATGCTCAAGACTCAATCTAGGAACGATGTATAAATATAATGAAAAAACAAGTAAAGATAATGAGAGAGATTTATACATAGGTACTTTTAATAAATATTTTTTGTTTTTGTTATAGATACAATAAAACAATCCAAGTTGTTGAGGAGCGTCCATTTAAAGTTAGAAAGAACACTTGGTGCCTGAAAGTGCCGCCACGATGTACAGAGGATCGACAAGAAATGCGCGAAGTAGTTATAAATCAAGTGGTCGAGGAGATCCGAAACGTTTCCGAATGTTGTACCGGATTTGTACCGGTGCCTATTGGAGAGCCGATTTCTTGCCTGTCTTCGTGCCTGGATAAGTCACGATGCCTACACGGATTCTGTGGAGATTACGATCAGTGTCTCTGTAATCCGGGTTATCACGGCGACTTCTGTCAAAAGAGTAATTCTATTTTATTTTACACCCATTTATGAATTGTCTAAATAACTAACTAATAAATAAATTTGTAGAAAAGTTTGAAAAAAATCACATTTTTTTAATTTGTAAATTTATTATACAATTTAATTAAACATTTTAAAAACCTTCCTGAATCAAAATTGTTACTGAGAATTTCTTTTGATGTAGTTATTCACTTATACTCGAGACAATTAGAGGTTTCTTTTCATAGAAAGAAGTTAAAGGGTTAAAAATGTTTTACTGGTGTAGTTTCCCTTTCTTTATATGAATTTGTTAAGGCAACTTTAAGTATTTTTTGTTTGTATTTTTCTGATCTTTTTCAAATCGATTCCGAATGACAATATAATTTATTCATTAAAGTAGAAAATAAAAGTGTGTCATCTGCTGGAAAAATAAATTTTTTAATTTATTTATAAAGATACTATAGTTTCGAGGGCTTGTCTTTCTCAGTCTATTACAATTGATTCAAAGGAATGTGATTCAATTATAATAGACTGAAAAGAGGACAAAACCCTAAAAACTTTAGTGTCGTTATAAATAAATTGGAAAATTCATTTTTCCAGCAGAAGACACACTCTTTTATTGTCTCCTTTAATTTATAAAAATTCTGCTACTCTCGGAAAAAAGATACTTTCAATTTAATGACAATATAATCATTAAGTTACCCTAGGTTTCAGATAATTCACCCCTAAAGCCATTTTCAAAAAAAGTTGCAAAAATTCTAAATAATAAATTTTAAATTTTAGTATAATTTTTAAAGTAAGGATGTGAAGGCCAGAACTTTTTTATCATACATCTCTGAGTGTGACTCACCTTTCACTTTTGCAAAGTATCGTTTAATCGGTAGGGATAAAAATAAAATATACTTTTAGTTTTTTATAGCCCCTCTTACCTTCAATGAGCCTTCTTCTAGCTACTACCCTGAAAGAAATGATTGTAATTAACTACGAGTTTTTTTTAAAATTTCCGAAAATATTTTTTTTTTATAAATTTGATTAGTAACATTGATAAAGCAGATCTACTCAATAGTAAAGTTATTTATTTTTAATAAAATGATGATAAGGAGATATTAATTAAATTAAAGTAAATTAATATTGTTCATTTCTCTTCAAGATATTTATTTGAATTTGTTTTTTCTCAAGTGAACATTTATATCCAAAGACGTAGTAGCTATCTAGAAGTAAATTACTCTACTTTAATAGATCTAACATATTATTTAGAATTTACAAAATGCACTCATTATTTCACTGTCAAAAAAATTCTCTATGTTTACTATATAATAATTTGACAACACGTGTATAACAAGTGTGCGCTAGGTCAGTTGCCTATCTCACAGGCGAACTATCCAGTTTTCTTACAAGCCACATGGTTAAACACATACATCTATATAAACATAATTAGTCAAGCTCTTTTTTTCTCATTTTGAAACGATTTACTATTATGTATGCATAAATTTTTTTGAAGTCATGCAATAGCGTGGTGGCTAGAGCGATCGACTAATAAATTTCAGTCAGAAAATATTCATCTGCTTTTTTCAGCTGACAAAAAGTAAGCCCTTTGGTAATAGAAGGTAACGAGAATCATTCCAGTGAACAATTTTTCAAAATGATTACTATGATTGGAATAGTCCCCTTAGACTTGGCCAAAACTCAAAAACGGGAATGTGTCTGTGAAATTATAACATAATATAATATGCTGTTTTTCATATTATGAAATGAATTTTTATTTATTTTAATGTATTGTTATTTTATTATAGCGTAAAGTGTAATAGTATTTTAACCCATTAAAACACTTACTTAAAAAGGGTAAAATTTAGTAATAAATTATTTGATTAAGAGAAATCAATAAGATTGTCCTCTGCTTGATGCAAATTTTCAAATTATTAAATACATAAATAATAATATATAATGTATCATATTTGAAATTTGTTTGAGACTATAGTTTCGAAACTTCATCATCAGTCTTTTAATTATAAATATTTTATCTGTTATTTCCCATTGAAAGACTGATGATGAAGGTCAAATCTTTGTAACTATACAAAATTAAAATAAATAAATAAATTATCCTTATTTAAGCATATTTATATTTGGTATATAAGGTTATTTTTATCAAGCAGAGAACAACCTCATTGATTTCTATTTTTGAATAAACAACTCTGCTACTCTCAGAAGAATAAAATTTTCAATTATTTAAATCGTTTGCCCGAAAAAAGTTTGTAGTGAAAAGAACTAGATTTATTGTTATACACTTTTAATGGAATTATGCTCCTGAAATTCATATGAAAAAATATAAGGAATTTGTAGGGACAGGCAGATATCATGTGAAAAAATAGGTGTCATTTTTTACAAAGAACATAGAGATTTAAAGCTCTGAGAGAAACTTTAATTCAAAATGTTAATCCGGGTCATCATACTACCTACTACACCTCTTAGAGATGATGAAAGTGAAAGCATTAAAAATTAATAAACAAATAAATAAATTTTACTTTTGCAAATCTTTTTAAGAGAAAAATACTAAATGTTTCTTAAAAAAAAAAAGAAGAAAAAAATCTATTTTCCAAGTCATACATACTTACATCTCATAAATTGTTTTCTTCAATATTTTAGTATATCTATGTATAACTATATATCTTGTCGTTTGTCTTTATTTATTTACGTATTTTCTTTCCTCTTTTTTCTTTTAATATTGTTTTGAACAATTTTTATGACTTGTTTTATAACCATTTTGTTTCTGTTTCAATGAAATATTATATTACACATATAGAAAAAAGGGTAGAACAAAACCCTTTTATATAATATATATGAAGAGGGCAAGAGAGAGAAAAGAAAAAAAGTAAGATTGTGGGGAGTATTTTTTCAAGTTAAACTAGATGACTGGAGAAAATTTAATAAATAAATAAAAAAAGTTAACATTTTCTTTTGTCTTTCAAAACGTTTTGGCTTCTAAGTCATTTTTCAAGTCGATGTAGGAAGAGCTAACTCAAGTGATCAATCTCTGAGAATTAAAAGCAGTAATCTTGACAATTTTATTCTTAAAAAAATATTATCAGCTGACCAACAAAATTGGTCATTTGTTTGCTAATCATTTTTTTTTTATCGAATACCCTTCCATTAAGTTAAACTGCAAAAACTGCTAACTACAAATTTCCCTCGTTTCTTTTCTCTCTATTACCCTCTTTATATATAAAATTTCATCTTTCACCATTGATGGCCTAGGCTGAAGGTATCTTTTGCAGCATGTTAAAAGTGAAAGAAATGCATGGAATAGACCATTTGAGTCTTTGAGAATTTATAGGGGAAAAAATATTAATTTTCAAAAAAATGAATGCATTTTAAATAGTATATTTTGAACTGAGTTAAAAGAGTATATTTTCGTGTGAATATCTCAAAAAAATTACATTTTTAAACCTCTCTTGAAAGGGTAGTTGATGATTTAGGGTCAATCTAGCCCTAAATAAATTAAAATTTCTACGCGTTAATCTCAGTGCCATTAAAGATATCTATTTTATGCAATCAAAGTTCGACAAGTGAATTATCACCAGGAAACTTTACAGCGTTATTTACGTCACTTCCATAATGGATTGTTCTTTTGCTACAATTATTTATTAATAAAATATATATATATAAAATTAAAAGTCGTCTATAACCACTGAAATTTATTTGAAAGCCTTAAATAGGAAACTCAAAGGCTCAAACTCTTTTGTTTATGTATAAGTTTAAGGAATTGAGAATTCAAAACCAATTGGTGAATAATATGTTAAAATTAAGATTACAAAATAAATTTTTAGAATAAGTCTACAACAGGGGTTCACAAACTTTTCCGAGTAGCGCCTTTTTTCAATTAAAATGTTTCCATGCCTCCCTAATATATAATATTTATTTTGACCGCGGAGGAGGGGGCCCTCTCTTACAACAGATAAGTAGATGACAAAATTGGTTTATATAAACGGTGGTAATATTTACAATTCTTTCTCTCTATTTACAGTAGTAGCTTGTTAAAATTTATACATATTATGTCAAATCAATAAAATAAATGAAAAAAATAAATAACCAAATAAACAAATAAATAAATAAGGAAAAGTACATATACCGCATATCAAAACAAACACTCTATTTAGTCTCTCTAAAAACTCTTGTATTAGAATCGTAAAAAATATCTTGAGAATTAATAGATTCTTTTTCTATGAAAATCCTAAATTCAGACCATAGAGGGGACCATTTGTATATATTTCAAATTTTTTATAGGATGTCAAAGTTAAATTTTTCGGATTATATCAAAACAAATAGCGTATTTCGTCTCTATAAGTTCTATAGTATTAGAATCGATAAAAATAATTTGGGAATTAATATTTTATTTTTCTATTAAAATCCAAAATTCAGACCTCAGGGGGGACCGTTTGTATATATTTCAGATTTTTTCAAGGGTGTCAAAGTTAAATGTTTTCACTTTATGTGGGTATATGTCTAATCGTAAGTAAGAGATAAAAATGAATAATAATATAATTAAATTTTTAGCTTCTCACTTTGTTTTTTTTTCTAGTTGCGCCAAATGTCTTGTTTCAATTAATTATTCAGCTTCGCGGCGCACCTGAGAAGAGTCCACGGCTGACAGTTTGGGAACCTCTGGTCTACTAAATTATTTTTATCAATGTTTCCTTATCGAAGCTTAAGTTTAAAACAAAGGTTCAGATGACAGGAACTTTTCAGATGCCTGTCATCTCGATTGGCCATTCAGCTCTATCTACCAGCTACCTTGGTTAGTGGTAAAAGCATTTAGCTTTGCGACATACAACCGCCCCTAAGCGAGTCGCCTTGTCTTTAGTCTCTAAGGGCCGGTTGTATGTCGCAAAGTAAATGCTTTTTACCACTAACCAAGGGTAGATGGTAAATGGAGGGGCTGGGATGGCCAATCAGATGACAGGAACTTTCTCCTAGTCGCCTCCGGTGTGGCCGTAGCCTTAAAGATTGACGACAATACCACTAATTATAAATTTAATAGGCTATTCGATCAATGATTTCTCTCCCACGCAGACTTGTATGGGTTTTGGTAAACTATGTCAAGTGGGAACCTCTCAATTTCATCCATGCTTTTTGATGTTTCTGTTTAGCGTGCCCGATGGGTCGTTGGGGCCCCAACTGCTCCAACCCCTGCCATTGCACCACCTGTCACCACCAGACAGGTCTCTGCTATGACACCAATGCCACTTGGCGGTTAACAAGCTCGTCGACATCGACGACGTCAACGTCGACTTTCTCGCCCTTGACCATTGAACCATCCACACCTAGCCCCTCTGCATCATCGGATTGGGATGATCACTTGTCAATAGAAGATATTGATAGCGAAGAAGAACCTTTCATAAACAATCAATGGCAGATTACAACAAATAATGTTGAAAGTGAAAATGAATATGATGGAGGATCCGTAACATATGATTCATTTGACATTCCAAATAGTTTAGTGAATAGAAGTGAAGAAACATTAAAAAACAATACGCTCAAAACGTCTACCACAAGGTAATATCACTTTTGTTGACATGCTCTTTATCATACTCTTATTTATTTTACTTCACTTTTTACTTTACCATACAGGATATTGTCAAGTATTGTAATCGTGCATGAAACAATTGTTTGTTTGTTTTTTTTGCTTCTTTTTTTCAAAAACGGCTGAAACTATTTTGATTAAAAAAATTGAAAGAAATCATGGTTTTTCGGTGTACAAAAAAGCCGTTATAAGTGAACATCGAAAAAATGATATTTTTCGCGATATTAATTATTTTGTCGAAATGTCTCTTAGTACGTTAGGTAGTACATTACCAAATTTTTGGGGACACACTAGCTCAAAAACTAGTATGAATATCAAAACGAAATTTCATATGTAGTTTTGGTGCATTGAGATTAAGAGATGATTAGATTTTGGTTCAAATGGAACCCAAAATTAAGGGCGGCGTGTAAAAATTAAAATTATAAGATTTTCAAACTAAAAAAAAAAAAAAAAAAAACAAGAAAAATGAAATATACCATAAAATGAACCTATAATAAAAAAGAGAATAATTATTTGCTTAGGGGGCCAAAATGGGTGGGGGGGTCAAAAAAACCACAATATAAGATGTAGACCCTTTAATCGATTTGTACGAAATTTCGTATATGCACCGTATATAACCTTATGAAAATGATTCACTATGTGAAATTGATGACCAAAAAAAAAGGGGGGGGGGGTTAAAAATATTTTCAAACAGAAATCTGGATATTTATAATAAAATAGTCTCATAATTATAAGGTGATATTATTAATTGATAATGGATCCAAAATTAAGAGTGGGGGGAGGGTGGGTTCTTTCGTAAATTATAAATTATTTTAATTCAATATTAAATATAAGAGAGAAGCAAGGTGTATGGTAAAGACATGTGGATGGCCACATCAGTTTATTTAAAAATTAGGGAAAATGAAACACGTTTTAGTTTTTATTTTTTGAAAAATAAATTTTTTAAGAAGATTTGTCTTTGTATTGTAGAACGAATGAAAAGATGAACTTAATAAATACGCACTGTTAGATTACTAGTTCAAATGATGTAAAAAAAAGATGAGATCAACAATGAAGTTCAATTCTCTAGAAGATTTGATCATAAATGAATTTAATGAAAATTGGTTCAATTTGTTTCTATAATAAATTGTTCGCAAATGGTCAAAAATCCTTCCAAATCGATTTATTAGTTACTATTTAGACTTTAGGGGCAATTATTAATTTTATATAATTTTATATATGATTATTTCTAAAAAGAAAGGATGAATTGGTGGAAAAGTGTTTATGATTCAAAATTTTACTAGCCAAGGCAAGATGTTCTGTTAGTTTTTTGGCGGATATCAGAATTGCATCGTGAATTGAAAAAGAAGAGAATCCAATATTTAAAATCAAGGAAATAAATATGACATACTATCTTTTCTTCCTGTTTTACATTACATGCATTCACTTACATAAAGGGTGTTTTTTTAGAGGTTTTAACTTTAAATTAAAATAAAACAAAGAAAAATATTTTTAATATCAATGAAACTGGCTTTATTGGAAAGATAATTGTATGCCATTAATGGTTGATTATGATTTCGCCATGTGATCCCCGCGGCTGGCGCGTAGGTGGCGCAATCTGGATTTTCAATTTTTACATAATTTTCGCAGCAATTGCGGCCCTATTTCTCCAATAATTCGCCTAATGTTGTGTTCCAAGTGTTCAATCGTCTCTGGTTTATTGGCTTTTGGGATATGTCAAGTCACTTGTCTACGCCGATAAACCAGAGACGATTGAACACTTGGAACACAACATTCAGCGAATTATTGGCGAAATATGGCCGCAATTGCTGCGAAAAGTATGTGAAAATTGAAAATCCAGATTGCGCTATCTACGCGCCAGCCGCGGCGGCCACATGGCCGAAATCATATTCAAACATTAATGGTATAAAATTTCTTTCTTTCTTTCATTGCATGTTTGCTTTTGTTAAGGCCGATGGCAAGTTTGGCGGTTCCATCTTTGAACTATGACGGCGACGAAGATGACAACGAAGTTGATCACTCTCCACCATCAGCTTCGGCGCCAACTCAGCTTGTTCAACAACAACCAAGAGAACTCCTCGCCGGATTATCAGTGGCTTTAGCAGTCGCCCTTACAATTATCATTATTGCCATTCTCATTCTGGGCATTACTGCGAAACGATTTCGAGCCAGGAATTTTTCCAATTCGGACCCAACGAATTTGAACCCTAAAAAAAATATGGCCACTATTGTTAGGAAATCAGTTGGAGGTCTTCCAGTAGAAGGAACAGCCACTGCTACTGCAGTTGCCATCACTTGCAAAGCAGCCGTGGCAACCTTCGACCTACCATTGCCAGGTAAGGACCACGTACTTGGATCTTATTTATATATGTATTTATTGGTATAATATCAGGGCTTAGTCTATTTTTTAAATGCATACCCTAAGAGAAAGATAAAAGTATTTTAAGTGACGGGTCATAGTGGTCAAAATTATTTTCTAAAATAATTTTTTTTCAATACGAATTTCTAGTGTTTTGTACGACGTTTCCATTTTTTAGATTTTAACAGATCAATAAATTGAGTTATTACTTGACGAAGGCTTCAGAAACAAAACCCAAAACGTCTTTGAAACCACAAGAATACTTTTATTTTCTAATTTCCCCATGGGTGTTTCTCATGTTCCACCATGGAAGACTAGATCACATTTTCTTGATTTCGCAAGTTTAAATGTATGATTTGATTTTAGTTATTTTAAATCATATTTTTATTAATTTTGTCTTAATAATATTTTAGACTTTATTCCTTAGATAGCAAGGATGTACTCAGGGGGACACATATGGCCTGGGCACTTAAATCATTCAGGTGACTTTAGTTCAGTATTTTTAGTCCTTTTTCCTTTAAAATTAAAAAAAAAATTAAATTAGTAAATTGTGTTAGGACTCACAAGAAAAAGATTAATAATAATAATAATAATAGCGCAGAAAAAATAAAGAGACCGAAATAAAAAAGCTCAAAGTAACTAAGCTACATAAACGAACATAGCTGGCTGGCAGCAACGTCATTAAACAAACCCTGAAAGATTCAATTTTTCGTATAATATGGTTGTCTAAATACAGGCGTTCCCATCAAGTGCTGCCATCTACTAATTTCATAGCGACCAAATTGGTAAATAATTATAAACATATTTTAAGCAATAAGAATAATTTCTAATTATGTTTATTCTTCAGAAATCTTAGAAATAAAAAAAAAATCTTCTCTTAAATATAAGATACGCTCCATTGGAGGAATAATGATGACAAAACCTCCGAAACTGTTTAAATAAAAAATTGAAAGAAAATGTCAATTTTTTAATGTCTTTATCATATTTATGATGAGTTGGTAAACAGCGAAGAATTTGGTTAGGAAGATGAAAACTTGTGGATTTCAAACTTTTCTTTTCAATCTTTTTAATTAAAGTGGCCAGCTTAATATTACAACAGGTTAGTTTATCGTAGACATCTTTATTTTAGATTTTAGCGATATCCTCCTCTTTGAAACATTTTCTTGTGATCTAACGTATGTTTTTTTACTAGGTGAAAAATTCAATCCCATAATCAACCCCTTTTAGTCGTCTCTTTGGCAAACAGGGTATTCTGTGAGCCAATTCTAGCCCCGGTCCACACTCTCGGGTAATTCCTACCCAAAACTTTAAAATCCAACGTAGAATAGTTGTTCCTCTAATATTAGATCAAATGAAATAAATTAAAAAAAAAAGTATTTTTAATCTAGGAAAATGACTCAAATGGGGGCAGATATAATGATCTCTCTTTCTTTATATCAGCTAAGGGAAGGATTTCAAATACAAGTTCAGACCTGTTTTAAACTAGTAGAAGATAATTTCTTAATTAATTTATTTATTCTAGGAACGGCCTTTTGACTATTGCACATGAACTAAATGGATACTCGTTATTAGATATAGAGAGAACATTCAAATAATTACAGAATTTGTAAATGTTTAGAAATAATTAGAATCGAGATATATCTTTAAGAGATCAATTGTTGATAGAAGTAGACTTTAAATTTCTAAGAAAATCACAAAGCGGTTGTTATCTACTAGATCCGAGATGGAATGTATTATTTTTGTATATATAATATACGAGCCCTGTCCCATCTCAATTGGCTCATAAATATTTTTTCTTTTTAAATAAAATTATGCTAATTCACGGTAAATTTAATTTAAATATTTATTTTTATTATCATTTGGAACAACATTTTAAACAATTTAAAACATTTTATTGTAACATTTAACTTAAAATTATTTTTTAATTGTTAAAAACAAGGAAAACATACAAAATCCAAAACCTTTACCACTGTGTGACGTCGCCTTTATTTTTAATTACGGCTTGAATTCTTTTGGGCAACGTACTTATTAAGTTTTGACACTCATCTTGAGTGAAAGTATCCTAAATATTTTGAAGTTTGTGTTTTAATTCGACTACGTTTCTAGCTGGTTGTATTCGTAATAGCTTTTTCATTGTGTGGCAAAGAGTTTCTATTGGTGACAAGTCGGGACTGTTTGCCACCCACTCCAAAAGTGGAACATTATGATCAGAAAGCCATTTTAAAGATTTTCTTGATGTATGGCAGGCCGCCCCGTCTTGTTGGAACACAAAATTATTATTATTCTGCAATGCATCTGCCATTGTTGGAAGTAATGATTTTTTTAAAATCTCTAAATATTTATTGGTATTTACAATTCCATCAATGAAGTGAAGTTTTCCAACAGCTCTAGCAGACATTGAACCCCATACCATAACTGAAGCAGGAAATTTTACTTTCTTTTTTAAACAATCTGAATTGAAAGCTTCATTTTTCTGACGAATAACTCTGCTTCGATTGTCCCCAACACAAACTTCAAAACGAGACTCATCACTCGTCCAATTAATGTGACTTTTAGACCATTTAAGCCGGTTTTCCTTTTGTTTTAATGTCAAGAGTGACTTTTCTTTCGCCTAAAAAAAATTAGTAAAATTACAAAAAAATAAATTTTGGAATAAGTTGCAATAAAATTACCTTGTAAGTTTTAAAACCTAACTTAAGGCCTTCTCTATGGCACGTGGATCTTGAAACACTTCGTCCCACATCATCGCTCCAAAGAACAGATAATTCACCATAGTTCGAACGCCTGTTTTTTCTAATAATCTTCTTTAATGCCCGTCTATCAGCATCTGATATTTTGGATTTCGACGCATACCGAGGTTTTTAGCTATTGTACCCGTTGTTTTATAAACTCGAATAATATTTCTGACAGTAAACTTTGATAAATTAACTAGATCGCCTATTTCCGCTTTTGATTTTCCCTTTTTAAATAAATTGATAATAATTGAGCGAATTTTTTCATCAACAACCTTTCCACGAGTCATTTTTACTAATAATAAACAAAACAAACTTTCTTTTGTTGGAAAAAGGCAAAGCCTACTTGATTACTTCACATATCCGTAGATTCATAAAAAAAATCGTGAAAAGCAAAGAACTATTTTTTATATAAAAATATGTTTTTAACAATTAAAAAATAATTTTATGTTAAATGTTACAATAAAATGTTTTAAATTGTTTAAAACGTTGTTCCAAATGATAACAAAAATAAATATTTAAATTAAATTTACCATGAATTAGCATAATTTTATTTAAAATGAAAAAATATTGGTGGGCCAATTGAGATGGGACGGGGCTAGCATAAGACGTTGTTTTCAAACCCTCGGAAATCGAGCTCGAGTTCTTTAATTACCTGATTTCACTAAAATTTAAACAAAAATATAAAAAAACATTTATTTTCTATACTGGTAAGCGTAGATTTTGAATTTATATTCTAGGTCAGTGTTCCGCAAAGTGTGTGACGCGAATAAATATAGGATATAGGGGTAGATATTAAGGGTTGTTTACCTTTGGGTGAGTGCTGGTGTCTTCTGCTGTTGCTTAGATGAATTTTCAACCACAACTAAATCGAAAATTCCAGTTCGAAAAAATCCCGTTTTTCGATTAGATTATCAAAGTGGACCAAATTTCTTCGAATTATATTCAATGGAAAACTGTCAAATTCACTTTTTAAGCGATTTTATTATTTTATTATAATAAAAAATCGATACGACTTTTATTTTTTCAATTATTTTTTCAAGTATGCATTGAAAGCTAGTATAGTGCAAGTTTTTAACAAAAAATTGTATTTTCTAGTCTCCAGTTTATAAAAAGTTTCCCGGAAGATATTGATCTAGAAATTTTAAATATAAATTGGAGAAAAAAGTAAAAACCTCTTTGTAAATATTAGTGATTTGGCGATTTTTTCTTAGTGAATAATGAATGGTTTGAGATTAAAATTTAAAACTTGGCATAGTTTTATAATATAAACTTTCAGCTATTATCAAATGTTTGATAGTTCCCCATTTATAGTTAGATTTTTTTCTAATTTTCTGCATTCTTTAACTATAAGCTCTAAAGCAGCGATGTCTAATAGCGAACAACGTGTTGTTTGCGTACCGTTTTAATGTGGCTCGCAGCTAATGTTGCATTATAAACAAATAAACATGTCCTGAAAGTTGTTCTAAAAATTGTAAATTATATTTGAGCCAGACCACTTCAGGGCCGATTATTCAAAATAGTCTTGATGAGCTTGATGCTTAGTATGGAACTTTAATATTACGTTCTGAAGTTAAATGGCTTAGTAACGGAAAATTTCTACTTCGATTTGTAGAGCTTCCTCCAGAGATAAAACTGCTTGTAGAATCCTGAAACGAAACTTATAAGAAATTAGTAATCATGGCTTGGTCAATTCATCTTTTCATACAGATATAACAATCATTTCTGTTAAGGGAGAGGATGGTATAGGTTGATCTTTAAATAAAGTAATAAAAATTTAAAAATGTTTTTAAACTTTCTTTACTTTATTTAAATAAAGATCAACCTA
Organism: Forficula auricularia; assembly: GCA_024734495.1. NCBI lineage: Eukaryota > Metazoa > Arthropoda > Insecta > Dermaptera > Forficulidae > Forficula > Forficula auricularia. Next base: position 36,445,337 of record JALMQS010000099.1, on the reverse strand, counting down.
CACCATTCCTCCCTGTGGCTACGCCCTGATATATGTATATATATATTATTTATTTGTTTGAGACTATAGTTTCGAAGGCTTGGTCTTTTTTAATCATAAATGTTATTTTTCATGGGGTCAGTATCACCTGGATGTTGAAAATTTTTTGCTCTTACTTAGCCGATAAGTCAGTCCGAAAAAAATAAATGCTTGAAAATTATTTTTCCACACATTTCAGACATTTATAAACACGATAAGAAAAAGAAAATTAAAACATTTTCAATTTTATTTTCCCAGGTGGAGCATACCAAGTAATAAAAATCATTGTGACCCGTTAAAATGTATTTTCACTTTTAGTAATGAAGTCGATATCAGGCGTGAAGACGTTATCAATCACAATTAGTTGGTTGGCATAAACGAAAACAATATTTACCAAGAAATGTACCAAGCTGTTGGCTTAATGTCTAAGTCCTTTAATTGGACGATGAAAACGAGGTTACAATCTCGAATGGACCATCATCATTTCAAAATCTTTTCAAGCCATGGTTTTTAACAATTTCATTAATTGAGTTAGAAAGAGAGTGTAGACGAGTGTGTGAAAGAAAGATATATCCATATATTACTCTCCATATAATTGAATTGTAATTGAACTGCTAATGCCACGGGTCGTTTCATTTGATTAGTTGCTTATCTCGATTCGAGTTGCGCGCAATGTCGCAAGAACCGAGGGAAGTCGTCCGACCCATTTTATCATCCGGAGTGAGACAGCGAGAGAGGAGGCGCTTCCGTTTAGATTCAATTATTCAATTTGTGGTTCAGGAAAAAATTTCCACATTTTTTTCTTCTTTTTTTTTATTATTATCGTTTCGTAAACGTTGGCATTTTTGAAGAAAATTAAAATTTAAAAAAAAATTACAAATAGTCTGAAATAAACACGATGACAAAACATTGGTTATTTACAACGGATCAATTACAAACATGGAAATCTAAGAAAAAACAGGGTTGTTAAAAGAACCACTTTTTTAGATTTTGATAGGTACCAGGGTACTGGTCTAAAGTGGTTAAAATCGTCCAAAAATGGTTATAACCACATTTTTTTTAGTATTTTACTATATAATTGTATGTTCCTTTCATTTTATACTTTTATTCAATCATAGAATATACAATAGTAATAGTTATATGTGTTTTTACTTTATCCAATGCGAAACATGGGGAAAGTATTGTAATCGGTCTCGCGTCAAGCGCGACTTCAAAGGGTCCTCAGGTAAATACTACGGAACCCATGGACTCAATTAAAGTCACAAATTGTAGTATTCAATTAGGTTGAATTTTAGCACGTGACGGTTTTGCCAAAAATTACATGGGGTCTCGTCGAGAGGCCAAAAAGTGCGATTTATTGGTAACCATTGCTGAAGACATAGAGGAATCGACTTAAAATCAAAAATAGCGATTGATTCTCATCTATTGAAGGAGACAATAAAAGAGTGTCTTCTGCTGGAATTATAAATTTTATTTATTTATAACGAGACTATAGTTTCGAGGGCTCTGCCCTCTTCATCAGTCTATTACAATGTATTCACAGGAATTAATTTATGAATTCGAATTTATGCCCTCGAAACTATAGTCTCGTTATAAATAAATACAATTTATAATTCCAGCAGAAGACACACTCTTTTATTGTCTCCTTCAATATATAAAAATTCTGCTACTCTCGGCAAAAACTTTCAATTTGATTCTCATCTAGTACTTGAGGAATAGTCATTCTATATTGGATTTTAGACGTTTCGTTTTTTATTGGTAACCATTGCTGAAGACATGGAGGAATCGATTTAAAATCAAAAATAGCGATTGATTCTCATCTATTACTTGAGGAATAATAATTCTACATTAGATTTTTGGCGCTTCGATTATTATTGGTAACCATTGCTGAAGACATGGAGGAATAGGCTTAAAATACAAAAATAACGATAGATTCTTATCTAATACTAGAGGAATAACCTTATTGCATTCCATTTTTGATGTTTTGACTGTTAATAGCAACCTCTACTGAAAACGTGGACGAATCGACTTAAAATCAAAAGGACTAAATTCTTTTTTGGTACACAACTCAAGCTTGAGTTTATAGGTACTTACCATATATGAATGTAAGTATGAAAATATTAATCAAATTATATTATTCAAGTGGTCACTCAATAAAAACCACTGGTCAAAATAAGATAAGTCCAGGACGGTTTTAACCACCCTGGTATTGACCGAACCACCCTGATGAAAAATCAAAAATTTCTGTTTTCTAATTGACGAACGACCCTTATCGACTCTCTCAAATCACTAGATCATCTAAGAGTGTTTCCGCTCTTTCCCTATTTTATAGATATAGTACTATCCCAGCATGTGTCAGTAATTCCCTCCAAAACCTGCTTCACGCGTAGCATGCGATTTTCCGTATCTCAACATCCTTTCGCGGTTAAATTCGAAGTGCCGGACCACTACATTCTCTATTAAGGTTTGTCCCCATGACTTCAAGGTAATAGAACCCTTTGAGGTCCTGGGCCTCTGTTCGACGAAACATGAGAAACACCGCTAGTTAAGCTAGTGATCAAATTCATTTCCTGTTCCCATTTCCTACAGCCTTTGATCTTTCAACTCTACATATTTTTATTAACGACCAAGCAGATTGCTTAACCAAGGATAATGTATCTCTAGTTCGGTACTTATGATTAATAAAGTTACTTTGTTGAATGGGGAAACTTTGATTAATTTTTAAATTTCAAATCTGTATCTTTTTCAGTTTAGGGGTTACAATACTGTGATAGACTGGCAGGAAGACAGACATCTCGAGATTTATTTTTTTCTGAGTTTGTCTAAATGGAATCATTATTATATGGGAACCAGTTTTTAAAAATGTTTACCTATTCTTCCAAATTACTTATTTAAGTAAACTTTTTCCAGACTCTCTATGCAAATTTTGGTATTTTGACTTTTTTTCTGCTGATGGCTTGTACTAAAAAAGAGGCCACTTATAGTTCTGAAATTTTATGCCAAATTTTTGGCAATTAGAGCTTTCAAGAACTCCCTATATAAAGATTCATTTTTTATTATTTCATGTATTTGTCATCTGAAAGTTCTGTAGTTAGAAAGTCCATAATATAATTAGTTCTTTTTTTGGAAATACCTAGAAACACTGTGACCAAAAAGAATTTTCTACGCGTTTATTATTTATTTATATATTTTTTTTTTTTTGAATATGGGTGTCAGAATATAGACAAAGAAAAAATTGTTTGGAAATTATTTTTCTCACTGCACATTTTCAAACTAGAATTAGAAAAAAGTGAAAAAAATGGCAGATTTCGCACGCCGGGTTTACTCAATGAACGTCGATTAAAAGATGTTATCGGCAACACACAAAAAAGTATAAGGTATTTAGCTATTTAAGATTATATTTTGTTTATTGGGCCTCCGAGGAGCGGGCTGCTTCTTACAAAAATAAGATAGATATTTACAAGCAAATTCGCACTTTCAGCTTTAGAACAAATAACTAAATTTCAGAGCGGGTGGCTGAGAGCGCCAGGATAAATCCTGACTCACATTTCACCTTTTTTTCAGTATTTACAATAAATAATTATATTACTATATGTTCTTCTGCCGAAAGTGTAAAAATTAAGTAGAGATCCCCTCATCGCCCTATATGTTAAATCATTTATTGTCCTTTAGGATATACGCAGGGCGACGAGGACTCCACCGCTTTATGCCACCACACTCCCTTCCATGAGAGTGTGATGGCCTCGACCCTGACCGAGCCCGCCCTGACGCCAAATCGCTCCACAATATTGTCCATAGTATTCGAAATTTGTAAAAAATTCTACTTTTTACTAATATATTCGATACTTATTTTATAATATTATCTTTTTGGAGTATTTTATAATAAATAGTATGAGAATCACAAAAGAAGTGACATTCTTTAAAACTTATTTCTTTTATGAGTCGAAAATATTTTATAGACCTTAAGCGTCAGGTACCTACTTAATATAAAAATTTCATTAATCAATTTGATCGGGTGTACTTACTCAAATTTATTCCCTGCTTTCCTAATCCTACAACCTTCAATTCTTCAAGTCACAACTGCACATATACTCGACTATTAGATATTCCAAAGATTCCATCTCCTTCTTTCTTAGATGTCAGTCTGACTTAGTATGGTGCAGGGGTGGCCAACAAGTCGATCGCGAGGCCAATTTTGGTCGATCGTCTTCGCTCGCAATGTCTGGGGTGGAATTCCGAATTTCGTATTTTTTTAATTTTAAAATTAAATTTAAAATTTCAATAAATATTACTTTAAATATCAAAATGTTTTATTTTTATTTTTGTCACCATACACCATTCAAGACATCAAGTTTTTGTAATTTTGCCATTATGTAGTTGTGTAGAATAGAATTATTTTGCTTGGAGGTTCACAGTTAGGTTATTTCTATGAGAATGGGTCCGTAAGTAAAAAACTGTAGGAACCACTCACTGGTATAGAGGTATTGACCATTTTTGCTTTCTTATTAATTGAAAACACATGTATTTATTTTTAAAATATTTTTTTTTTTTTATTAAACCATCTAATCCACAAAACCTTCCCTTCGTCTGTAGCAATGATTATATACCATAAATAGCATATAGATAGACCAGTTCGGGATTTAAGAGAGTAAAAAGCTTTTAGTAGGTACTCTCCAAGGCGTCAAGGGAAGGATTTAGAGAAGATTTAAAATAGCATCTAAAGAGAGAGATAGATAAAGAGAAAATACTCTCATCTCCATCTCCATTAGCTCTTGACATTTAAGCCACTTGAATCAGGGAATTCGGACAGGATGAAAAAGGTTCTCTTCTTCCGCCTCTCTTCTATCAGCTCCTTCGTTTACGTTTCAAACTCTAAACAGATCTCATCCCCAAAGGATAAATTCATTCTCAATTCAATTCTTATTTAATCAAAAGAAGGAGCGTTTCCTATTGGAAAAAGACAATCAGGATCACGAAAATGAGAATGTCAATTTCATACTAATTTATATTTAAATAAGACAATAACTAGAATAAACTGATGCTTTTTCCACATCTCGCTTACCCCTTTAGAGAAGGATGTCTGCCGGATTATTTTACAATTTTTTGCATTTTCTCAATGTGTTTAAATAATGTATGAAACTTGAGGAAATCATTTTCAACTATGATTATATTTCTGTCAATGTGCCTGTCTGTGTTTCCGTATGAATTTTGTTGTCCATGATAACTCAAGAACGAAAAGTCGAAAGGTCTTGTGACAAAATGTTGGTAATTCCAATGCGGAGATGAGGTTAAATTTTGAGCACTCTCGCTTTAGAACTTCTTGTTTAAAAATTCAAAAAATATCATTTTTTCTCAAGTTAATTAAAATAAAAAATACATTTCTAATATTTTATTATATATAAGTTTATTAGTAGGCCGGATTTAGCTGGCGAGCGTGGCGAGTCTTGAAAAAGTATTTACTTTATCCGCCAATAAAATAGCATCAAAAAACCAAAATAACTGGGAACACATTTGGAAATATTGTCTAGGAATTAGACCTCGAATTAAAAACTATATATTAAAACATCAATCTTTTTTGGATTCCTGTAGTATCTATCCCACCCAAAACACTTCTGTGTGCACTATGATCTTTTGCTTCAGATAAATAAGCATAAGTTTATTAGTAAGGCTGATCTAACAGGCGAGCGTACCGAGTCTTGAAAAACTATTTACTTTATCCACTAATAAAATAGCATCAAAAACCCTAAATAACTCTAACACATTTGTAAAATTTGTCTAGGAGTTAGACCTCGAATTAAAAACTATATATTAAAACATGAATCTTTTTTGGAGTCCTGTAGTATCTATCCCACCCGAAACACCTCTGTCCACTATGATCTCTTGCTTCAGATAAATAAGCATAAGTTTATTAGTAGGGCTGTCGAACGTACCGAGTCTTGAAAAAGTATTTACTTTATCCGCCAATAAAATAGAATCAACAAATCTAAAAAATTTCTAACACATTTGGAAAAATTGTCTAGGAATTAGAACTCGAATTAAAAACTACCATATTTAGTACATTAAAAGATGAATCTTTATTTGTGAGTCCTGTAGTATCTATCCCACCCGAAACACTTTTGTGAACTATGATCTCTTGCTTCAGATAAATAAGCATATATCAAATAACGTCTAAAGTTTTTTCTTCCCTTGAATACGATATAAATTATCTTTGATTGAAAAATAGAAAATAAAACTATAAATTTAAGAAGTTTTATAAAAAGATTCTTGTTGTGATTATTTTTCTCCCTGTCTACGTGTAAATCAAATGTGTTTTTTATGTCTTTCAGTTCGTGATCTATACTTTACCCCTGTGCTGACGCAGCCCATCGAAGAAAACACCCAATTCGAGTTGGCACAGTTGTCGCTTCCACCCCCACATCTGCTTGCAGCCCGACATTCCCTTCCTGCTAGGAATCGAGGTACACTAAAAAAATAACAAGTATTTTGCATAGAGCGACTAGTTCTATCCCTTTCTCTCCTATTCTCTGTAGTATTGAATGGGTTATGTTCCAGCCTCAACGGAATCCCATTATGACGTACCCCCTTCGGCGAGGGCGAGTCTGCCAGCCAGTCCTGATCGTTCTGCCTTTGAACCGATTTATGATGAGATTCCCGGTTGGAGATTTGCCAACTCCCAACTGCCGACAACACTCCCACAGGCTGCAGCAACCTCAACGAATAACAACACATCGGTTGAAGAAGAGCCTCCTCCGTTGCCTTCTGCCAACGGGCAAAGACTTACCTCGTTCGGAGCAGTTTAATCGGCATCAAAACAACTCCTCTTTCACAACGTAAAGAAATAAATTAAAACATATTCATTCAAAAGAAAAATATTTCACTTTTTTTTTAATTGGCCTCTTACCCAGGGTTACCATACGTCCCGGATTTGGCGGGACTGTCCCGCATTGTCGTAAATAATCCCGCGCCCAGCGTATTAGGTCATATAGCCCACCATCCTAATTTTATTACTTATTAATTATTATCATTTCCTTACATAATTTGCATTAATTTGAAAGTTTCTAATAGGAAAAATAAGGACAAGTTTTTATGTGGGACTTTTTTATTCATCAGCCAACGTTTCGTCGACTTTGCCGACTTCTTCATGGCTTCAAATAGTCATGCCACACATTCGTCTAAATTTTCTTTTTATATTCGTTACCATTGAAGACCATCAGAAACACAAATTTCAAAAAATATTTGACACATTCACATGAACAATTTTTCCTTCTATTCTTTATAATAATAATTACACTAGACAAAACAGAAATACATAGAATGAGGCAATACTGTTTTTTAAAAACAATAGAATAGAATCCCTTTTTTATTATTATTTTATTGATCTTTACATTTAGAAATCTCAAATTAAATTTCTGATGGTCTTCAATGGTAACGAAGATAAAAAGAAAGTTTAGACGAATGTGTGGGATTACTAAGTGAAGTCCTGAAGAAGTCGGCAAAGTCGACGAAACGTTGGCTGATAAACAAAAAAGTCACACATAAAAACTTGTCCTTATTTTTCCTATTATAAACTTTCAAATTAATTATTAAAGGATGTGTTTATGTTTATATCGTATTAATAAGACATTTTTTCGATTATCCCATTCATCGCGACGTCGGAAAGAATATTTAGCCTTATGACAAATCGCTTGGCGTAAAGACAGGAATAGATTATTACTAGAAAATTTGGAAGCTGATGGTCAAAGAAAATTTTAGAATGTCGTGCAATGAATTTGAAGGATTTTTGAAAATCGAAAGCTCGAATATACTTATATTACAAAAAATTAAGTCAAATGAAAAATATATATAACTTTATTTGTCAGAGACTATAGAAAGATTTGATCTTGATTTTTTAATTAAGAAAAAATTTTGTTCTGTTATTTCTCATGGGAAGAAATACCCGATTGGATGTAGGTTAATTCTTACTGTTGTAGTAATAAGCTGGTCAATTCATAATCGAATGAAGCAGAGGAAAACCTCATTGATTTCACCTTTAAAACTCTGCTACTCTCGGCAAACTAAATCTTTTCAACTAACGATTAATATTTTGAATAAAATTAAAATAGGATTTTGTCGAGAAGATATAGAATTTTAATATTTAAGCTATACATTAGAGCAGTGTTTCTCAACCTTTTTTGGTTGACGGCACACTAAAAATATCTGGAATCATAAGCGGCAAACCTAAATATTAAAAAAAAAGTAAAAGTTGTATGATACAAAAAAAAAGAAGTAATTACAAATACTATTTCAAAGTTACAAAACCCATGCAATTTTAATTATTTCTCAAAAATACACATTTGACAATCTCTCGCGGCACACAGGTTGAAAAGCACTGGCTTAAAGAGCCCAGATTCTAAACAGTTCTCCGCATTGAAAATATAAAAATTGTGCTATAGAAAAAACTTTCTAAGACGATTTCTTTTTATGAATTTAATTTTTCTATTGAATGATAAAAATGAAAAAAGTAAAACTTTTTCACGACCCAGTACGTTCGCCAGTTAGAACAAGTATTTTTTCACATTATTTTCTGAATTTAATTGAAGTTCAATTAAATATTTTCTCACTCTATAAAGAGTATAAATTTGATCCAAGAGCAAAAGGCCATTCTTAGAATAATAGAAATTAAAAATTGAATTTTTAATAGTCTGAACAGGTCTTGACTTGCACTCCCTTCGCTATAAAGGAAAAGTTAGATAATTATATCGACACCCTTTTTAGTTATTTTGCTCTATCGGATTCTAATGAGTGAATCGCTCCCCGAACATTTATTAATTATGAAAAAAGTGAAAAATTTTCCAAATCCCTGGTCGGTAGATATTCCGTAGTATTTAATAATAAACTTAAATATAAATTGTTTATTTATGCCTATATTGACTTTACATTAAAATCTCAATAAAATGTTTTCTTTTTTCATTTTTGAACTGGAACTTTTAAAGCTAGAGCTGTGTTTCTCAATCTTATTTGATTGACGGCACATTAAAATATCTGGAATCATTTGCGGCACATCTGAATATAAAAAAAATGTAAAAGTTGATGTAATTACAAATACTATTTCAAAGTTACAAAACTCGTGCAATTTTAATTATTTGTCAAAAAATTTGATAATCTCTCACGCCACACAGGTTGAAAAACACTGCATTAGAGATTATTTCTTCAGTTTAATAATATTTTTATTATCATTTCTAAGGTACATATTATTGTATATTATGTATTAAATGTAAATATTTCACTTGGGTATTTATACCGAAATGCTAAGCCCGAATAAATAAAAACATTTATGTATATTAAGATGAAAACATTTATTATATTCAATATCTTGCATTTGATTAAAATTTTATATGAGGAATTTGGTGTCCGCGAGGCTAGCGTTGCCGATTTCTAAGGTGAGGATTTAAATTCAAGTCTCTCGCACACTACTATTTACAAATTTAAGCGGTTATATATATAGTTTGGCAACTAGATCTTGGAGCAGCTTAGAAAAATTTGAAGATAATAAATTTCTCTAAGCACTGGAACTCTCTCCTTATCTCCTTCTTTCCACACTATATTATAAACTTCAATCTTTCAAGACCCTGGTGAGCAGTCATCTACGTCTCCTTTCGTTTAATCACTCTCTCCTCTTCATTAAATTGTAATTAAAAAATTAATTAGTGGAAAATTCAATTTATCACCTTCCCTGTAATTATTTATCCCTGATTTCACTTATAAAATAATTGGCAATTCTACGGTAACTGTGGCGCCGCGATCTGACGATGGATTCTTATAGTACTCACCTAAATAAGACGAAAATGAAGAATAACATTTTTCGAGGTTTCGCTTAATTTTCGAGATATCCAGTTTAAAAAATAATGTTTTGTTTTTTTATTTATTTCTTTTATTTTTCAATTGTTTTTTGATAGAAACCACGGAAACCGCAGTATCACGGGGGTTCCGTGTGATGCCGCTACTGACGACGGATTTTTTTAGAAAATGAATATTAATTAAAAAATAATTAGTAAATGCCCAAAAAAATTCGAATATGTAAAAGTCGTTGCCGGTTCGGTTAAGATATATTCAGTTCGGCTCGGTTCGGGTAGTATATCTTCATTTCGGGCTGGCATTTAGGCGATTAGGTCGGCGTTAGCGTTAGCTAACCTAATAGCCTAAATGTCAGCCGGAAATGAAGATATACGAGCCGAACTGAATATATCTTAACCGAACCTTTCAAAGTTAGTTCAGGAGCCCATTTTTTATCTAAATGAACCGAGATGATAAATAGAACCGAACCTATGAAAAGTTCTAAAAGTGAAAATTGCTAACGCCCACTGGCGCTCAGTTGAGACAATTTGAGACATCACAGTCAATTTCAGTTCAAATTTGTAGTTTAAAATTTTATTTTTACTTTCCTACTTATTTTATCTTGCTCTAAAAGAATCCGTCATCAGATAGCGGCGCCACACGAAACCCGTGATACTACGGTTTCTGTGGTTTCTATCAAAAAACAATTGAAAAATAAAAGAAAATAAACAGTATTTTTTTAAACTGAATATCTCGAAAACTAAGCGAAATCTCAAAAAAATGGTATTCTTCATTTTCGTCTTATTTTGGTGGTTATAAGAATCCATCGTCAGATCGCGGCGCCACAGTTACCGTAGAATCCCCCAAATAATTCAACTAACATGCAACCATTTTTATATCAAAAATAATAATCGTATCATTTTGTTTTACAGGGATCTCAACTTCGACACATTCGACACATCAAAATTTTACAACAATCATGTTTATATTATTAATATACTTATTAGATAGCAAAATGCTAATAATAAAAAACAAATCATTATATCTAAGATATTAATTTGAACTTTATTTTCAAATTATATATACCTAATAAACGAATAATAAATATACATAAGCCATGAAATGTATGATTGAATTAATATAAAATATGTATGCTTTTTTAAACTCACCTTTTTGTTTTTATTAAAATTGAGTAAATGTACAATTTTAATAAAATAAATAAATAAATAATACAATTATATAAATATTTTTGTTATTTAATTTTTAAAAATTGAATTAAAAAAAATAAAAAATCATGACAGTTATTTAGTCACTTTGCCACGATCTAAGCGTTTTACTTAATTTTTCAATTTTTGTAATGGGATAGGGAATTCAGAAAATAATTACTGGAAAAATTGAGGTTGTTACATTTAATGCTGAATATCATTTCCCAGAGTGTTCACCCGTATTAGTTAAGGTAATAATTTAAGCTATTATACTAGAATTTATTGTTCAGGACTACAGAATCTAGAATTGAAAATAGAACAAGGAACTTTATTAATAATATATTTAAATAAAATAGAAGGTTAATTATTTATTGAGAATAATTTAATAATTAAATTATGTATGAGAGATTTGTGAGTGAGTGTATAATGTGTAAAGGTTTATAATGAATGTGTATACTGGTATTGTAGGGCTCTTTATAGGTTATTTTTGAGGATGGATATTACCGCTGTGCTATGATGAGAGGTCTGTGGTTGCGTCCTTCCTTCATTGAGTTTACTGGTGCAGGCGCAAACAAACCTCATAGACTAATACATATAATAGTCCAAGAGCTGGTGACACATTTTGACTACGGATTTGACTCAACTAGAAATAATGCGTAATAGTACCGTCTATGATAGTTGTACAGGGAATGACCAGTCTGGCTGGCTGTAGCAGGTGGACCAGGTACTGTGCGCATGGTGTGAGGGAGGTAAAAAATATGTGTTAAAAAATATTTTTGACCCAGAATGAAATTAGAAAAATTATAATCAGATAATTACCAGAAGGTATGTACAGGCGTAATAATAAGCCTAATTTAGCTGAAGATGGATGGGTGTGAGCTGGTGAGGTAGCCGATGATCTCTCAGACCTTGAAATAATGAAATGATGTCATGAATGCTTGGTGAGATAACAAGAGAAGGATCAAGGATGCTTTAGAATATAATTAAGAACGATTTTTTTTGGCTTTTTGGCTTTTCGGCCTTTCTAGCCATAAGCCAATTTACGATACTACTTATTTTTTAAAATCTGTCTCTACCCCGGGGGTCAGATTTTAGCCGGATGCCTCGAGTCGGATTCGAACCAGGGTGCACTTGGTTAACAGGCTGAGACGCTAACACCTAGCCTATCCGACCCCCGAATTAAGAAGGATATTATGATTAAGAAGAGCTTTGTGATTGTCAGGTACTACCTAACTTTGCTTCACGCCATTCCCTTTATATTTCAAAGACTATTTTTTATTGAGGAATTTAGTAAGAATTGATATTCCTTATAAATATTAATAATAATAATAATTGAATCGTAAAATCACTTGATATTTTTTACTTATTTATTTGTTGTTATGAACTAAATTCAAAATTATTTAATACAATTTTTAATTTGAAAAGGGATGCTATATTTTAAATATTACCTACGAAAAAATAATAGTGACAGACACATCAAATTATCCATATTTGAATTAGGTCCTGGAGTGTATTCAATCGTTGGAAATTGCTTATTTGCTTTAGAGTCTTGTTCAAACCTACCTGGCATCTGTGCAGTTGTTTAATTAAAAATTATATGTTTCCCGTAAATTTGGTTTTAATGGGGGCTATTTTTTGATGTTGTCTAGTTTCTAGGGGAAAGATTGTCCAGATATTTTCTTTGGATCAAACACCCTGAAGATGTGTGATAAACAATCCATACTGAAGTATCTTGGCTTCTGACCTTTCTCGGAATGAATATATTATTCTTCTGTGGCGAAATCTGCTTCAATATATATTGGCTTCCTAATCAGGTGTCATCGAGCCTTAATAGTTTCTCACTAAGCTCTAAGATATTATTTTCAAAAGAAATATCTGAAATTATTTCAGTGCATCTGGAAACAACATTTTCTCTCACCTGTATTAAATTTATCAGACCACCTATTTTTTAAGAGCGCTCATCAATAATTTCAAGCTATTAGCATAGGACAGCAGTTAAGTAAGAATAGATCAGTTGTCCTGCTCTTGTTACTGGACATGGGACTGATCAATTTCTTAGATTTCGTTCATTTTATTTCTTTTCATTTTCTGTTATTTGTTGTTCTGCATAAAGTTTGAAACCACACTATCATTTTAATTTAAAATTTAGGGTTGTCATCATCAGTGGTGATGGAATTATTATGTTAATTGATATTTAGATAATTGCGTTTTTTTGTTGTTTTTTTTATCTTTATTAGAAGAAACAAGAGAGTGACTAAAGGGTGTGTCTAAATGAAGTCAAAGGTTCTTTCGTGAGACACGAGACTCATGATGTAAAATAGCAGAACACGAGACTCTTAAAGATATAACAGATGAGAGGTGAAGGCCTTCGCGATGTTGGCAACCAACCAAGCATCCAAGCATCCACGGCACTACATTTAGACAAAAAGTGAACTGATCCAATGACCATTAAAAAAAGTTAATGAAGCTTAAAAGAATAGAAATAAATTATTGATTTCAAAACATTTAAATATTTCTAACTTATGTTTCGAGGAATTTAATAGAACAATTTTCTTAAAGTTGGTGTTTAATGCAAAATGATAAATGAAATTGAACTCAAAATAAATCAACGAAAAAGAAACTAAAGCCAATGCCATGTCTCTTCAAATCAAAGCCCTATAGTGGGTTTAAAATAACGAAAAGAAGTCACCCATCATTTTCAACATACGAGTATATTCTCTCTACGGCCTGAATTAAGAAACGAGATATTGAAATTTCACTTTATTATCAATTTTGTAAGTCCAGCTAAAATGGAAAGAGACAATAATATTTGATTTACATTATTCGAAAAATTAACTGAATATTTTGGAGCTCAATCCAAATAAGAATGAACTAGTGTTACCCCAAGAAGAATCTTAAAAGTAACGAAAAACAATTTAATTACTTAAGCATACATTTTTATTGTGACATATTAATTTAATAAAAATCTTTAAAACTCCTTGCTTCTTGTAATATGTTTTTATAGAACTTATCATAGTTCGAAGACTGGTGTAATGCAACTGTCCTATTATATCTTAAATCAATTTTATAGTATTACTCTCCAAAAGTCCCACATCCTAATTATCTAGAAAAATTTTACAATCTAGGTCTTCCTCACCAATTCTCCATTTTTTAAGGTGTATCTATAATCTGACCGATCTTTTTTAACATATTCTTTTTTTTTTTTTTTTTTTTTATGATAATGATGAGAGAAGGAGTTAGACCAAAAAAGGTGCAACCCCTAAAGGCCTGGGTTGGCCCCTCCATCGTGAAAAGAAGAAGACAGAAATTTTATGGGTTGGGCGGGGGTCGAAGGTATCGTGGATACGGGTCTTAAATAGCTGAAGGTTATAGGTCGCGGGAAAGATGGTGGCAGGAGCGAGTTCCAGTCTCTGGAGGTCAAAGGATAAAAGAGTTGGCGAAAGTGCTTGTTCGAATTTTATCCAATTTGACAGCGAAGGAGTGCTGAGCGTTAGAAAACCGCGTGTTTCGCGTAAAGAGGGCATTAGGGGGGATAATTGATTTCAGCTCGACTGAACAGAGGTGTATCTATAATCTGACCGATCTTTTTTAACATATTCTTTCACAGTTCATCATTATTTACTCAGTTAATATGCAACTTTCTCAAGAGTACCATATTTTAATGTTTATAATAACTTCTTCCACTCAGGCTCTTCTATTGTTAAAGTTTCACACCCATATTAGAGATAAGATCAATGGATAACTACATTATAACACCCTATTTTCTAGTAAATTTGATGAAAAATATGATTTTTTTCTTCAGACTAAACCTCGTTTTAGCAGTTATTCCAGATTTAATAAATATCTGACTTTTCTCGTTACAAGTTTTACTTACTAGATAGCAAATTTCCTTAATCCCTTCCTTATTACATTCTCTTATCTTGATAGAATTCTGTTTCTGTTGGTCTTTTTTACCCCAAGGTAAAATCTTGTTATTATTAATTTTCATTTTAACCACTCTCCTGACAAAGTTTGATTGACCCCATTATAAAGCTTCATCTAATTATTCTTTATTGGGCCATAAAAAAGGAATGTCATCGACAAATCAAGTATAGCAAATAGAATTCATTTATAACATATGGTAATGAAATTTTTTTTAGAATATATCGAAAATAATTTTCAATTTTTTCCGGATACTAATGATGTGATTTTGTTTATCTGATAGATAGGAGCTTTTATCCTCATTCTGGAGAGATATTAAATGCATCCTACTTGATGGATTTTCTACCAAGTAGAGTTGACGGGAGCAGAGGCCAGATTGCGGGTTTTTGGTCGTAATTTATCTTGAATTTAAAAGTTGAATTGTAATAAATGTGTGTCAAAAGTTGTGTTGACTAGATCTTCAACTCTCATCACGCTTAATGCCTTTCTAACCTCAGGGCTAGAATTAATATAATTCACAATTCGATCCAGAGACATTGACATAAATAGATAGAGAAAGGTAAGTGAGGGAGTTAAATTTTTCTAAAAAAAATAATAGAATTTAAACTGAGAGAGCGTCAATCGCTCAATCCATCTATGGATTATTTCTATATTTAGCGATACACGTTTCCAAGCACGATTTATTCATAAAAAAAATACTACCTAATTTTTATATCGATTGTAAAATAGAATTTAAATTTGTTTTAAACATGTACTCAAATATTTAAGCAAAAAATGCACTCTATGATTTTTAAAATATCATAAATTATTTATTTATTAAGTTGAAGATGTACTGAGTGCACGGTATGTTTGCTGAAAAAGGAAACCCGATCGACAATACATAAGAGAACCCTACCATACAGCTTTCCAAGATTCTCACCCGTATCAGCCGACTAGGATCATATCACTTGTACTATCGGTTTCCAAATGAAAGACTTTTGTAATTTATTGTCTTTCGACATAAATATAGAAATCACACAACTCGCTCAGATAGAGGATATGACATGATGTATCTGATGGATAGTCGTGCGTTCTTCTCAAAAGCTGGAGTTCCCTAATATGCCTGTCGTCCGGGCAACCCTTCAACCGGGCACATTCGTGCTACACGATGAGGGTTCTTAAACTAACGAAAACAACATACCTACGCCAGACATATTTCTAAGTAATACCTATATGGTAATGACACGACATTGCATTAGATACACAAGACAGTTGGAAATATCATTAATTAAGAATTATAAGGCCTAAACCCCAAATATAATTACAAAAATATCGTTGGCGAAGGCGCAGATATAATTCCTCATCTAGGAGGAGTATATTCGCGGAAATTCAGTTTTATATTAACATAAACTAAAAAGGCATATTTCTGGTTGATTATTATAATGTCTAGTATATAGTAGGTGTGTGTTTGTCGACTTTGAAAATACATAAAACATAAGACAATGCATTCCAAATTAGACTCTTCTAATCTTAGTGAGTATTAAAGCAGTGCTAAAGCACTCTATACTATACAACCTAATGGACACACACAATACTAAAAATCATTATCTTAACAGAAAAATAAATTTTTTAAGCCTTTCTGCGATTATCAAAAAGAGGATACTGCCATGTCCCGCGGTGGTCGGGTATAAATGGATAGTGGGCAGATCGGTCCCTAAAGAGGAGAAATAGACATCCTAACACGATCTGGGAAGACAAAAGATCGAGTGTTACAACTATGTAACATACCCCCACCCATCACACCATTTATTTTACTCAGTATTCACATCCTGCCTTCCATCCTTCTTTCCTGTCGATTAGATAGACGACCGACCCCCCTGTATGCAGGAGTTGCATAGGCATGTGGATTGGAAATCGAGCTATTATTAATGGTCACTGAAAACCCTATTTCTATAATTTAATTAATTATGTATTTTTAATGAAAAATAAAATATTTAATTTACTACAATATCTTGACAATTTATTTTAAAGTTACAATAAAATTTAATTTATCTTAAGATTAGAAAAGAAAAGAAAAATATTTTTTTGAATTTAAAATAAAAATAGATTTGAAATGAAATTAATTATTTCATTTAGAATCAAAATTGAATGTATTTTTAGTTAAATATAGTAAAGATTTAAGAAATATTATTTTTTATATTCAACATATTAAAGGGATAATTTTGAGAACTTGTTTCTGGAAGAGGAAAAAGAGATGTTACGTTCTAAGGTGTCATTCTAATGACGCCTTAGAATGTAGAATGTCCTTTTTAATCTGAATAATATTTCTAGTAATTTGAAATTTTTTGAATACTAGCTAGGAAACTAATCGATCGACGTAAAGAAACAACTAATTGAACAGAATCTGCGCCCATGACTCAGATTTCAAGAGTTAAGTAGTTTTTTTTTATCTGGCTTCTAAACTAAATTTTCATCGAAATTACTCACACAAGGCTACTTTCATGAATTTTTACAGATTTTTAAATCAAAATAAGAGAAGTATCAGATTCACATTGTGAGACCACTTTCTAGCCTCATCATGTTCGTCTGGGGGATGAAACTAAAATTTACAAGATGACAAACACGCATAAATTACGAATAGAAGATTACTAAACTTTTTCAAAAAAATGTTTCAATTTATAAGCTATTTCATAAACCTGATGTAATATTTAAAAAATCCGATAATAAGGTAGTTGTTTCACCATATGGGTTTTCTTAGAATTTTTTTGAAATTTAGAGAAATTATTATTTAAATACTTCTGCATCGATTGGTGGCAAAACGACATTTATGATCAATATAGTTCCGGAGATATTAAATTCCAAAGGTAGAGTTTTTCAGACTCTTATACATTGCACTATACGGGATATCGGGAAGTTTACATACATTTTTAATTATAATTAAGAAACTCTTCTCACCATTGTTATAAAAAACTAAACCAACATTAAACAATAACTAATACATTTTTTAAGAAAATTTTAATTCATAGTTACAACACAGTTTCTGAGATCATAATTAATAAATAATGAAAAATTTACACTAAAAACAAGCTGGCAACAACGCATTTATTTAACCTAAAAAATGGGTTAACTCTAGTACTTTTTTGCCTTTTTTTCGCTTCAGCCATTGTCGCAACAGCTTTCAATCGCTTATTAAGAACTTTTTATTTTATAAATCTTCCTTTATAATGTACTTTATGTGACATTTCAATGATAAAATATATACAAGCTCGGACAGTGTTGCTAGATTTGTCGAAAGAGCGGGATTGGCTAGTAGTGGTACATAAACATCAAAAAGTTTTGGGCTTATGAATTATGAATTCTTATTGTCTGTACTAAATACTCTAGCATTAACTTTTTGCTAGTATTGTCGCGAAACAACTACCTTAAATTGAATAAATAATAAACAGAGAAACTATTTTTGACCCTGAAGAATACACTCTGAGAACCGTATAGGAGAAATATTTAATTGTGAAGATTTCATCACACACCTATGTAGGTTTCTTAATTTATGTTGATGTTCATCTCCATTATATTATGTCAGGGCTAATAACCATAATATTTCCAATTTTAATTTCGAATTCTTAAGGTCAACAAGTATCAATTTCTGTAGGAGTGTGTTTATGAAATGACATCACCTTATGAATTTGCGCATCATCTAGCTCTCTATCTTCACTCTCGGATCATTGGTTGGTTGATGGTTAGCGGGTTGGTTGGTTTCTTTCCATTCCCTCATCACCATCTTTATCATTTCCCGGAAAAGATATTGTTGTTTTTTTGCATTACGTGTGGGTGGGTGCTGATAATAGTTTGACATCATCCGTGTTTGAATATTCTAATATATTCATTCAAAGGGAGTGTGAGAGTTCACCATCAGACGCACAATGAAGCTGATCCACTTGATTCCTGTGGCTCTGTTGTATTTCACGTGTGTTTCTCTTGTGAATTCACTACCAGCTCAAACATCGCAACATCTGCCCAAAGGAGTTTGTAACATTAAACAAGTTCAGTAAGTGTTATAATATAAATTGGAAAATTGTATACCTTCTTACTATATATTGAAATTTATTATGTCCTAAGGGTGGAATTATGAACGGTTTATACGATCAGTAAATATTAATCATAACTTCATAACTAACTTCGAATCGTTCACTAGGGAGGTCTCCTAATTTGCAATCAAATTAAATTCTAGTAAAATCACGATATAATTATATATAAAATCAATATAGAACAGACCATATTGAAAATAAAGAAACTTCTTTTTGATATCTAAAAAATTTAACAAGTGATTCGAAGTTAAATTTAGTGTAATTTTTTAGTTTTTATCAAAATATTTCTAAAACTGTTTTCTAAACCTTTTAATTGAAAATATGACTTTAGAGTTTAAAAAATGGATAAAATAGAAAATAAATAACTAATTATTTTTAGGAAAAAGAAAACGAATTTTTTATTGGGGAAAAAATCTAATCAGCTCTTAACCTCATATAATAATAAATAGAAAATTTCGATTTGAAATTCATATTATTTTGTTGATATAGAACCACATAAAATTTGACCAAGGGCATTTTTTAAAAAACTTTATTTTGTTCTCAAGCTAATGAACCTCGTAAATATAAAAATTTTCTACACGTTAACGATTCATCCCCATATAGTAATTTTATATGTACTCCAAGAAAAATTGTCTAAAAATTACGAATATAAAAACGCGTTTCTGTAATTGGCTACTTTGGTTTTTGTCAAGAATACAAAGAAATTAAGATATTAAAGTATAATTTTAAAAGCTTAGAAAAATGAAAACGAGATTTGGTAACTAAAATATTATTTAATAAATCATCAATATTGATATAACACAACCCCAAAAAATAACGATTTTTTCTTGATGATATGGTTTTCTTACGTTTAATATTTAATGAAATAATTTATAATTATTTACGAGAAAATCTCGTTTTTCGGAGATTTGATAAAATATAGGGTGGGCTATCTAACATTTGGAATTTGAATTGGCTATAAAAAAAATTAATGGATATTTTATCAAAATTAAGAGTTTATTAGAAAGAATGGACATTTTCATTTAAGAATGAAATACATCATTCAAATGACTGTGGCAGGCTGGCTTGACAGTAACCCATCCGATCAACCCAATTGAAAATGTATTGCCACAGTCATTTGAAGGATGTTGTCTTTACATTCTTAAATGAAAATGTCCAATCTTTTTAATAAATTTATAATTTTGAAAAAATATTTATTAGTTTTTTCTATAGCCGATTCAAATTTACCGTTAAATGGCCCACCTTATATTAGGTGAGGCCAATACTTAACGTTTGAAATTTGGCTATAAAAAAAATATCGGCTATAAAAAAAGACTAGTGAATATTTTTTCAAAATTATGAGTTTGGACATTTTCATTTAAGAATGAAAAACAACATTTTTGTTTCCAAAAATTGAAAAGGATGACATGGGTGACATTTAATTTCAACAGGAAAGTGGCCACTTGCCACACAACCAACGTAACAATCGATCTTTTGCGCACTGTTTTTGGAAATCGAATAATGAGTTTATGTTTCATTCATAAATAAAAATGTCCAATCTTTTTAATAAACACATAATTTTGAAAAAATATTCATTAGTTTTTTTTATAGCCGATTCAAATTCAAAAAGTTATATAGCCCACCCTTCAAAAACAAGATGCTAGAGGAAAAATTGGTTGTATTTTCGAATCAGCATGATAAATGTATACCCAGAAACAGGTCTAACATTTTAAGCAACAAAAAGTGTTGACCATTGTTATTATTATTTTAATTTGTTAAATTACACTTTCCAGTTTAATTAAAGCCCATGTGAATAATACAAGTCTTAAATCGCCAGCCCTCTTGAAAGAATTGGAAAAGGTAAGTCAATTTTAAGTTTATTATAATGATTTTTTTTTTATTTTTATATAAATTTAAGCGAGAAAACCCTAATTAACTTAAAAATATATAGTTTCGTAAAAGTAAACGAATTTTTCTGTTTTTGTATTTTTTAAAATTGTAACGAGAAATTTGTCAATTTAATTCACTAAAATAACTAGATCAAAACAATTGATTCAGAATATTTATTGTTCGTTTATTACTTTACCATACAGGGTATGGTCAAGTATTTTTATGTAACCGTGCATGAAAAAAGTGGTTTTTTCCTTCTTTTTTTCAAAATATCTCAAAAACGGCTGAAACTATTTTGATTAAAAAAATTGAGCAAACCATGGCATTTCAATCTACAAAAATGCTCTAATAAGTGAACATCGAAAAAATTATATTTTTGGAGATAATAATTGTTTTGTCAAAATGTCTGTTAGTTAGTCTGTCTGTCTGGTTGTCTGGTTGTCCGGTTGTCTTGTTGTCCGTTAGTCTGTGAGTTACCAAAATATTGTGGACGAGCTAGCTCAAAAACTAGTTTGAAACCAAATTTCACAAGTAGTTTTCGTCCATTGAGATTAAGAGCTGATTAGATTTTGGTGCATATCGACCCAAAATTAAGGGGGGTGGAGGGGGGTTAAAAATTAAAAATCTAGGCCATTTGAGCAAACTCAACCAAATTTTGTATATATAATCACTGGACCCCCAGAAGTCTAAAAATTCAAAAACTAACCCCTACATGAATATAAATAATTTTATTAAATATTAAATATAAGTGAGGGGCCAGGTTGTATGGTAAAGTCAAGTGAATGGCCACATCAGAACACGTCAGCTTATTTTTAACAAGTGAATAAAAAATTACTAAAAATTAAACAATTATCACATTTTTAAGAAAACCCCCCCCACCTTAGTTTTGGGTTCAATTTCAATCAAATCAATCAGATCTTAATCTCAATACAAATAAACTGCAACGGATCGTTGCTAAACTTTATCCAAATTCATTTGAAATATTAATATGTTCTTGAGTAAAGTACATTAAAATATAATTTTACTAAAAACTTTATTTAACCTTTTTTGTGGTCCCCAAGGTACTTAATTAGGATATTAAATTTCATCAAAATTGGTTAAGTCATTTTCAAGATATTTAGAAAAAACTAAAAAAGTACTGAAATAAAGTACTAATGTTTGTGGACCGATATGTACCAAAAACTAATCAGCGCTTCATTTTGTTAAACTAATGGTAGGTTTTCAATTTCATTTCAATCAGCGCAAAGGTGTGGAAAAAATCGTGGACGAAAAAAACGATAACACACACACATACATACATACATACATCCGCACGCACTTCCAAAAAAAAATGGCACTTTTTGGCCTCTCGACGAGATTCCAGGTAATTTTTGGCAAAACCGTCACCTGCTAAAATTCAATCTCATTAAATACTTCAATTTGTGACCTTAATTGAGTCTATGGGTTCCGTAGTCTTTACCTGAGGACCCTTTGAAGTCGCGCTTGCCTCGAGAGCGATTCCAATACTTTCTCCCATGCTTCGCATTGGATAAAGTAAAAACTAAATATGAAATTTTGTTTTGATATTCAAATTAGTTTTTGAGCTAGAGCGTACACAAAATTTAATAACGTACTAACAGGCATTTTGACAAAATAATTAATATTTTTTAAATAACATTTTTGTTGATGTTCACTCTATAAGGCTTTCTTGTAGACCAATAAGTCGCCATGGTTTCGCCATAGTTTTTTATCAAAATAGTTTCAGTCGTTTTTGAGATATTTCGAAAAAACGAACCAAACAAAAAACAAAAACAACTTTTTCATGCACGATTAGAATATTTGACCATATCCCATAGCCCATACTCTGTATGGTAAAGTAAAATTTATTGGTTGCTAGGTTACTACCCTTTTCAATGATCGCCACAGATATATAGTACATATTTTCATATCACGGCTCTCTTAAAAACAACACTAATTTTCAATCTACATAAAAAATTATATTTACTTATATAATTCATAAAAAATGTTTAAAATTGGATACACTAGTTCTTGTATACTAGGTAGATACTAAGAATTGTTCATGACAAGTGTTTTACCTAATATGCGGTATAAATAAATATAATTAAATTTATCTGATAGAATACTTGACTATGGTATGCTGGTAATGAATTGAAATGTCATTAAAACACGGCATCATATTCACTTCACCATTTTCTATGAAAAATAACCTTATAAAAAATCACATAATTTATTTCATTAATACTAGAATCTTTAACACAAATTAAGTCTAGAAATGAAAAGCAATGCAAAAATACATTTCATACAATGAACACAAAAAGCCAATAAGTACTAATGCGTTATTAATAAATAATTTTAAAATATTTGTGTGTGGAGTTTAGCAGGACGGCACTTGGGAGAACGTGACCGAATGTTGTCATGGTTATATCAAAAACGGCGCTGGACGGTGCGTTAGCAATGGCTGTCCAGAGGATACCTGTAGGCATGGTTTCTGTGACGACTCCCAACAGTGTCACTGTCCGTCTCATTACAGTCTAGATTCCGAAGGACGCCACTGTGTAATCAACGCAGCAGAATTCAACGGAACTGGCGCAGTCTGCGCTTATCACTTTGTACCGTGAGTTCAACACACTTTTAATGAGTTTATTCTTTAAGCCATTTCAAAACAAAATTACTCTTCATATTTCCTATTCTTCGCAAAGTAATCGCATGAAAATTGTCTCGATCAATTTAGATTCAGTTAAAAATTCTAGTTTTGAGTAACAAGTTATTCGATCGAATAGAAGCAAAACGTAATGCTGTCTAAAGTCTAGAGCAGGGGTATCCAACCTTTTGGCATCCTTGGGCCATATTTGAAGAAATAAAATTGTCTCGGGCCGCACATAATATATACTGATTCTAACGATAGTTTTTAAGCAAAAAACAGTTAATAATGTACAATAATTATATCCGCTTTGACAAATATCATAGAAAGACTGATGTCATTTATGTGGAAGTTATACTACATTTAAAAGTAAACAATAGACAAGAAAATAATAATCAATCTTTCGTATTGTTTAATTAATATTATTAATAATATACAGAAAAAAAGGTATTATAATCAACTAAAAGAAGGATTGTCTACGTATGAATGTATATCTTATAAAAACAAATGTAAAATGATGAAGTGTTGACAATATCCTTGGAACTAATAAGACATTTACTACTGAGGATGGTCTACCAGTGGTGAGCGAAACTGTATGATGAATTAAAAATAATAAATAATAGTAATTTACAAAATTAGCAATACTCGAAATTTCAAGAATTAAATCTACACTCACTTAAATCCAGAACTTATCTGGAAGGATAAATTAAACAATTAAAATACTTACAACACTTCTAAATAATAATAGAGGTAATAATAGAGGGAATAGTTGAAATATTAATAATAATCATGCACAAGCACGTGCATCGTATAATGATGGTAATTCGATTATGCTGTATCCCTGGATTGAAAATGAAGATTAAAAACTTAGTGTACTGGATTTAAATTGAGAAACAAACAAATAAATCTGGTATTTTTAAAGACTCTTTATATGTGTAGGTAGATTAATGGCATTTTGTGACAATTTTTTTAATAAAATGTATTAAAAAATTTCTAAGTTTTTCATAAGTTTAGGATTTGGTGTCGGGCGCATTGATATGCATTGATATTAGCGCTGGGCCGCATGGGGGCCGTGGGTTGGACATCCTTGGTCTAGATCTAGAGTCTACGATATCATCTACCATAAAGGAATCTTAAATCTTTTAAGTTATAAAAAGGACACCACCTCCATGAGAAAAATTCCCAAGTATACCTGTTACGATAATCACATTTGCTGCTGGTGATTCCGTAGAAGAATACTTTTCTTCGATGAAAAATGTTTCAGTGTTGAATAAGCCCACATCGTTCAAAACTACAGAGTATTTTCTCCAATATCTTCAGTAGTGAATCAAAGAGATTGTACCGTCAAGTGCATCCAAAATTCTACGAGAGGTATTGTTTGGATCGGAGTGTAGGTTAAAGTCAAAACTGATCTGATTTTTGTCGAAAATGGCATCAAAATCAACACAATCAACTACAGCAACGCAGTTTTAAAGGTTTTATTCTTCTTGGCCCAACAAAACAGTGGATTTTTCCGCAGGATTCGCCGCTGTCCCATGGAGCCAAAATCTACTCAAGACCTAGTAATGCTTATTTTCAAAACTTCATCATTCTTCAAGTATGGCCACCCTATTTGCTCAATTTGAATCCACTGCTCTATCACATCTATCTTAAGACAATATCTCAAAAGAGGCTAAACAAGATTTGATGAACAATAACAATAATATGACGAAAATATTATGCTTGTCGCAGTAATTTATTTCTACTACCTCTGTGTCAAAGGAAATAGATTAAAACAAATTCACCTAGATTAAATTTATTATTTTTTTAATCATATTATGAGTTTTGTTGTTTTTGTTGAAATTTGAAATATAAAACGTTTAATTTAAAATTTCCCTATCTCTTAAAGTATGTTGTGTTATTCGCGAATTTCCATATTTTTATCTTTTTTTTTTTAAAGAAATGGATCTATCAAAATAGATATCGATTTCATGTTATTTTAATTAAATATTGATCAGGTGAATTCTTATCAAATAACATTAAACTGGACGAGAGAGCAAAAAATTGCATTCTTTTATCTCATGCCTTTCTTCAATATTAGAATTAAAGAATTCTGTGAAAGAGAACATGGCACCTTGGTTAATAGAAGAATACTTCGCATACCTTTATCCTGGGGCATTTTTTTATAAGAGGACACTACACTATTAAAAATGAAGAGAAAAAGAAAAGGTCGAAAGTAAATGCCAATCAGGATCTTGTTCTCTGGTCAATTCACTTTCTTATTAAGTTTGTATTTAATTAGTTAGTTAACACTTACATATTTTAATTTAATTTAATTAATTAGTTGACACCTACACATTTGACTTATACTAACATTATATTTTCTCTTTATCTCGTTCTTTTTATTTATTTATTAGTATACAATTTTTAATTTTTAATCCAAAATTGAAATAGTGCTAGGTTTAGGGATCTTCGGATGTGTGTTAAATATTTGTTTAAAAATCTACTTTATATTGAAAGTTGAAATTTATTTTTTTCATTTAATAAAATCGGAGGACAAAATGAAAACTATTTAACATTTGCTACGTTTTCTGCATATTACTATGATTGGACAAATTTCATTTTGACTAATATCTCTAAATTATCATGATATTTTGTAGCTAAATGTGGAATTTATCTTAGCTATCGGTTTTTGCTAGAAAGTTGAAACTTGGCACAGAGGTGTAATTTATTAATATATAGTAAACTCGAGTGCCAAATTTCAACTCATTAACTACTCATTCGATAGCTCACCATATTAATACTATGGGGCCGTACATAAATTACGTAACACGAATTTCAGTATTTTTAGACCCCTTCCCCCTATGTCACATACTGTCACATTTTCATTGATCCCCCTGTATTGTGACCCCCCTTCTATATTTTTTTCTTATTTTCTGAATCTTCGAACCAAAATTTATGAAGCTAGAAAGCTCAAAATCTAATCAACTCTTTGCATAGGAAATACCGACTTTTTGTAGGGTTGCCACCTTTTTTTGAAGAAAAAATAGTACTTCTATTTTTTTTAGTTGTAAAAATATAGTTCTTTTGGGAAATTTAGGGGGGGGGGGAATAGTACACATTTATTTTTCATTTTTTATTTTATATATTATTTATTTCATTATTTAATTTTCCATGCGATTTTATTATTACTTTTTGCTTTGGCCAGCAAAGTTTTATTATTTTTAAATTAATCATTGGAATCTGAACAATTTAGATATATATTAAAATAAATTAACAATTAATTTTTAATTAAATTAATAGATGCTTCATTTCTTTCTTCTTGTCATTTCACATTCATGACGGAAAAAATTCTTTCTGTAAAAGCAGAAGTTGCAGGAATGGAGAGAAAAAATCTAATAATTTTAAATGTATTAGTTAAACATGTATGTATCTATGCTTTTGAAAAGCATTGGACATTTTTCAGCAGTATTTTTAGATTGAAATACCTGATCTTTATTTACTTTCGAAATAATCTCATTTACCGTAATTATTTCCGAATACAAATTATTTTCATTAATGATAAAAAATGCGCGACAATTGAATTAACGATGAAAATATAGTACATTTCGTACTAAATTATTTTTTTATAATAAATAGTACAATTGGCTAAAATATAGTAAGATACTATATAATATAGTACAGGTGACAACCCTAATTCTAACATCTTCTGTTCTTGAGTTGTGGCCGAGGGGTGAACCACGATTGGAATTAGGTGTACACCGTCTTTGGAATTATTTGGAATTACTTTGGAATTCATTAGATAATCTATTGTCTTCTACTTGGAAATGAAATTGGAAGTGGAAGTAGGTGTACACGATTTTAGGTCGCGGTTCACCCCTCGGTTGTGGCTATCAGATTTCAGAGAGACAGAAAAAAATTATATTTTAGAAATAATTGTTCTTTACCTTTCACACATTCTTTCTTAACACGATACAAAAAAAAATCACTACCAGGCGGACGGTATCGAGGAATAAAAATTATTTTGATATGTTCAAATTTATTTTCACTATTATTAATGGAACCGTCTGTAGTCCCCAAAGATACCTAAGACTCGAGGTCAGTGATTCTCAACCTTTTTTTCCTCGCGGAACACTTTTATTGACATAAAAATTTGGCGGCACATCAAGGATTTTACACACTTGTAGTTTACATAAGCTTAGTCCCAATAAAGAAAAATATACTGAATTAAATACGAAAAATACACCGTGACTGACATAATATAGTAAATGTAGTTTTATAAAGGGGAAATTACCAATTTATTGTAGAAGAAATAAACAACTCATAAACAGGGACTAAAGTACAGAAATATTTATTGTTATAAAATTCTTCCAGAACTTAAGTGACTTAATTTAAAAATAAAGAATTATTTATATTCAAATAAATTATAAGTACCTACAGAAAAACAACATACCTACTCTTAATATTTAGCGGCACATTGTCAAAGGTTTGATGGCACACTAGTGTACCGCGGCACAGTGGATGAGAACCACTACTCTAGGTAACTGACACCAGGCCAGGCAGAAAAAAACTAGTTTCAAATAAAATAAATCGAAATTAGTAAATTCAAAATTAATCAATAATTATGACTTTCACCATGTTCATCCAGAGGGTAGGTATTTTTGGATACGCCACTAATAATGTATATAATATTAATAATAATCAAATAAATATCTACTATACGAATAAAAGTATTAATATTATTATTTTAAACACTCTTAATTTTTAATTGATTTATTTATTCCTTCTTTCTACTGAAGATGAAAAGAGAGAAAAATAAGCGTTCTATCTACTTGGAAAAAGGAATGGAATGAGCTACGTGTGAGTGAGTGAGAAAAAGAGTGAGTGAAAGAAGGAGATAGAGATATGGCCAAGTGGTCATAACTAGGCGGAAGTAGCGGTCAACTGGACAAAGTTGGGCCAACGGGTTGAGCCAAGTTACCAGGCGATTAGCCTCTTGCAAGAGTGCACTTTTCACTAAGCGAACATTGTGCTGCGATCTGACGGAGGCTTAATCTATCAATTCAACAAGGATAGGAATTATAAAAAAATATAGCTAATGAGTTTGATAAAAATGATCTTAGTAAAACTTGGTTCAAAAAAGGAAATCAAATTTATAGAAAAATAAAGAAAAGAATCGGTTAAAAAAATGTTATATATATATATTTATAGAAAAAAATATAATAATAAATAAATAAATTTAGTAATGAAAATACAAAATAAAAATGGCCGCAAATGCATGCAATTTGTAAGCATCATGCAAGAGAAAGATGAGTGACGTCGATTTTAGTTGATTTGAAACGCTCCGGGTATTAGGAGATTAGAACTGAACAGGAGTAGGCGGTCGATGCTGAGATTGGAGGGGCGGTGAGGGGAGGAAGAGGGGAAACCCGCCGGCGCGCTTGCAATCAATCCCGCTTTTTCAACTTTCAACTCCTCTGCCTTTTTACTCGCCACTTAACTATATAATATTCCACATATAGAAATATTGAAATTTATATAAATATAAGCTTTAAAATTTATATAATATAGAAATAATAGGAATTTATAAATTATATTTTAAATTATTATTTATTATATAATTATTAATATATTTTTTTCTTTTTTGATGCAGCCATCGGGCAGTTATAAATCAGAGCTCCAATGGAACAAAGGTACATCTCTCTCTTTCTCGTTATATATATATATATATATATATAAATATTGTGGTATATATTTTAATATAAATATATATGTATAATTTTATTTCCCTTTTGATCTTTTGCGTAAAAATATTCAAATAAAAATGAATTCTCATTTTAATATAGGAGTATTATATATTATATTTCTATTTTTATTAAAATGTTTTTATTAAGAATATTTAATATGTTATATTAAATATAATAGAATCTAGGTAAATAGATAGATATTAATTAATTAAAGGGGATGTGGATACAGTAGGTAAGAGAAGCCTCTGTGTAAAAGAAATTTATCGCCCTTTTCCATGATACTAAAATTGTAAATTAAACAAAATAATTCATTTCTATAAAAAATTAATTGAGACCATGGGTTCCGTAGTCTTTAGCTGAGGACCCTTTGAAATCGCGTTTGCCGCGAGTCTGATTACAATACTTTACCCATGCTTCGCATTGGATAAAGTAAAAAAATGTTTATTTAGTTGCTAATTTTGTCTGTCTTTATTTATTAATTTTCATTATATCGGATGTTTCATGAGACCTTAGCATTAGCAAATCAAAAGTAATGAAATTATCATGGCGACATAGCGCCCCTTCGAGGAAACGCCTGTGTGCGGGGCACAACCTATACAGTGCACACCCGCACGCGGCGGCCCCGTGTGGCTAATTAGATCATAGGCTCGAAATAAATAATATTGAATTTAAGGTAGTTCTTTCACAAATGGAGAAATTCAAGAAGTCTTCGAAACTTGTAATATATGTCATTAAAAGCATAATAAACACACTGTTAAAATTTGAAGACAATTTTCGACACCAAACATGAAATAATTGCAATTAAAAATGAATTTTTTTACTTATGATAGATTGGGAAAGGGTGGCAAAATGATCATTATTTTATTTTTTTTCATTGAAGGACTTTCACCATCTTGATGAAAAACTAATATTTGTTAGAATAATATATTCGGAGTAACTTAAAAAAAAGTGAAATTATTTATCTCGTAGTACACAACCACATTAAAGATTCTTGACTCCAACCTTTATTATTAAGAAAAAAATCAAACTAGGTATTGCCATATAATCAACATTTAAAAAAGATTGACAAAAATTCATAAGAACAACGTTATTTGAAAAATCACGAGATAGTCTTCTAATAAATCCGAAATGGTGTGTTTTAATACATGTTAAAAGACGGTACTATATACAACACTTCTGACATGTAATAAAAATTATTCAATTCAACTCAGATTCACAATCGTGATTTTTCACTCGGCAAATTGAATTCTTATAGACATATAAGTTGTTATAATATATGTATAATATGTTCCATTTGTCCAATCGTTAACCTAATTATTAAACCTCAGAATATTTAGTCAACTTTGTTCTCTTGCCATCTTGATGAGATTCTCAGCGAAATCACCATTGACCCTAATGATTTACTGCTAAGTTGAGTTCCTATGAAAAATGTCTTTAATCCTTAACTTGTTCGCTATGATGATATACAGATTATGATATAATAGGACTGATATAAAAAGATAACCAAGCAGTGGGAAAATATGATATAGCTACTACCTAATTTGAAATCATTTTGTTTAGTTATATGCGAATCTATAATTAGTAAATATTTATATATAATCAAACCAATATATGAATCAAATCAATATATGATTTGTTTTATAAATCAACTGGTTTGGGCACCACACGACTTTCACATTAGTTTCTCCTTTATTTGAAATCATGATTTTCTTCATTCAAATTAGTTCAATTTGGGTTTCGCAAAGCCCTTTTGAAAAAACCGAAAAAAAAAACGAAATTGCAATATACCAAAAATCTTCAAGCAAACATGTACTTCCGGTTCTTCGATTTTAGCCAAAATCTATAGGCATTTCTTTTAGCCTTTAGATTGCTTAAGATTCAAATCCCAAAGCTCTGCGACTTAACATAGACGAGATATGAACGATTAAAATATTTATATATTTTGCGACACTCCTAATTTACACCCTCTTCCTGTTATTGCAATCGGATTAAAATTTATACTCGACTAACAGCTTTTATCATTTGATAAGTACACCAATTAAAAAAAATACTAATTGTCGCTTCAGAACTACTGATTATTATTAAAAAAAAGTATATAGCTTAAATTTAGAAAACTTGATTGAATTAATAAAATCCATATGTGTGCCAAATTTCAGCTTTCTAGCTTAAACAATTCGCTGATAAATAATAAATTGCTACATCATCGAAATTAGCCGGAAAAAGTTTTCGCATTTTCTGTCAATTCTCTATTAATTTTTTATATTAATAAATCAGTTAATCTTATAAAAAATAAATGCAGATTCCAATAGTGAAAATGGCGTTTTGATATCTCAAATACTTTCGGATTTATTAGACTTTAAAAAATTTCGTTGTATGAACGGATTTGTTTCTCTTTAATATGTTTTTTTAATAGTTTTTAAAAATTCCTTCGTCCCTTAAAATGTTCAAACTCTATGTATAAAAAAGGCAATAAAATCTTTAATTTATTCGATTGACCTAGAGAAGAAGCCGTAAAGGTTTTTGTTTATTAAGAATTCTGGTAATTTATCCAAAACAATAACAAACCAAGAATAATACAGAGCATTTTTGTTTTACCTATATCTCCTAAACGGCTCAAGCTAATGAGCTGAAATTTGGCACACATGTTTGTATATATTTTAGGGTAAAAATGTATACTTGGAAGATGTGCACATTGACTGGGAAATGTATGCAATTGCCTACAACTGTGGTAAAATTAAATTGTAAATAATGAAATTTAAATAGTATCCACATATCCGGGAAATATGTACATTTATACACGACTAATAACTCATGACACTTGATAAGTACACCAATTTAAAAAAAATCGTTAATTTGAGAAAATTAAAAAAAAACGAAAAATCTTTCATGTAAATGTCCACTTCCGGTGTGCCGATTTCAACTGAAAGCTTGGTGTACTTCTTGTAGCCTATATCGAGCTTAAGTTTCGAATTTCGTAGCTCTGAGACTTATGGTTGCGAACCGCAGGGAGGTACATACGCACTGGATTGGATTGGATTTTTGGGTCCTTTTTGGCCTCTGGGGACCACAATATCCATTTTTATGTCCTAAATCCGGTTTCCAACTATTAAGGATATCGATTCCTTTCGCCTAGAAGTTATAAAATGAAATTAACTTTTTTTATCTCTGAAACTTAAAAAGTCAGGACCCCGGCAGGCGATCGCAATAATTCACATTACTATGTTCTATAGAATATAAATGTTGAAGTAAAAACGACAATAGAATTAGTAATCGAAACATTGTGTATTATATTAATTTACTATAATAAAAATTAAAAATAACAATTTATGGATATATAACAAAAATGCAAATCTTGAAAAAAACTATTTATGTTAATTGATTAATGAATTATGTATTCCTCTGGTAACAGGCTGGCCTGGGACCCATTCTGTTACGTCCTGAGCTTGTCTGTTGTCCTGGTTTCGAGAAGAACTCAGTGGGACGATGTGTGGCATCCAGCATCGCGGCCTGTCTTACACCTTGTCCTGCCAACGCGGTCTGTTCCCGAGGCAACTGCGAATGCGATGTCGGTTACACGCCCGTCGTCGAGGATAATCATGGCAAACTGATCCAATGTGTGCCACAGTGCGACCAATGCGAGCATGGTCGTTGCGTCGCGCCAGATAAATGTGTCTGTGTAGATGGGTCAGTCTTATTTTTCTTTCATTGTTTCCACAATAACTTTCATATAGGGAGGTCCTTATTTTGGGTATTTTCGAATTTTTACGCGGACAAGGGCTCATATGGTTCGAAATAAATAAATAAAAATATCCTCCAAGTTTCAAGTCTCTATCTCAATTATAACCTTCCCCAGCGATGTAAGTTTCTCATCTAAATAACATGGGGTTTTTGGCATTAAAATATCAATTTTTTATTCCGGCTAAAGTAATGATTCAAAAAATTTGAAACTCTGTAGACTTTATCCTTATAATAGTAGCTATCCCTCAGAATTTTTACAGATTTTTAGTTATTATAATTTTGGAGCCTATAATTTGATAACACTAAGATATAGCAGTATTTTATTAACTCCAAAAATATAATAACTAAAAATCTGTAATAATTCTGATGGATAGCTAGTATTATAAGGATAAATGTCTACAGAGTTTAAATTTTTTTGAACCATTACTTTGGATGGTATAAAAAATTAATCTTTTATTGGCAAAAAACCCCATGTTATTTAGATGTGAAACTTACATCGCTGGGGGCACAGGTTATAATTGAGATGGAGACTTGAAACTTGCGGGAAATTTTTATTTATTTATTTCGAGCCATATGAGCCCTTGTCCGCGTAAAAATTCGAAAATACCCAAAATAAGGACCACCCTAAACACACACATAATAAAATATCACGTTTATTAAAAATTTATTTTAACAATCTTGTGTATATTTTTACTCTGAAACGTGTTTCTGAAGAAAAAATAATTAAAAATGTGAACTGATAAAATTTAGAAGTGTTATAAATTCACAAAATAAACTTAATTGAAAGGATTTTATTTTGCCAAGAAGAGCAGAGTTGTTGATTCATAATTTAGATATACCTACCTATAAATAATTTATTTGTTTGAGACTATAGTTTCAAAGTTTTGACCTTCATCTTCAGTCTTTTAATTATAATTATTTTATCTATTATTTCTATTATTCTCTATTATGGGTTAAAATATTTATAATTAAAAGACTGATGATGAAGGTCAAACCTTCAAAACCATAGTCTCAAAATAAATGATATATAGTATATACTTACATCTTTATATTTGGTATATACTAATATACATTATACATATATATCAGTGGCACGCGGTTCATGGATGCTGTGGATGATGCGCATCCCTAAAATTTTAAACATTTAGAGTATTTTCATAAATATACATATAAGGTCGACTTCAAAATTTCAGGAGGATCTTTAAATTTTCAAATTATTATCCGTTATTTCAAATATTTCTATAAAAAACATTTTTTGTTTTGAAAAATATATTGGTTCTCGAAATGAAATAAAATTGTTGCATAGTTTCAAGGGGCAATTAAAATGAATGATTTTCCCGAAAAGGGTGCGTATATAAAGTTTGAACTCTCTGCCGGGTAGATATATATTCCAGTTCAAGCATGTCAAAGACATGTCGAATAAAAATTGTTCTCGCTGAAAAACTTTTAAAATAGAAATAATACAAAAAAGGAATAAATAAAGATGATTTGAGAATCTTTTAGTCCAAGAGCTGGTGACACATTTTTGAGTACGGATTTGACCCAACTAGAAATAATGCGTAATAGTACCGTCTATGATAGTTGTACATGGAATGGCCAGTCTGGCTGGTCTAAGCATGTGGACCAGGTACTGCGCATGGTGTGAGTGCGGTAAAAGAATACATATGTGTTAAAAAATATTTTTGACCCACAATGAAATTATAAAAATTATAATTTATAGTCAATTATAAACATAATATATTCACCCCAGACCATTTGAGTGGTGGGACGTGGAACCAGACCACCCAAAGTGTATTTTTACAACATGCAAAAAAATAGCATGGTTCCAAGTCCCACCACTCAAATGGTCTGGGGTGAATATATTATGTTTATAATTGACTAGAAATTATAATTTTTATAATTTCATTGTGGGTCAAAAAATATTTTTTAACACATGTGTATTTTTTACCGCACTCACACCATGCGCAGTACCTGGTCTACTGCTAGACCAGCCAGACTGGCCATTCCTTGTACAACTATCATAGACGGTACTATTACGCATTATTTCTAGTTGGGTCAAATCCGTACTCAAAATGTGTCACCAGCTCTTGGACTATTTAGAATAATTCATTTCTAAGAACTCTCAATATATAGATCCGAAATAACAAGTCATAGCTTGCTTATAGCAATAGAATTAGGAGAAATTTAAGATTTTCTTATAGGAGAGGCTGATTCATTGTGGAAGATGGTCGATTTCCATCTCAGGAACTGAGTTAAAAGATTTAATACCTGACTCTTATACCCTCACTCACGCAAATCAGTATCCGTTTGGGGCGAAGGTCCCAAAATATATTTTTTTTAAATCTAATGTTAAATTTGAAAAATAACGAAAATGATGCTGTATTCGATGAAATTTGCAAAAAAAAAGCGAATATAAAAATAAAATTTAAAAAAATAAGGGTATTTTTTTGGACAGCATCCCCTGGTTGAAAAGTCACCAACCGCCACTGATATATATATGTTTATTTGAATCAAGCAGAGAACAACACCATTGATTTCTATTTACAAAATAAACTAATGTCATCATCTTCGATTATTCAGTTTCAAGACTGAATTGACGCAACCGCTTTCTTTCATTTGATCATATCCATAAAATTTGAAATTGTCTAAAAGTCCCACGCCCTACATCCTCCATTATTTGATGAAAATATTATAATCTAGATCTTCCCCTTATTTATTTATTACCTAGTTCACCCCTTAAGCATTCCTAAGCATCCCGTGTTTCAACTTTGCTCACTATCTTTTCAGCTCTTCTTTTCTTTAGATTCTTATACAGAGTTTTAATTGTCTCTAATCTAATCAATAATCAATATTGCGAAAATAATCAGATGATAATTTATTTTTTAAAAATTGACCTTAAATACCACACCATATTGTTGGCCCTAATGTATAAATGGATGTAAACCATCGGAACGTTGACAACGATTAAAATACACTATGTACTATTATTTGTTTTCAAATCAACACCTACCAACTTCAAAAATTTTTATGTAATATTTTATTTTCAGATACACTCGAGTGGAGAACAAATGTGTGCCATTTTGCCCTCTGGGTTGTAGTGCTCATGGTAAATGTATCGCGCCCAATACATGTGTATGTGATTCAGGCTATCGAGTGACGGACGTGAAATCCGCAAAGATAGAATGTGAACCAGTTTGCTCGATGGACTGTATCAATGGCAAATGTGCTGCTCCAAATTTTTGCCAATGCAATAAGGTATATATTATATTTATTTAGAAATAACATTTTTATTACCTCAATATGTATATTCACCAATATAAATCAATCAGCGAGCACGTCGAACGCCACACGTCTCTTTATTGCTGATGTGATGATGAAGCCATTTTTGATGATATTTCTTCATCAGATCAGTTTAAACAAGTTACTTACATTTTACATTACACTAGATCTAGTATTAATATTTTTAGCATGTCAATATGCGAGTGGTGTTTAACTAAGTAATTTTTTTCGGAAAATTGTGTTCAATAATTTTTAAAACCGAATTATTGAGAGTTGACTGTATTTATACAGGGTGGAGGCATAAAGATCACCCACATTTTGAAGAGGTATAAAAAAATGAAAAAATTTAACTAGAAAAAAACTGAATATATTTTTGAAAAGAACATGAAATAATTTTTTTTTTTAATGTGTTTTCAATATTATATCAGACAAAAAAAGGGGGGGGTCAAAAATAAAAATTCTAGCCCTTTCGACCAAACTCAACCGAATTTTGTATACATATTCTGTGGGCCCCCAAAAGGCTAGAAATGCAAAAAGTAACCACCCAAAATGAGAGGGGCGGAGTGTAAAAAATGACCAATCTCAACTAAATTTTGTATATAGTTTGATTGAAAGGGCTAGAATTTTCATTTTTTACCCTCCTTCCATTTTGGGTGGTTGATTTTTGCATTTCTAATTTTTTGGGGACCCATAGAATATGTATACAATATTTGGTTGAGTTTGGTCGAAAGGGCTAGAATTTTCTTTTTTAACCCCCACCCCTTTTCTTTGACTGATATAATGTTTAAAACAAATTTTAAAAAAATTTATTTTATGTTCTTTTCAAAAATATATTCAGTTTTTTCTAGTTAAATTTTTTCATTTTTATTCCCCTTCAAAATGTGGGAGTTCTTTATGCCCCACCCTGTATAATTAAAAAAATTGTCATTAACTTTTATTAAGGATACTTATTGAATGTATTAGAACTTAGTTTATTTTACCACGTTTTTATTAACTCGCTTTCTTGTTGGTCTGTTTGTTTGTCTGTTCGGAACAAATAGCCGGAGAGCCCATGACCCATTTTTCATGAAGTGTTTGATTCAAGTAGATATTTCACCTAGAGGTATTAATAGTATAGATGAGTAGGGAATCGGCTGTTTGCCTGATCCACCTGGGTGCTGCTACACTGCGCATAGGAGAGAGTGGTAAAAAATGTTCGCCAAAAAAAGGGTTTGATTAAAAATCCAACAAATACTACTGGACAGTTAAGTTGATTTTAAATTAAAAATTAACTAAACCAGGCCCTTTTAGAGGACCCAAATTTTTTTTTATTTGAAAAAAAGCAAATTTAGGGTTGCCTGGCTCATTGTTGCCCCCCCCCCCTAAAAGTGTCTGGCTTAGTTAATTTTTAATTTAATATCAACTTAACTGTCGAATATTATTTGTTGGATTTTGAATCAAACACTTTTTTGGCGAACATTTTTTTACAACTTTCTCCTATGCGCAGTAGCAGCAGTACCCAAGTAGATCAGGCAAACAGCCGATTCCCTATCTCGATCTATACTATTAGGCCTCTAGGTGATTATACCTCTAGGTGAAATATCTACTTGAATCAAACACTTCATGAAAAATGGGTCATGGGCTCTTGGGCTAAAATTTTGCAATCGATTTTTTTAAATTTATACCCAGTAAAAAGGTGAAAGAAATATAATATCTAGAATGATATGAATTCATTAAATTTTGTATTAAGCTTATATCTCTTTTGCAATACATACTAATAACAAATTGACCTTGGCGACGCAATTGCAGAGATTCTAATACAATAGTGCATTGGTTTGTTTTCAGGGCCATAAACCGGATATTAATGATTACTGGCGATGTGTGGGAGAGTGTCCAAACGGATGTGAAAACGGAGTGTGCTCAGGACCCAATCTGTGCCTTTGCAAGGCAGGATACATCAAGGATCGCACAAATAAGTTGGGCAACAAATGCATTCCTCGTTCCTAAGCAAAAGAGCAAGCATCTTTCTCTACCTTTCCAATCACTCTAATCCATTTCCATATCTAAAATAATATTTCATAATAAGTCAATAATGTAAACTCTGTCTCTAAATCAATGATTACTACAGATTATTAAAGAAAAAAAAAGTTAAAAAGTAAATACAAATATGTTAACAAAACTTTGATTATTTATTTATTTTTACATACCAAATAATAAGGATACATATAAAAAAATATATATTACTATATTTAATATAATTAAACTTGAATGGATTATTATAAATTTAACTTCTCCAGTTATTTTAAAAAACAATCAGTAAAACATATGTTTTAACATTAAATGTTTAAATAGAAATATTTTTGAAAATCTTGAGAATGTTACAAATTTTTTGGGGAGATAGATTACCTTAAAATAATATTATAAAATCTATAAAAAAAAATTTTAAATCCTAAAAATTTTTCGAAAATAAATCTATACCTGTTCTTTAATTGCTCGAATTTATTACAATACCTGGAACAATGAGAGTTGTTCGATAATGTTTTGCTTTAGTTAAAAGTGAAATATTAATATTATTTTTAAAATTTAGTCTTCAATAAAAATATCTCCAATTAATTATTATACATATACGTAGAAATATAAAAGCCGTATAAGTTATCACTATCTCCTTCTCCCGAATTATACATGTATTCATATTAAGAAATTGAGTACTTCGACTTGAAATATTAAAATTGGAAGTTAAATTTTCAAAATGTTGATACGTTTTGCAGTATATTTTTCTGTTTCCTCAGGCAATATTTGAACTTAACCTCCTCGAAAAAAGTAATATTTAGTTCATTACACCATATGTCGATCACAATTAAAACAATTGACTCAGCAAAACAATGACATCCTTTTCTTTTTTACACTTAAAAAAAATCGAATTATAAGGCTTAAGGTTAAGTTCAAATATTGCCTGAGGAAGCAGAAAAATATACTGGGAAACGTAGCAACATTTTGAAAATTTAACTTCTAATTTTAATAATTAGTAAAGATTGTGGTGTTGGTGCAAGGTGAAACATCTTTAATAAAGATAAGAGTAAATAAATATTATATGTAATATTCATTTACTATGAGTTAAAAATTCTTGGTCACTTGTTTCACATTAAAATTAAAAAAATTAAAAGATGTACATGAGTTAAGATTCTTGGTCACTTGTTTCACATTAAAACAAGTGACCAAGAATCCTTAACTCATAGGAAATGAATATCAGATATAATATTTATTTACTCTTATCTTCTAATTTTATTTTAGTCCAAGTACCCAATAACCAGCCATAAAGAAAAATATGGACGATAACAACACCAAATTAAGAAATTGAATTCATATAAAGTTAATCAAATCAAAATTGTATTATATTACTAAATATTAATTTTATTAGGCGGGTCAAATTCTAGCAGATTACAAGAATCACTCCTCCTTCTATGTGCAAACTTTGCGGGGAGCCTACCGAGTTTCTCGAGAAACTCGTTTACAGAAAAATAAATTTAGAATAAGATAGACAAATACATAAACCAGAATATTAAATTCGAACTACATTCAAATTTTATACATATTTTTTATATTAATTCAACGAGGATTTCAATGTGGGGATTTATTCATATTAAAAATTCGTTATCTTTTAAATTAAATCAAATACACTTGCTTTACATGTGAAATGGAATCTTCTTAATTTGCCCGTGGCGTTTTTTTATAATATATTTCCAAATAATTTCTAAGGTTAAAATTCCGAATGCAACTCCACTTCCAATAAGAAGCACATTAAAAATCGGCAAAAAATTTTCAAATTCGGATTCTTTGAATTGATTTTCCTTGTCACATTGATCTTTACTGGTCACTTCCAGATCATGTAAGAGA
Organism: Forficula auricularia; assembly: GCA_024734495.1. Taxonomy (NCBI): domain Eukaryota; kingdom Metazoa; phylum Arthropoda; class Insecta; order Dermaptera; family Forficulidae; genus Forficula; species Forficula auricularia. Next base: position 36,405,190 of record JALMQS010000099.1, on the reverse strand, counting down.
TAGTCTATAACTCCATTTTCATATAATTTTAACATTCTAGAAAAAAGATTATGATTAGTACTGAATTGATGTAGAATAGTTTAAAAAAAGAGGTTTTCAAAATGGCCATGAATAAGACTTTTTGAAATATGCATGAATACAAATTGAGTGTATGTATAAAAATTTAAATCTAAAAATGTTAATATTGATTGATGGATTTATTAAAAATATTAAACGCGTATTATTTGTCTAGAAAATAAAAAAATGTATACCTCTAGCCTAACTAGAGACAATGTATAGGTGTTAGATGTTCAGATACTAGATTTAAATTTAAACCATATTTAATTTTTAAAGATATATATATTTATAATCCTTCGTTATTCATTTGAAACTGTCTTTAGTACATTAAAAAAAAAAAAAAATTAAAACCAACTAAACCAGGGGTGGCCAACGTTTTCAGTAGGCGGGCCAAATTTCAGAAATAATATTTCCTGTCGCGCACCGCACCTAATTTTTTTTTGTTTGTTAATTAAAGCAAACAAGCGACCACATCGCCGCTTCCCCGCAGGTGAGATCATTAGACAATTTAAAAATATGTAAAAGTGAGACGTCTGACTCTGTTTTGCAGAGCTAAGTGCATCAAAATTGATATATTGTCGATACACACAAACAGTTTTCTAAATGAACATCAGTAATTCGTGTTCTCACTTGTGATTTGATTTGATTTGCTAGTATATTATTCGGCGCCTGTCAACCCAACCCGCAGTGCAGGACGTTCTATTTGAATGCATACCCTTCACTTTACAGGCGCGGCGCTGAATTACTTCAATCAAAGGCTTGCTTAATTATGTCAAAAATATACCTATACCTACATGTCTTACTATATCTTTTAGCTAGCTTTGGAACCAAACAAAAATGGAAGAAAAAGTTGAAACTTTTTCAAGACTTCGTATGCCCACCAGTTAAAGTCCCCTTAATAATAAACTTATATAATAAACTCTTCCTTTTATCTACTACTCTTTTATCTCTGTAAGAGTTCGGTCCCCTTAATACTCTCCCGTCATCTTTGACGGTCCTGTGTGTCAATTCTGGGCTTATGGCTCATAAGTGTTTCCAAATATTGAAACCATAGATAGAGCATGTTTGTAAAACACAGGTTATTTATCCTTGTCCAAATACGTTTTATAGAACTCTTCCAAACCAATTTGATGAAATTTCTCCTTTAAGTGTGTATCGCAACATATTTCACAATGTTCCATTTGTAATCTTCCAGGTAAAAAACCACGTGGCGTTACAAATTCTCAAAAAAGCACATGATGTTTTTTATAATCGTGAAATTCATTTTCACATTTGAGGTTTTAAGGAGGTTCTTTCGCGACAATCCACACAAAAAGTTTTAGCCTCGTAACCACTCTATAAATATAAACGGAACTAAAATTTTAGGTTATGTTTTTTAACGTGACTGTACCACTCACACTACGAAATCTCTATATGGATACACACATACTAGCCGGATGATTTCCAAGCCATTGTGCTTACACTAAAAATAATCGCCCAAATGTGTTTTTTTTTTATTTTGTATCAAAACTACGTGGTAAATAATTTCTATTTTTTTTTTAAGTTACTCCGAATATATTATTCTAACAAATATTAGTTTTTCATCAAGATGGTGAAAGTCCTTCAATGAAAAAAAATAAAATAATGATCATATCCCCACCCTTTCCTTATTTATTTACTATTTGGTGTGGTAAATCATCTTCAAATTTTTAACAGTATGTTTATTATGCTTTTAATGACTTATATTCCAAGTTTCAAAGACTTCTTGAATTTTTGTATTTGTGAAAGAACTACCTTAAGTCAGATATCAAAGAAGGAAAGAAGCGTGTTTATCCACCGCTTCCTGTGTGACGTCTGATTGCAATGACAATGTAGGAAAGTAAGTAAAGTTTTTTGAACTCAACTGTTGTTCCCAAAGGCCAATATTAATTGATCTTTCCCTTGGTAGATGATTATTAACGAAATATTTAAAATAGCTCAAACAATGAATTTTTCAAAAAATGCGAGATATTTAAAATTTCTCTTAGCTATAATTTAAAAATACGTATATGATACGAACGACTCATGATGTAATGCTCTTTTGGTGGTATGTACAATAAAGTTAACATTTATGTCTATTCGACCCAGCTCCGCGGGCCGCATGCGGCCCGCGGGCTTAAGCTTGGCCACCCCTGATCTAAACCAACCTGGAGGGGCCGACTTTTTTTTTGTTTTCGGAAATATCTTTTTCAATTTAATTATCGATGAATTTTAAAACTTTAATTTTTATACACACCTCTAATAATTATTGTGTTGTGTGTTTATTGATTATAATCAATAAACACGCAACACTTAACTCATAAGATGTTAGTTGAAAACTATACAAGTTTAAATGAGATTTACATGTGATTCATTAGTTCTTTCAATGGTGAACCTCGAGCAACTGTAAAGCCAATAAGTATATTCAAGTTTGGCAATAAAAAATCATCTATTTGACAAGCTCTTTCCTTAGGTAGAACACGCTCTTTAAAATTATGTAGTATAAATGCACTTGTCATGAAGCATGAATGAGAATTATATATATATTTAAGGCCAACAGGGCTGCTTTTAATATTTTTTGGGGGATTGAAATCTTTTTTTAACGCTTTGATTGCCGTATTATTGGTTGTCTAAAATAAATCAAATCACATTAGTTTCATTAGAATAAGGAATTGTAAATAAATCAGTTTCTGGTAGTATAAATAATATACAGTTTATATATTTGAATCTAGTTTATACCTAAATCAGATAAGCATGATTCTGTAAATTTGTTTTCAACATAATACTATTTAAGTATTAATTAAATACGCAAATGCAATAATACACTAGAAAATTTATGTAAATATGTCAAGCTATAAAAGTGACTGATTACTTTGCTAATATAATGAAGTAAACTTTTTAAAACTATGTGAACCACAAACAAGATTATTATGGCAACCTATGAAAAAAAAAATTAAAAAAACACTTATTGATTACGATGTTTGATTTATACCCCCTAGTATCTTGTACGATTTACGAAAATAAAATTATAGTTTATAATCAAAGTGAGACGGGTAACAATTCAATTTATTAAAAATATCCTCCTCCATATTAGGACGTATAGTACGTATCCAGAAGGGAGCCCCACACTTAAATGTAAATGTGAATTCACAAAAGATTAATTTAACATATACATTTTAAATTCATATAACATTTAATCCAGTATTTTTTTACTTTACCATACAAGGTATGGTCAACTATTGTAATCGTGCATAAAAAAAGTGGTTTATTTGCTTCTTTTTTTCAAAATATCTCAAAAACGGCTGAAACTATTTTGATTAAAAAAATTGGGCGAAACCATGGGATTTCTCTACAAAAAAGTCCTAATAAGTGAACATCGTTAAAAATGATATTTTTCGAGATATTAATTATTTTGTCAAAATGTCTGTTAGTACGTGCGTTATCAAATTTTTGTGGACGATCTAGCTCAAAAATTAGTGTGAATATCAAAACCAAATTTGACATGTAATTGATTAGATTTTGGTGCATATCGACCCAAAATTAAGGGGGAGGGGATTAAAAATTAAAATTATAATATTTTCAAACTAAAAAATATAAGAAAATGGAAATATAGGTACTATAAAATGAACCTATATTAACGAAAATAGTTTTATTCTGGGGCCAAAATTAGGGGGGGGGTAAAAATAAAATCTAGGCCATTTGAGCAAACTCAACCAAATTTTGTATACATAATCAGTGCCCCCCCCTCCCCCCATTAGTCTAAAAATTTAAAAACTACCCTCCCAACATGATTATAAATAATTTTATTAAATAATAAATATAAGAGAGGGCCCAGGTTGTATGGTAAAGTCAAGTAGATGGGCACATCAAAACGTGTCAGTTTATTTATATTAACAAATACTTAATTATTTTAATAAAATTCTGAAAAAAAAATTTTTTAATCAAGACTTAATAACCCCTCCCTCCAGAAAAAAATTTACTCTCTTCATGCCTTTTTCATAATACGCCAATATAAAATTTAAAAAACTTAATAAAAGCTTGTATTAAAGAATGTCTTTACGATTTGTAAGCATTGTTTATGCATGCCCCTCTTCTCCAATTTAATATAAACTAGTTTCAAGTCTTTAATGTAAAAATGCACATACATCAATATAATGTTTCAATACAGGAAAGACATCTGCAAATAATTTATATTCTCGCCGAGCTAAATCCTCTAGAGATGTTATTGGTTTTTTACGATTTGATATTAGTGATGTTATTTGTCCAGTATAATATAAAAAGCAGATTTGAGATGAAAGAATTGCTGCAATGGTAACAATTCGTATTGGAAACCCTTTAGGGAGTATTGGAACACCTGAAAACGAGAATTAAATTAAAATGTTATTAGATTTTCAAAAAGAGAGAGAAAAGCAGAATATATTTGGAAGAATGAGGGGGGGGGGGGAGGGTTGAATTACTTTGCAATAATAGAAGAGCAGTTACTCGTAAACCATTTTCAGCCATATTTGGTAAATTTCTTAACTTGATATCAATATATAAACAAATACGAAAGATGATACTTATACAAATTATTGTAATCAGATAAAGTGACCAAGTCTTTCGAGCAAATGGCGCAAATAATATATTACGTCCAAAACTTGAATAGCCCGATGATGGTTGCACGAATGCCACAAGAAGTCTGAAAAAACAAATTAAGAAAATTTGTAAAATAATATAATCTAAATCAGCGCATCTTAAACTTTTTTCATTCGCGACCTCTTTTTAGCTGATAAATTTTTCGCGACCCCATATTATATAAATTCATGATATATGATATATGATATTTAGTCGGCCTCCCTGGTGTAATGGTCAGAATAACTGGCTGGCAACCCGGAGGTCTCGGGTTCGATTCCCGGCTATACCCAGACATTTTTTCTGTAAATATATGGTCTGGTAATAAAAATTAAGTGGGAGATAAATTTAACCTAATTTATCGAGCGGAGAATTTACCACTGCTCGAAGCCCTTAAAAAACTTAGTAAATTGGATTGTATCTAACTTTCTGAGATTTGGCTCGTGATTCCGGCTTCTTTCCTTCTACTCTGTTCTTTTCACGATGGAGGGCCATCCCATACAGGCCTTTAGGGATGCACCTTCTGATGTATCTCCTTCTCACATCAATATCATTAAGAAAAAAAATATATCATCCACACTTTTTAATAGCGCATCATAAATAAAATTATTTTGAAGCAAATCTTTGGTAAACATACCTATTATAATAATTTCATCATTTATTAAAACTACATAATTAATTAAACTAAATTAACGAACGAAGAAAAGATTTTTATATTATAGACAAAAGGATCAGCCAGAATTCGAACCTGGGATCTTTGCATTTGTACTGCAATGCTTTGTCATAAGAACTTTAGCTCCTTATCCAATAAGCTACTGATCCCTGAACCCAAACTAATAGTAATAGTAAATAATAGTGATTGATTGGGAGGCGTTTGAGAATAGTTTACATAATTAATTACACTGCTCGACAAAAATTGAACCAAAATTTGTCCTTAACATTGGATTCCAGTAGAGTTGTATACGGTGATTATCATGCAATTTCCTATTTTTTACAACACGTCAGAGTTTTGAGATATTATCGATCAAAATGACGAAAACGGCTATGTTGACCTATTTTAAAGTTCCAATAAATATAAAACAGGAATATTTGAAATCAAAATATTGTGTTGACGTAATAGAAAAACACCTTTCTCTTTGATTTTCAAATTACCACTTGTTTTTAACTCAATCATAACTCGAGTTATAACTAAAAAACTAAAATTATTCTTTAAATTGATTATGTAAAAATTACAAATGTTTTGAGAAAACCGGAAAAACCCCAAAAGACGCTTAGATTAAATAAGTATTCTCGGCTCTTATATTTAGTTTCAATCAAAAACATAGAATACTTCTTCATAAATGTCTTAAGTTTCAAAACTCAAATCTATGCGACTTAAGTCTTAATTAAACTTAATTACCATATCCAAAATATGGGGGTATAAAATATTGTTGATTTGAGATACGATTTATTACTTCCTTCTAATAATTACAATCGGAATTTAAAGAAGTCACAATATTTGATAAATGCATGGATATTAAAAAAACAACGTTAAAGTCTTTATTTAGAAAATGTAAAAACAACAAAATTTTTCAAATAAATACATAAGAAATTTCCAGTTTTCAATTATACTTCATGAGTATTTGTTCTAGCCTCTAGATGTCTAGATAGCTTTACTTTCAAATCCTGAAGCTCTGCTACTTACCATAATATACGAGATATGGGCGCTTAAAATATTTTTTTGCGACATGCCTAATTCACTCCCCTTCTTTAATTCTAATCGGAATTTATACTCGTTGAAAAAAAACAAAGAAATGTTTGCTGAATCACTCAGTCACGCGGAAATAATACCCTCAATTAATCAAATATTAATTGTTGATATTAATAATCTTCAAAGGAAAAATCAAAAATTATTATAATAGAATATTAGGTTCTGAAATGAAAATTAAATATTGACCTCATAAATTAATATACATTAAAGAATATGTAATGAATGGCATTCCTAATGTGATTTTTAAAGTGTTAAGGAGGCCCTAGAGCCTAGACGGTCAATCTTTTGATCAAAATGATTGAGTCAAGCATGATTGACTGTATAGGAACACGTTAGATGCTTGAGTTAATCATTGACGGTGATTGATAGAAAGTTTGATTGACGCAATTGAAGAGGCGCATGACCGTCTAGAAGAGTTTTGATCAATCTTTCTCTCCGCTAGCTTCCAACACGGAAACCTAATCAAAATTTCACTAAGAATGAGTTTTGATCAAAAGATTTAGACTGATTGAGTGGGCGATTGAGTCAATGATTGACCATCTTAGGGTCTAATTTAGAGCCTAGAAAATGGGAGAAAAAACACTAAAAAGACAAATTGTATATGGTACTTTGAGTAGGTCGAACCTAACCAAAGCCTTGCTGGTCATCTTCCAGCCAACGCGGTTTCAATTTCTTTGCTTTAGAAAGTCGTTCTAAAAATATTCCAACAAATCGAAATTTTTCGGCTCACAGGATTTCAAATGAAATTACAAACAAAGGCTTAATTAAACCTTGTACTTACCCAGTCATACACTCACAATATATAAATAAATTAATGGTATTATAGTTACCTCATATTAATAAATGTGTGTATTGGATCCACTATTTTAACCAAAGGTTCTACCATCGATGTCAATGAAACACTAAGATCAGCTTGATTTGAAACTATCATTCCAATTTGACTTTCAATTTCAATATATAATCCCGCATTTTTAGTACTAATTTTTACATCAAGTCTGTGGAGAAATTGAAAATTATTTGATTAGTTGAGTAAGTTTTTTAAAATAAATAAATTAGAATAATTTCAGTAAAATAAATTTACTCATAAATCAACCATAAGTTTGTTTTCAATAAAACTGTTTGTGTATACCGTGCTTATGACCAAATCATTTAGTTATAGCCCTGAAGATAAAAATCTCAGCACTCCATAAATGGTTAAGTTGTTTTTGTGATCCAGAGCCCGATACATCACTCATCAATTTTAACTAAACTTAAAGAAAACTTACTTGGATTTATGATAATCCTTTATTTCTAAAAATAATTTATTATTTAAATCTTGAGGTAGAAAGTTAGTTTTAACAGATATATTGGTAAGATGAATTTCAGGAGTTAACGGCTAGTAGAATAAAAAAAGAACAATTTTAAATGAATTTAATGATAATTAAATTCAGGAAATTACAACTTACGGCAAGAGTGATTCGAATGACTTCATTATTTAAATTTCCTCTTCTTGTTTTACTGAAGATAAATTCATTATTAAGTAAAGATGGCAAATTATTATTTCCTTTATGCCATTGACCAAGAGGAATTATCTAGAAATATATTCAAATATTAATCAATACATAATGTATGAGGTAACAATTATGAAATGTCCAAGTATATTGGTACTGATAATCTTATTAAGCTCATAGGAGACGGCCGTCACATTTTAAACATTCATTTAACAAGGACGCCTGTAGGATAGACTAGTACGATCCAGAGCCGTCATTCGGTTGCATAGATACAGGCGGACAGCTTTCCTGTTGTCATAAATCTGGTTTCAAACTATTAAGGTCATCGATTACTTACATATATGAGTTTTAAAAATGGTAGTATTGATAAAAGGTTAGTTACTTATTTCCGAGGGGTGAACGGCGACCTAATATCGTGTACACCTACTTCAAATTACACTATCATTTCCAAGTAGAAGACAATAGATGAAGGGGCATTATCTAATGAATTCCAAAATAATTCCACATAATTCCAAAGATTTTTATTATATAAAGTCTATAATATTAAAAGCGATGGTTACAATTTTTTTATTTTATCAACTCGGTTTTTCAATATTTTTTGCTTAAATGCTCAATTTAGCAGGTTGGGCGAGAACAATTCAGATTGGGAGCTCGTTCAACCGCGCCCACCCCTGGGGGGCGGCATGGTTCTTTAGTGTCTAATTTATAGGTGCAAAAATAACATTTTTCCTGACACTCTTTGGTTCAAATACCTTGAAGATATGTGACAGGGTCTCCATATTGGAAGTCTCCGTAGCATCTGACCTCTCTTGGAATGAGCCTATTTCTTCTGTGGAGAAATCTCCAGCAAGGAAACTTGGAATCTTATTCAGGTTTCGAATATGGCTCTCATCTGTGGAGAGGGGCCTCCAAGCATTCTCTTGCCACACTGGACGCAATTCAGAAACGAGCAATTAAACTAAAAGGAGATCCAGCCCTCGACTACCTGGCTCACCAAAGAACCGTTTCTGCCCTTTCCCTGTACTACAGATACTATCATAGTGTCTGTTCAGTAGAGCTGAAATCAATTATCCTCCCTAAAGCCCTGTTTGCTAGAAACACGCGGTTTTCGAAAGCTCAGCACCCCATCGCTGTCAAATTGGATAAAAGCCGAACCAACGTTTTCGCCAACTCTCTCTTATCTCTTATCCCTATGACCTCAAGAGACTGGAACTCACTTCCAGCCACCGTCTTCCCCTCAACTTATAACCTTCAGCTGTTTAAGACCCGCATCCATAGATACCTTCAACTCCTACCCAGCCCATAAAATCCCCCCTTCTTCTTCTTTTCATGATGGAGGGGCCACCCAGGCCTTTAGGGGATTCACCTTTTTGGTGTATCTCCTTCTCTCATCAATATCATTATATAATAAAAAAAAAGTTCGCCAATACGTTTGTCTCCATGAGCTCAAGGAATGAGGGACTCTTTCCTGGCCCCCATTTTTCCGGACACTTATGTTATAATCTAAAAACCTTAAAGCCCCGAGTGTACAAACACCTAGCTATCAACCCTTTCTCTTGGTCAATTTCCCATTCTCTTAGGTAATGAAAGAGATCTTTCGAGATCCAACCTTCTTTGTGTGTCCCCAGCTTTTTGCATATGATCAGATGAAAAAATGATTTCTCCTTAAGAATTAGCAAACTCTGCTACTTTCGGAAAACAAAATATTTGCGAGATAATCTGAAATGATAATATGTAATAATATCTTAAGTGGGAGATAAATTCAACCGAATTTATCGCGCGGAGAATTTACCACTGCTCGAAGCCCCTAAAACCTTAGTAAATTGGATATTGAATTGTATCTAAGTTTCTGAGATTGGCTCGTGATGCCGGCTTCTTTTCCTTCTGCTCTGTTCTTTTTCACGATGGAGGGGCCAGCCCATACTGGCCTTTAGGGGATTCACCTTCTGGTGTATCTCCTCCTCACATCAATATCAATAAAAATAAAAAAATTAAAAAAATGTAAAAAAAAAAACAGCGAAAGCATATCATAAATAATAACACGAAAATTAAATATATTTCAAATGTGTTACCAATTACGAGTAAAAAGCAAATAAAGTATGAACCATGCAGTCACTTTTAATCTAATTGATTGAGTTACATCCAAAAAGACCTTACAAATAATTGAAATTTCTTATTCTAAAATAAAAAGATAGTTACCTTTAATAAGCCATGGATCTTGTAGAGTTCGCTCAAGGCTAATTGGTCACCATACTCGGTAGTTTGTACTAACACGATCTCACTATCTAATCGAATTCCATATCTATTATTTTGACTCTGTCTAATCTTCTTCTCTTCGAAATTTAACCAAAGACATTCCTCAGTGCAAAATAGAAGCCATGGATGCCAGGTATCCAAACATTGCCATCCTATCGACTTAAAAAATAAAAAATTGACGCTGGTGTTGGCCAAACTAATGGTTTTGTTTGGTTTAATTTACATACATATAAAATTTGATCAAAAATATGATGCATCGGCCGGGAATCGAACCCGGGCCGCCCGCGTGGCAGGCGAGCATTCTACCACTGAACCACCGATGCTTATTTAATTAAAGACTTTATTGTAGAATCTAAGTTTAGTTTAAATAAATGATTTTTATCAGCTTTTTGTTAATTTATACCGATCCCAAATTAGTGACGGATTTAAGAGTGGGCGGACTAGGTGACTCATTATATATCTTTTATCGCGCCCGGAGCCCATAGAATCTAAAATACTATAAAATAAATAAAATACGGTCCTTTTAAGTTTTATCGTCCGGGGCCCCTAACACCGAAATCCGCGACTACTACTTTTTATTTAAATGTATATAAAAAATAATATAAAAAAAATTTAATAAATTGATGTTTTTTATTCTAAAAATGATCCGAGCCAATCCAAACTAGCCGTAAAGTAACATTGCCACTAAGTTCTAACATAAAAACACAAATATAAATATCTATCAATATCTAAGATAATAGGGACTTTTATCCTTTAAAAGATACTGTTTCAAAATAGTTGATCGTGTCTATAGAACGCATGAGATTATTTAAATTTTCGAATAATTTAATCTACTCAAACTCCAACCCAATCCTTGAAATTTCTTGTGCTTCTTCAAGAGAAATGATTCAGGCGGAGATATGCAACCCGCCTTAATGAGCCCTCGCAGTCGGGAAGGCACCAACCAACTCGCTGTCTACTCCATAAACTAGTGGTATCCAGCTCGCGCCCCAGCAGACAAGTAGTTTTTAAACAAAGTATCAATTTTGACAATAATGAACGTGTTTAATTAATGGTAACCTCTACTGAAAACATGGAAGAATCGACTTAAAAATCAAAAAGACTAAATTATTTTTTTGCAACGAAATTTTTCTCTGGAGAGAGACGGACTAGTAGAAATTTTAATTGAATGTAATGGAAGGCAGCCCAGAGGTAGTGAGGAAAGAAAAAAATTAACACATATTAAATAAGGTGTAATTTATTGGAATCCTTCCTCTTCCATTCAAATGATGTTTCGGAGGATTTTTCTCCTTCTTCAGGTTTCAAAGAGTCAATGAATGAAACAAATAAAATGTTTCTTCTTCTCACATTAGTGTTTAAAACTTTCTTCTTTTTTTAACAAAGTCATAGAAAAAGAAGAAAGCTTTAAACACTACTGTGGAGAGAAGAAGGAAAACATTTTATTTGTTTCATTCATTGAACCCTTTGAAACCCTGAAGAAGGAGGGAAAAATCCTCCGAAACGTCGGTTTAAATGGAAAGAAGGAAGGATTCCAATAAATTACACCTTACCTACACTACCTCTGGGTTGCCTTCCATTACATTCAATTAAGACTAAATTATTTTTGGTTAAACAACTCAAGTTTGATTTTAAGCCGATTTCGGTCATTTCTTCAGCAATGGTTACCAATAATAATCGAAACGTCAAAAATGCATTGTAGAATGGTTATTCTTCAAGTATTAGATGAGAATCGAAGGCTATTTTTGAATTTAAGTCAACATGAACTGCAAATGGCCAGTGATATCTGATTAATAATAAAGGAATAAACATATTAATATTTCAAATGATTTTGGATAAAGTTTAGCAACGATCCGTTGCAGTTTATTTTCAACTGATATTAACGTAATTGCTTCTACCCCTTAATAAAAGCCTAAGGGTAGAATAAATTCTATATATATAGCTTAGGTAGAAAAATAATAATGTTAATGGATTCAATTTTGTAATACACTTTGAATAGTAGTGAACTAGTGAATAACCACGCATAATGTCAGTCAAAATAAAATTTATAGGAAGTAAATAATTAGGCACTAAATAAAATATTACAAGGTATAAACATGAAATTAATGTTTTAAGTTACATTTATGAAATGTGAAGCAGCTTCAAAACATTGGACATTGACAAGAAATCCAATTGATTGGTGGCCGTAATTAAAGCATCGTGCTGATTCATTAATCGGATTAGGCTTAAATACAACAGCAGAGGAGATGTCATCCATAGCCAAACGACGCAGCATAGGCAAAGAATCTGTAATAAAGATAAATAATTAGAAAAATCTTAAGATGTAACGCTAAAAGATCTTAAAAGAGTGAAGATTGTAGGACTGAGGGTCGAATGCAATCTGCAATTTTTATATTAAGGTTATATAACTTTCAAACAAGTAATTCTCAATGGTTATTTAATAGTGATATTAATTAGAATATGACTATATTTAGAAAGTGAAAAATAACAATATCGACCCTTTTGCGTCCATTTTTATTAAAGCTAGCTTTTTTTATGAAAATGATGAGAGAAGGAGTTATACCAAAAAGGTGCAACCCCTAAAGGCCTGGGTTGGCCCCTCCATCGTGAAAAGAAGAAGAAAGAATTTTATGGGGTGGGCGGGGGTCGAAGGTATCTGTGGATACGGGTCTTAAATAGCTGAAGGTTATAAGTCCGGGAAAGGTGGTGGCAGGGAGCGAGTTCCAGTCTTTGGAGGTCATAGGGATAAAAGAGTTGGCGAAAGTGCTTGTTCAACTTTTATCCAATTTGACAGTGAAGGGGTGCTGAGCCTTCGAAAACCGAGTGTTTCTCGTAAAGACGGCTTTAGGGGGATAATTGATTTCAGCTCGACTGAACAGACACCGTGATAGTATCTGTAGTACAGGGAAAGGTTCTTCGGTGAGCCAGGAAGTCGAGTAAGTTGGTTAGAGCCGGGTTCCCTATTAGTTTAATTGCTCGCTTCTGAATCGCATCCAGTGTAGCAAGAGAATGCTTGGAGGCACCCCTCCACAGATGAGAGCCATATTCGAGACAGGGACGAATTTGAGCCTTATACAATATAAGAAGTGACTGGGAGTATAACAGCGTCTAGACCTAAATAGGAGACCAAGCTTGCGCGCTGCAGCTTTAGCAGTGGTTGAGATATGGTCATTCCATGAAAGGTCAGACCCTAGAGTTAGGCCCAGCATTGAAATTTTATCCCTGAATTCTAGTGAATTTGAGTCGAATGATATGTTTGGGAGGTTTCTGTCGACGCGCCTAGAAATAAGGCAACACTGAGTTTTCACTGCATTGAAGTTAACTAAGTTTTGGGATCCCCAGTTTTTAAGTTTGCATAAGTCTAAATTAATTGAGGAGGCAATGTCTGCACGGTTTTTATGCAATGCAGGGGCGTTATGTAGGGAGCTGTCATCTGCTTAACAATGTACCGGATTGGAGGGCAAGTTTAGAAGGTCGTTGATATAGATAAGAAAAAGCGTAGGGGAGATAACCGATCCCTGAGGAACTCCAGCGTTGGTGTGGAAGGGGAAGATGATATTCCATCGATGACAACCTTGCAATGGGGTTAGGGAGGGTATGTGGTTGGAGGGGTCTGGAAATTAGTTTGGTAAGGGGACGTTTAAGGGGAATATTCCTGAGTGTGAGAATACTAACCTTTATAGACGTGGAGGTGGTGGTGTAACTCAGTGTATCTCGTTGTACTAGTTTGATAAACTACTGAATTTACTCTTATGTTCAAATTCTACGTTACTGAAGTTAATCTGATGCAATGAATTTAAAAAAAAATAAAAAAAATAATTCTAAATAGGCAAAAATAAAATAAAAATACTTAAATAAATTCTAGCTGCAAAGGAGAATGGGGAGAATTTTCTTAACAGTGAAAGATAATCAAGAATTCAATGTATAATATATGATTTATTGAGGTCCTTGGTGAATTTAACAGTCAGAAAGAATTAATTGATTGGATGTCTTTAATGTGTGAACGGAGATCGTTCGAAGAAAGTAGGATTAATTACGTTTGCTCTTGAGATGTGCTGCTCGGTTCAAAGTAATTCAAACAGCATTAGCTGTGCCGTGGCCACCTTTCGCTCAGGTTCCGTAGACTGCCACGTCGAAGAGTGTGTAACGGGCCTGGAGTCTCGCCTTTTTGATCAGCTTCCGTGGTGTCTTCACGAGAGCCGGACAGGTATTCTTGTCCGTGCTATCCAATTAGCTATCGTGCTAATGATAGAAATGCCAATGGAGGGGCTCGCAAGTGGATGAATGAAAATGCCCGCAAAAACGACTCCAGGAAGAAGAAATATACTCGTGAGATCGAGTAATAGAGAGAGTGTATAATATAGAGATGTAAGGTAAGAGCTGGATAAAATAATAGAGAGCGATATTTCTTCGTGTCATCCTCTTTATGCATTTCCGATTGTGTCTCCTTGATGTGTGGGGGCTATGTTTTATATAATTCTTAGTTTTCTACCCCTTCTAAGGGACATCGCCAATCATAATGTTCTATTTTGTTATATGAGGGTGTTTGGACCCTGACTAATCTCATTCCCCTGACTATATTCAGAACTGGGCCTTAAAGCTCATATACCACGAATGACTTTAGATAATCCCGGCTTAAGCCAGCTTCTCTTTAAATATGAAAAATAAACTAATTTTTACGAAATCTATTCTATATTTGGCTTGACTGGTTAATCTCTTTCCTATTTTTAAGTTATTAAATTAATAAATTTTGAAAAAGTTCAGATTTAAGATTTTTTAACTCTACTATGCATAAAAAAAACATACTTCTAAATTCGATTCTTTGTTCAACAATGTGCGAAAATGGGTTGTTACCATTTTATGACACCGCTTCCCTTCAAAAAAAAATTTTTAAACTAAAAAATTTTTTTTTTTTAAATTATTAATAAACTGAAAAAATTTCTTTTCAAATTATTAGCCCAGGCTATTTACCCCGTGAGACCACAACTAATCCATCGAAACGCAGGGATCACAAGCAATTTGTTATTATATCTCGCTGTTAAGTTCAATTATCCAACACTGATACATCGATTCCTGATTTCACATTTCCTTTTTCATGTCTATCCGCATATTGGGATCGTGTTCATCTCTTCTATATGGATGCACGAGTTCCCATCTCTGTGACGGACCATTCGACATACTATAAAAATTTATTTTCAAGAATTTATGTTAATCGTAACAATAATTAATTCGCTCATGTGAGATACTGTTTGCAAATACGCTTGTTGGTTACCGCTTTTAAATGTTTTAATTTTTAATTGCAAGGGGCTTATTCAGGGGCTAAAGGGAGAAAATTATATTTTTAGTTTTGCATGTTCCAACATTGATATAATATTGAGAAGGAAAGCTGAATCCAATAGAATGTTTATTATAAAATTAACAAGTGAAGCAATTGAAAAATTTACATTAATACTAGAAAATTTTATTTAAATGAACCGAAACATAGTGAGGGTGGAAAGAAATTAATATTGATTGAATCTATTGATACAAACACAGGTTAGAATTTAATTTAAATTTAAATTTTAAAATCACAGAGATATTCGACTAGAGAGGATTGAATCGGGTTTATTTAGAATGAAAAATTATTTAAAAATGAATTTTGTCTATTGTGACAAATGAGGATAGAATTTTATATGAGTCTAATCGTGATAAATGAGTTGTGTTGACGCCGAATGATAAAATTACAAAAAGAAATAAAAAATAAAAATGAATACGGTTAATGATTTTCCAAAGATCATTGAATCGATAAATCTACTGAGTTTACTGAAGTTAAACGACAAAAGAGGTCTGCTATATATAAAAAATGGAAATACAAAATGATGATAGAAATGTGGATTAAAAATTTTAAATGGGGACCTATGTGAAATTGTTCTGCTAATATAAATAGTTATATTAGAATATTTATATTAAATTAGACGAAAGAAATAATAGTGTGATGATTCATGATTACAAGAAATTGAATTAAATAATTATCAAAAATTATTTAAATATAGATTTTAAAAGATAATGAAATGTGCTATTTTTACTAAATTATTATTTATTTAAATTTTGCAACAACAAACGACAAGTGAAAAATAGGAATTAACTGGGCTATATGGGAATTTAACTAAAATAAAAATAATGGTTTGCTTATAAGCATTTTCGTTTTTCGAAGAATTTCAATGTAAAGGCAATTTTCGAAGGTTTCTTATGGGTCAATCAAAAATGTTTTTCTTATCATTTTTATCGATTGATCCCTCCGCGAGGCGTATAAAGTTCTTTCTAGTGCTCGCTGGCAATGATGCGATTCATTCTGAATCACATCACGGATATGATTTATAATGAAATTTATTGTTGATTGTTTGAAAATCGAAAATGTTGTAAAATAATTTTTATACTTTATAGGCAAACCAATTAAAATTTTTAACATTGAATTAAATTTGTTTGGAGGACTTATATCAATTTGTATTAAAGGTGGTGGGGGCGCGATTTCAATTATTTGTTGGCAAATTATGGGTGTGTGAATTTCTATGGCGGGTATACAAGTTATTGTTTCTAATTCTATGGAGGGTTCTATAATGGGGTCTATATTAATTTTATTAAAAGGGGCTGAAGTAAATTCCGGGGCAATTTCTAAAGGAAGAGGGTCAACAATGATTTCAATTGTTGCTAACTTGATTTCTAAGGGTGGCGATTGTTGTATTGTTGCATCATGTGACTCTATTTTATTATCTATTTCATCAAAATTGGCCTCTGATTTATTTTGTTGTTCATCCATTTTTCCATCGCTTGACTCTATTCTATTAAAAGGGATGCAAATTTTTCATTGACTTTTGCTATGGAATTATTTATATTACTATTAAATTCATCCCTCATGGCCTCTATTTTATTATCTATGCCCTTTATTGATTCTATTAGATTAGCCTCCGATTTCTTAGCTCTAGCCTCGGTTTTATCAAAATTAGCCTTTGTTTCACTAAAATGAGCTTTAGTTTTCACTTTTTTGTTCATCTATTTTGTTATTTATGCTCTGGATTGATTCTATTAAATTAGCCTCCGATTTACTAAAATTCGCCTTTGACTCACTTGTTAATTCGTTTTTTCATTTCTTTCATTTGCAACATTATTTGTTGGAGCATGCTATTAGTATCGAAGGGTGTGGGTGGAGGGGGGTATGTGTACTTACGATTTGATGTTCACCATCAAGCGCATTTGCAAATTCCTTGTATCTCGTAGCATGGCTGGAAGTGTCGATTCTTCCATTTCCGCCGGTGTAGGAGTGGACATACAGGTCCCTGAGTCTAATGCTATATCATCAGGATCGATCGGCGTGTTGGATAATTCAACCGTTGTTTGTTGGTTGCCTGCATAAATCGCCCTGCGTTCGTCCAGACTCTGTTGTGTGCCGTCCATTCTCGGTGTTTATTTGTAAAAGAAAGAATCAAATATTAGAAGTTGCTATTGTTTATTTATAAAATGTATTAATTTTATAGAAAAGAAAGTAAACAGTTCGCCAAATAAATTCTCAGAAAATTTCAAAAATAGAAGTGTTGAAGCCGGGATTATTCAATTAACCTTTGATATCCCACTGTTAAGAGAATTTAAATAAATAAAAAAATATGAAAAAAATAAATTAACGGTACGGGGCAATATACTATATTTTTTTGTTCAATTTTAGTACAACGAGACAGGTATCGCGTTCGGTTGCAGCCTTACTAAGCCTGGTATTCTCACTTCTCAGAATATTTTTAATATGGGATTTTGAATTTAGGGATATCTGTGGGATAGGATGGCTTAGATTTTCAAATCCCAGCAGCACCTTCACCATGCAATGGGGTTAGGGAGGGTATGTGGTTGGAGGGGTAAGGAAATTAGTTTGGTAAGGGGACGTTTAAGGGGAATATTCCTGAGTGTGAGAATACTAACCTTTATAGACGTGGAGGTGGTGGTGTAACTCAGTGTATCTCGTTGTACTAGTTTGATAAACTACTGAATTTACTCTTATGTTCAAATTCTACGTTACTGAAGTTAATCTGATGCAATGAATTTAAAAAAAAATAAAAAAAATAATTCTAAATAGGCAAAAATAAAATAAAAATACTTAAATAAATTCTAGCTGCAAAGGAGAATGGGGAGAATTTTCTTAACAGTGAAAGATAATCAAGAATTCAATGTATAATATATGATTTATTGAGGTCCTTGGTGAATTTAACAGTCAGAAAGAATTAATTGATTGGATGTCTTTAATGTGTGAACGGAGATCGTTCGAAGAAAGTAGGATTAATTACGTTTGCTCTTGAGATGTGCTGCTCGGTTCAAAGTAATTCAAACAGCATTAGCTGTGCCGTGGCCACCTCTAGCTCAGGTTCCGTAGACTGCCACGTCGAAGAGTGTGTAACGGGCCTGGAGTCTCGCCTTTTTGATCAGCTTCCGTGGTGTCTTCACGAGAGCCGGACAGGTATTCTTGTCCGTGCTATCCAATTAGCTATCGTGCTAATGATAGAAATGCCAATGGAGGGGCTCGCAAGTGGATGAATGAAAATGCCCGCAAAAACGACTCCAGGAAGAAGAAATATACTCGTGAGATCGAGTAATGGAGAGAGTGTATAATATAGAGATGTAAGGTAAGAGCTGGATAAAATAATAGAGAGCGATATTTCTTCGTGTCATCCTCTTTATGCATTTCCGATTGTGTCTCCTTGATGTGTGGGGGCTATGTTTTATATAATTCTTAGTTTTCTACCCCTTCTAAGGGACATCGCCAATCATAATGTTCCTATTTTGTTATATGAGGGTGTTTGGACCCTGACTAATCTCATTCCCCTGACTATATTCAGAACTGGGCCTTAAAGCTCATATACCACGAATGACTTTAGATAATCCCGGCTTAAGCCAGCTTCTCTTTAAATATGAAAAATAAACTAATTTTTACGAAATCTATTCTATATTTGGCTTGACTGGTTAATCTCTTTCCTATTTTTAAGTTATTAAATTAATAAATTTTGAAAAAGTTCAGATTTCTTAAGATTTTTTTAACTCTACTACGCATACAAAACATACTTCTAAATTTTGATCTCTTTGTTCAACAATGTGCGAAAATGGGTTGCTGTACCATTTTACCACATTGCTTAACTACGGTCTGAAAGAAAACTTTCGAACAACTTACAGTTTCGGTGTAAGGCCGACGGAGGTCAATTTGGCAAGAAGATTTTTGTGCCAGACCATATCGAAGGCTTTTGAAATGTCTAAAGCTACCGCGAGGGTCTCATTCCCGGCCTCCAGGGTTTTGTTCCAGATATGAGTTACATATGCTAGGATGTCACCGGTCGACCGGAATTGCCTGAAGCCGTATTGCCTATCGTGGATAAATTTATTTGACTATAAGTGTCGTAGAACTTGCTCGTTGATGGCCTTGCAGAACTATAATTCCTAATGTATTCTGAATCATTTTTATGCTTTAAAAATCTTTCTTCATTTACACTACGCCTGAACAAAGCTAATATTTTCAAAAATTCCAACCGTTTAAAAAGAGTTGCATTTTTATTATATGTATTTGGCTGTAGATACATGAAAGAAGTTCAAGTTCTTAGATGTAATAAGGATAAATGAATTGGCGTATGCGTTTTTCTATTTGCTACTATTAGGCCTGCAAAAGAGGGCTGTGTGTTTGCAAATAGCATATTTTGCCTTAATGAAGCTTATTAATGTGAATTATTGACTTTATCACGCCTGAATCGGATTAGGTTATCATCCATAGCCAAACGACTGCTGATAATCACTTATTGATTCAGTGAATTCAGTGTGAATACCTGTCCGTGAAATACGAAAAGTGCACTGGAAGTCCATCAACAGTAATTGTTAATGGAAATGGTGATATTGTGAAGACAAGGTTTTCGAATTTTTTATAACACTAGGAATTATTTAACCGAATCATATTATTTCGATCATTTTCTTTTCTTATTATAGGTCTACCGGTAAAACCGTTCTGATTTATTCTGCTATCATAAAAATTACACTTTAATTTTATTATGATTAGGTACCTGTTCTTTTTACGATATAGCACCCTTTCTGTACTCGTATACTTACATTATTTTTACCCCTTATAAGCCAGTAAATATGTAATTTTTTTACTTTTATCTTTAATGGAATATAGAAAAATAGTTATTACTACAAGCTAATACTTGATATTGGATAAAGAATTTGCTTTAGATTTCCTCTTGCAGCTTTTTCCTTTATTAAAATTAACCTATGACAAAATGTGTGAATTGTGTGAAGAGTCAAAATAAAATGTGAAAGTCAAGATCAACCCTTTAACTGAATTTATTAAATAATTCTTCCTAATTAAATTAGTAAGCGAACATTTTTCTTATTAACCCCAGCTAGCTAGGGATTTTTTGTCTTTTCATTTTTTGTTTGGGTTAGGGTGAAGAGAATCAATAAGAAATAAGATTTTACTGATCTCTAAGAGAATTTTTGTTTGGCGTCCTTAAATTTGTAATTTAAGGCAAACAATTAATTATATGCACTTTTGGGTTAAATGTGTGTTATATATATAAAAGGTAGTGTGAAATGGATTATAACTCAGTGTGCAATATTACGCTTAATGTTCACGTTTACGCTTAAAACAATAAATATAAATTTGATTTGATGAAATAAATGTGAAAGAGATTTACATAGCTAAGTTCCTCTAAGATTTCATATAGCTAAGTTCCTCTAAGAAAATATAAAATCTCAACCAAAACATTGTGTGAAAAACAGCCCAAGTTCGAAAAAGTAATGAAATCTGGTGTGTTGTGTGTATCCAAGTTAAATTCGCCAGGAATAATTAAGTTGAGAGATCTGCTATTTTCTCAACTTAATTATTCTTGGCGAATTTAAATTAGCTACACACAACACACTAGATTTCACTACTTTTTCGAAATTAGCCTGTTTTTCACACAATATTTTGGTTGAGATTCTCTTCTTTTTGTAATCCATGAGGAAGCCCGTTGGTCCAAAGGGCTAGAATATTTATTTTTGACCCTCCCCCCCCCCATTTCGACGGTTAGTTTTTGCATTTCTAGCCTTCTAGGGGCCGACAGAATATGTATACAAAATTAAAAACATTAATAGTTTGTGTCCCAAACTCTACTAGCAGGCGAAATTTCATGATGCTGGGATGATTGGACCCTATAGGTTTTGATGACCTGTCAGTGAGTGAGTGAGTGCCAAAATTAAATTAATTGGTTTATTTTCAAAATGTCCTACACAATAGATTATATATTTTACTTTCATGTAGATGTGATAGGCATTTGTTTTTTCGCATGATTTTTATATTTGTTGACAATTTTTGACAAGACATTTCTTTTTTTTGAATATATACTTATATAAACAAATCTAGATATATATTCCATAGGTATATATTTTCGTTTTTATTTATTAATAATTCTCTAGATTAGTTGAGAGTTGAGTGTAGCTTAATTATTGGCACTTGTGCACTAATCATCAGTCAATCCTCATCATTCAGATAAGTATTAAAATTAAAGTAAAAGATCAAAAACTTTATGTGTATTTCGAAATTTATGTTGTTATTAGTAGAAATTATGAAGTACTTCAAATATTTGTTCGAGGAAAAATAATCAATAAGAACTGAAAACTTTCTAAAAACAATTGGCTGATTGATATATGGCTTATTTTATTTTAGATAATTATTTATTTTTGTAGAAGTAGAATTAATTTTTAAGGATACATTTATATCATCTACGAATTTAGAGGATTGACAATTTAGTTAGCTATTTTCTCAGGTCCATATCGCAGAATCTATGTAAGCTATATTATTGAAATTCGGTACTCTCCTCAAGATGGATCACATAATTGTATGTGTATAATTTCAGCTCTGTATCTCAAATGGATTCCGAGCTGCAGGGGGGGTCGATATTGGCTCGAAATGGTTCGTGTAAATAGCGTTCAGCGTGTACGGACAAGCTAATGCTCGAACTTGACCTGCGCACGCTGTGCGCTTTGATAATAAAGATATTAATTACGTATATTTAAATTTTAACACTTACCATATATTTTTGATGGACAATTGAAAATAATATAATGCTTTACATGTTTATATTGTATAAATTTTAATGTAAAGTCAATTAGCAATTGATTGGAAAGTAAATCAGCTAATATCATATCAAATAAGAATTTATGAAAGAAAAAGAAATAAATGAGTAAATTTATTTTCATGATCAATGAATGAATGCTTGGCAATGTCTACTGGAAATTAACAATATACAAATATACAGTCTACTTATATATAATGCCATAATCTTATCATTAAGTATAATATAAGAAATTGCTAAACTAATCAGTCAGGCAAGAAAATTATTATATTTGAATATCGATGAATGAATAAATCAAAATTATATTGTTTGAAAAATAAGCCGTTTTCTATTTATTTTTCCTTAATATTAGGTATATTTATTCATATTAAATTAAATAATACGAGTATATGTATATTATGAATTTTATCTCATCACAGAATAAACGTAAATAGAATTTAGGGAACGCGGTGTTGGTTTATAGTGAAACATTATTAAAATTATATTAGGTTGGAGTTGATGGTGTTTCACAAGGAGAAAAATAAAAATACAAAGATTTATTTAAATTTACTCTATATATTTCGAGCTCTTAATTCATTGTCAGCAGAACATTGAGAATCAATGCACTGAAACACCATCAACTCAAACCTAATATAATTTTAAAAGTAAATAGTCCAATCAACGAACGCTTAAAAAGGGGATATAGAAAACATTGAAGAGGGTAGAATTTTTTTCTTAAGGAATATGTTTGGAGTATTTTTTTTTTTTTGGTTAAGGGAGAATGTTGCCCGTATAGCACAGAGACCAGAATAAAACCCAAATGCAACTTTTTTGATTGGTTGAATTATAGTCATTATATAGCTTTAATTAGGTTTAATTACGGTTTCAAAACGGTAGTTATGTCTCGTTTTTTCCGTTTTCCAACTGTTGTATTATCGTTAAATTATAGTCACAAAGATTATAATGCAACCGTTACAAAAAGGTGAATGGTGCAAATCGGTGACAAAAATGTTGGCGACAACCTTTTAGTAACGGTTGCTTTATAATCTTTGTGACTATATTTAACGATATTACAACAGTTGCAAAACGGAAAAAAACGAGACATAACTACCGTTTTGAAACCGTAATTCATCCTAATTAAAACTATATAATGACTATAATTCAACCAATCAAAAAAGTTGAATTTGGGTTTTATTTTGGTGTCTGTGCTATACGGTGTGTAGATTCTTGGTGAAACATATTAAATAAAGTAAAGAAATTTTTTTTTTTGAAATTTAAAATATTTTTGCAGTAGTTAGGAGGTAAAAATACTAATTAAAAGTCCCGAGTCCTAGGTAGCGGACTTAGAGATGGAAGGGGGGCTGGAAATGTTCCGTTTTTGTTTTGTTGCATATTTCTCAAAAACGGTGGATTGTAGGAAAAAATTATTCTTTATAAATAAAAGTTTATAAAATTTGATACAAGATTGCTTCTATTTAATTTTTCTCTATTGCTTGTGGTTTCGTCCGCGAATATCGTGAATATAAAAATGTAATGTAAAAAAGAAAAATAAATCCTATTTTTCGTCAAACTTTTGTCTAGCCCTTCATTTTACAGTAAAAGTCCTCTGAAAAGAAGTTCTAGAGCATGCCTGACCAACCCAAATCGCACCGCGGGCCGCACTGACGAGTTTAAAATTTCCAGTGCCACACATAAATCCATAAGAATAATTACAATTTTTATAATATTTTAACTTTATCCATGCGAATTAGATAAAGTATTGTAATCGGTCTCCCGGGAAGCGCGATTTCAAAGAGTCCTCAGATAAAGACTACGGAACCCATTTGGTCTCATCCAGAGTCACAAATTGTAGCATTCATTCAGGTTGAAATTTAGCACGTGACGGTTTTTAAAATTATTTTACTCTAAAGTATTTATTCCATAAATATGAATTAAAATAAAATGAAAAACGCCTTAAGAGTCTTACCATAGGCTTTGCAAATCCAGTTCGATCTATTCAGCTGCATAAATTCCAGGGGCTTTGCGGCGATTGGGAAAATTAAAAAAATTTACTAGTAGAACAAGTATTAATTTTTATTACATACCATTTTGTTGATGATAGAAATGCATTACTGAATCTATTAGTATTCTATTACTTTTCTAAAAAAATTACTCTAATTTGGTTGACATTTCTTTTGACAATTAAATAGTGAGATAATCGAAAAGTTTTTAATTTGCCGAGAATTCCAGAGTTATTGAATCATAAAGAGCAACAAAGAGGTTGTCTTCTGCTTGATGCAAATAAAAATAATGTTTGACTAGCTTGCCTATTAAGAAAAAAATTTTCAATATCCACGCGATATTTACTCCATGAAAAATAATATTTATAATTACAAAAAGACTGATGATGAAGGCCAAGCCTTCGAAACTATAGTCTCAAACAAATAAATAATATATATGTGTTTATGTTTATTTGCAACAAGCATAGAACAACCTCTTTGTTTCTCTTTATGAATGAGATAATCATTAATTTTTTTATTATATTTTAAAGTTAATTAATCACCCCAATTAAGACTGAGCTTTTAGTATTTATTTAATTGAATATTTTTACTTTATCCAATGCAAAGCATGGGTAAAGTATTGTAATCGGTCTCGCGGCAAGCGCGACTTCAAAGGGTAAAGACTACGGAACCCATGGTCTCAATTAAAGTCACAAATTGTAGTATTCAATTAGGGTGAATTTTAGCACGTGATGGATTTGCCAAATATTACATGGGTTCTCGTCCAGAGGCCAAAAAGTGCGATTTTTTCATTTAGTCTGTGCGGATGTATGCGGATGGATGGATGTGGTCGTTTTTTTCGTCGACGATTTTTTCCTCACCGTTGAGCTGATTAAAATGAAATTGAAAACCTACCACTACCCATACTTTAACAATATAAAGCGCTCATTAGTTTTTGGTACATATCGATCCACAAACATTAGTACTTTATTTCAGTACTTTTTAATTTTTTCTAAATATCTTGAAAATGATTTAGCCAATTTTGATGAAATTTAATATCCTAAATAAGTACCTTGAGTACTACAAAAAAGATTATATTATAAAGTTTTTAGCAAAATTATATTTTAAAGCACTTTACTCTAGAGTAAGATAGTACTTTTATTAAAATTCTTTATTTTAAATTCTTTAAAATTCATCCATTCGATCGGTTTAATATATATTTCATTTAACCTTGGTTAAGTAGAGGAGTTATTTAGTATCTATTTACTTTAAAAATAAAACTTATTAAATATTAAAATATTGAGTTGGATTTTATAATTTAAATTTTAAAATACTTTATTTGATAGCTTACCTTAACAGCTAACCTCACTTGCCTGGACCTGGAATGCTGCGTCAGAAGGACCATAAACTCACCTTCGCCCACAAGAAAAAGACCTTTTCCGAAACAAATACCAGTACAATGTCTCCAATACTGCAATTTGTTTCGAACCAAAGTCTTAAACATTCGACATTTTTATATAAAAATTGAGTATATACAAAGTAGTTAAGGATGAGAGAAAGTTCGATATTGACTCATGCATTAGATCAGAAACAGAAAATAGATTGAAGTTTAGAGGGGAATATTGAAATATTCAAACGAAGTTCTTATAGTACAAAATAAATAATTTCATAAGAATTTCGTTTGAATAATCAATATTTGCGATTATTTTGGGAGATTTTTTGAACACCGCCAATAAACTGTTTATATTGAAGGAGACAATAAAAGTGTGTCTTCTGCTGGAATTATAAATTTTATTTATTTATAACCAGACTATAGTTTCGTTATAAATAAATAAAATTTATAATTCCAGCAGAAGACACATCTTTATTGTCTCCTTCAATATATAAAAATTCTGCTACTCTCGGCACAAAAACTTTCAATTTAAACAGTTTATAAGTTACTTATAGTCAACAAACTGTCATAAGCTTGATATTGTTATGGTTAGTTAAAATTAAATTAATTAAAATGTAATTTTTCATGAAAAAGCGGCTTTATTAAGAAAACTTGATGTTTTAGGTATAGGGACATGATATAAGGTCTTAAAGCATTTTTCTTCGTCTTTCAATTTATTCAGTAATATACTGGGTGTCTCATTTGAAAATGACACCTTTTATGAATAATGGAATTAATATTAATCGCCCTGTATAATATGGAGTCGATTTTTCGGCGTAAATTAAATACTTGGGGTGTGTCTAAACTGCGACCAAAATATCAACTTTTTATGAATTGAGGGCACTAATTTATTTAAGTTTAATTAGGGCCATGTTTTGGACCATATTTAACACAAATTATTTTTTATCTCGAAAACCGATAGAGATAGGTATAGGACAATATTAACAAAAAGTATTTTAATATAAGGGCGGTTCTAAAAACGTGTTAATATACGGGGTGTTCCATTTTAAACAAGAATTGGGCCAATTTATAAAAAAATTCAATTTAAAATGATGATACCATCTCAAGTAATTTGGAAGTTATAAGGGAAGAAAGGAACTGATCTGACTCGCACTTAGCACCCTAATTTGAAAAGCAGACATATTCCTGATAGAAATAAAAGGACAAATTTGGATCTAGGACAATATTGGATTGGAATTTTTTTTCGTTGAAATTAAACATTGCTAATAAAAGGTTATTTATGTTGGTTTATTTTCAAAATGCCCTACACAATAGATTATATATTTTACTTTCATGTAGATGTGATAGGTATTTTTTTTCGCATGATTTTTATATTTGTTGACAATTTTTGACAAGACATTTCTTTTTTTTGAATATATACTTATATAAACAAATCTAGATATATATTCCATAGGTATATATTTTCGTTTTTATTTATTAATAATTCTCTAGATTAGTTGAGAGTTGAGTGTAGCTTAATTATTGGCACTTGTGCACTAATCATCAGTCAATCCTCGTCATTCGGATAAGTATTAAAATTAAAGTAAAAGATCAAAAACTATATGTGTATTTCGAAATTTATGTTGTTATTAGTAGAAATTATGAAGTACTTTAAATATTTGGTCGAGGTAAAATAATCAGCAAGAACTGAAGACCTTCTAAAAACAATTGGCTGATTGATATATGGCTTATTTTATTTTAGATAATTATTTATTTTTGTAGAAGTAGAATTAATTTTTAGTGATATATTTATATCATCTACGAATTTAGAGGATTGACAATTTTGCATTTTTATAAATTCAATTTTAACATTATAAAATAAACAAATGAAAAATAATGATTTTGCTGTTTTTAAGACTAGAAATGCTCACTTCGATCAAATCAATTTATAAAAATTACAATCAATTCTTCTTTTTACTAATGACAATATATATAAACATTATAATTAAACAGCAATGGATTATTTATGTCTTGTCGTTATTTCATCAAACGGTGGCTACATACGAATTTCAATAACTCTGGTTATTTCTTAAGGGAAAAATAACATTCTAGTACCATCATGATAGTAATAGCTTCGTGCATGGAAAACGTTCCGAACATGTTCGGTATCTTTTTGGCAAGTGTGTCAACAGTAAAAATAAAATTTTACCACAAAATTAAAAAAAATCTCACGAAGTTTGTTGTGGAATTTTATAATTATCGTTGATAACATTTTGCCAAAAGATCCCAAACATATTCATAACGTCTACCATGAACGAAGCTAATATCTAAAAAATGTTAAATTAATATTTTTAAAGTTAATAAATTTTTACTAAGTTTTAATCAAAAAATTAATTTAATCAAAAGAAATGAATGATTTGAATTATATTTTAATATTAATGTATTGTTTTTGATTGTATTGTTTAAAACAACTAATACAATTATTTATAAAAACAATGAGAATACGTGTAATATAACTCAATTTTTCAAGAATAATCTTCCCTTTATCAATAAGAAAATTTCTAGAGGTAATCTATTCTAAAAAATTTTAGTTAAGTTTATCAGACAATTCTCATTGAAAAAGGAAAGATTTTCCCCAAAACGTTTGAAGTTATTACATATTAAACGTAGTCTGATTATTTTTATAAAAGAAATGTATTTCTATTTTCAACTATACAAACATAACATAATTAATATTACTTTTCCTTAAAATTATTAATCATTTATAAAAAAGTTTTAAGATCAATAATAAATGTATAAAGAAAAATATATAATATTTTTTTTCATTTAATTATACAATAAAAAAAATCAGATGATATAATCGATATCTATAAATCTACATTTCACTAATATATTATTATTAGTGATTTAATTTGTCAACAGACAGCTCCTCAGCCACGAAAAATTATGATTATAGTTATTATTTCAAAATTGTGATAAATGTACATGTATTAAGAGAATATTTGAATTTAGCATTAATAAACATATAAATGTATGAAACAATTCACTTAAAATACAATATTATTTATTTTAATCTAGCGGAGTAATTTTCTTATTGTTTTCTTTTCAAATAGATTTTATTATGTTATTGGGAAAATATATATAGTCAAGTAAAAAGAAGAATTTAAATCGAAGTGATTCAAAGAATTTCGCTAGAATTTTATTTTTTTTATTTTTGATACAATAAATATACATAGATATGGCAATATATATCTATCTATACATATACATATATTTATATATATATGGTAGCGATGTTATGCACAAAGTGCATCTGCGTGTTTTCATATGAATTCGTATATTTTGTGTGTAAAGTGTTCGTGAAATGTTGTTTAGTAATTTATATATATATATAGTATATATATATATATATATAAACAATTTTATTAAAAAATTTTGGTGCCACACTTCGATAATATTTTTTCTTTTTCTTTTTCATTGCAGAACAAGTCCAATCTGAAATAATAATATAAACAAATTAGTTATTGTAATATCGAATTTATTAAAAATAATATGAAGTTAATTTTTTTTTTATTGTGTATAATTTTTATTTCATTGAGAAGAATAGAAAAATCTGAATTTTACGAGGATAAGTCAAAGATTACCTACACTTTTCGTTCTACAACCTTATTAAACTAAGATAGGAGGCGGCCGCATGCGCATGCGTTGAGTTGGCGCGTCTGTGGTCACGTGTGCGGAATTTAATCACGATCGCGTTAGTTGTCGTCTAGCTACAACAGCATAAGCATGTCAGCTCCGTTATCAGATTGCACCAAAGAGGAGCAACGAGGAGTGGTGAGACGGTGTGAAAGGTGCTGAAATTCACCGGAGACTTTTGTCACAATACGGGTAAAGTGCTTTATCTCGTAAAAGCGTTTTTTTATGGATGGAAATGTTTAAAAGTGGCCGAACGAGCGTAATACAAAAAGAGGGAGCTGGGCGACCGTCAACTTTGAGACGCTTTGAGACCCTGGAACACCCTCCCTACAGCCCAGATCTCGCTCCCTCAGACTTTCATCTCTTTGGACCGCTCAAGGAAGCTTTGAGAGGTCGTCGATTTGCCTCAGACATGGAAGTTCGGGATGCGTTACAAAAGTGGCTTCATGACCATCCGAAAACCTTCTACCAGGAAGGCGTCCGGAAGCTTGTGGCTCGCTGGACCAAGTGCATTGCTAAAGGTGGAGACTATATCGAAAAATAATGTATCTGTTGTACACCTATCTTAGATTAATAAAGTTGTAGAACGAAAAGTGTAAGTAATTTTTTACTTATCCTCGTATATCCAATTTCTATACCTATTGTTTTTTCAAGGTAATTTATATTAGATGCAAGAAGAATGTTTACTAATTATATTTTATAATATCCATACCAATCAATATTTTAAAGTCTATAAACGTTTAATATAATAAATTATATAGAAAATAAGTAAAGAAATATCTATTTGTAATTTACCTTGTTCGGCGTCATTGATGGACATCGCCAATTATATAAATAATATTGCAAATTGCCATCGCCAATACCAAATTTCAATGGTTCTAAAAATTCTTTATTTTCCATTAAATCCAAAGCGTTGAAAACATCGAAGCCATTCTAAAAATAGAACAAAAAAAATATATATATAAATCTCTTATAAATTAGATTAGAAATACATATAAAGCGTACATGAATAATGCTACTTGTAGAATTTATATCAATCAGTTTAATTGATATTATTCTTTATTATTATTATTAATTTTATTAGAGATGAGTGATTATTTCATTGAAAGTCAAGTATTATGTTGAGCAATTTTTAAGCAAAGAAAATATACATAATTATTATTATGTTCATGATTGAATTTTCAATTTAATTAGAAAATTAACGGGTAAATGTAATATATTTTAAATAGGATAATGTATGGGGAAAGAGATTTTAGGACAGGTAGCAATTAACAATATGCTCTATGTCTTGTCTTTTATTGTCAACAGGTAATTCAAACTTTTTAGCCTAAATTAATGTTATTAAGAAAGTATTTAATTAATAGAAAAAAATCAATCCATGAAATATAAATTAAATCTATATTAAATAAGTCGATAAGAAGCCAATGAGGTTAAGTCCACTTTTGGAAAATTTCTAAATTTTTTAAATTCTTATCTATCAAATTAGGTTCATTCTTTTTAGTAATAAAGGTTTTATTCATTATTCATTTCTTTTTTTCTTCTTCTGAATATGATTTCTTATGCTGATGGGATTTAAAAAACATCAATTTTTATCGATTGTTGCTTTATGGCAGGGTTTCCCAGCCCCAGAGACTGGAACTCGCTCCCAGCCACCGTCTTTCCCGCGACTTATAACCTTCATCTGTTTAAGACCCGTATTCACAAATAGCTTCGACCCCTGCCCAGCCAATAAAATTCCCTCTTCTTCTTTTCAAGATGGAGGGGCCAACCCAGGCCTTTAGAGGATACACCTTCTTGGTGTAACTCCTTTTCTCATCATTTTCATTAAAAAATAAAAAAAATAAAAAAAAATATATAATATAATAATATTTTTCCAAACCCAGACCACGGAGAAAATTGGATATGGACCCATTTCATGTAAATGTTATAGACATAACAGGTCTGACATCTATTCAAGAAAATCAATTAATTGAAATAAGTTATGATTCGACTTTAAAAAGAAAATTTAAAGAATCTGCTTTAAGAAATTTCTGGTTAAATTTAAAATCTGATTATACGAAGTTATCGGAATTGGCGCTGAAGCAGTTGTTACCTTTACCCATAATATATTTGTGCGAAAAGGGTTTTTCCACGCTTGTGTATCTAAAAAATAAATACAAAAATACACTACAAGTACCATAGAGGCAGAATTAAGGATCCAACTTAGAAACATCAACCCAAACATTACGACTTTGGTCGCAAAAAGACAACACCAACCATCTCATTAAAATTAAATAAATGAGCCGTTTATTTTGAAAGTGGCCTAAGTCCAATTTTGAAAAAAATGAGTTAATGTCAGTTTCAGTTAGACATAGATGTCTTCTTTTCATATTTATAATATCTCAGTCAATGGAGTACAATATCCTCATGAATTCCTTATAATAAAAGTATCGAAATATATATAAATATATGTATTTATAAAAATAAAAATACAAATATCTCGAAATAACAAACAATGGACTTAGGCCACTTTCAAAATAAACGGCTCAAATATTGATACAACTTTGTGAGTAAAATAGACCTATATAAATATTACAAATAAAAATATTAAAAGCGGTTTTTCTTGTTTTTTTTTTAGGGATCCGCAAGTCATGGTAAGGCGCTAGGGGACCGCTCTAGGAAAATGGTTGGGAAACCCTGCTTTATGGACTTGACCGCAAAAGCTTCTGAGCGACTCGTATATAAAGAAAGGTCTTGACGACGAAGTTGAACGGAGCTTTGAACACTAGCGGGAATGCCTGTAGACATTTAGATAAGCTCCGGAGGAGGCCAACTAACGGAGAAAGGGTAGCATGGAGTTGGTTTAAAATTATAATATAAAATAAATGACTTAATAAATATAAGGAAAATGTGAATAATTACATTTTTAGCTGAGACTAAAGCATCGCCCATGAGATCACACCAAGGAGTTTGGAGAGAAACGTTATAAAAACTATAAGCAGCTTTAAGGGTTTTATGCATTGGATGATGCATTACTGTGGACGGCAGCGTATAATAACTCACCATATCTAAAAAATAATAATAAAATAATTTTTATTTTAGTTTAAAAGAGGAAAAAATGTGAAATATGAGAATTATAAAATTTCTCGTTAGGCCCGGAAGGCCTGCCAAGGCGAAATTAATTTTGAATTCGGTAGAAAAAATTGTTTACTCATTGTGTTTAAAAATGTCTGAAACGAGAAGAAAATATCGTTTTCAATCATATTTTTCTTTCTGCCTGGGTGAATGAATTCTGATAACACAAGAACTTAAATTTATTACTAGGACAGCTGTCTCTGGAATATTTGCAGAGAGTAGAAATTTTTGGAAAAGTTACTCAATTTTTTTTTATTAAGAGTGATGAAAAAATTGGTCACTTGAAAAATATCAATTAATCTCGTTCACTACATTGAAAAATGTACATAGCAAATATTCTGTATATAGATTTTTTTAATTTAATTAGTAGGTAGGCAAATTATTATACTCATTTGAAAAATTATATCTTTCATACGTTTTTAAGGGTTTAGCTTACTATTATCGTTTCATTTGTTATCTTTAGAGGTTTATTAGCTTAGGATAATACAAATATAATACAATTCAAAATACAATTTCAATATTTAGCGAATCACATTTTGTATGCGCTGCGACATGCTGGCTGGCAATGTATTTTTTGGCTATTTCTTGAAGTGCAGGTGTATTGTGCCATGCTTTAATAATATTTCTATCAAGTCCCTTATGTTAGTAATTATTTTATCTTTGTAAATTTCTTTTTTTAGGGCCGCCCATACATTTTCGATCGGGTTGAGGTCTGGCGAGTTACCAGCCAAGTCTAAAAGGGTTATTAGACTAGATTACTACTAGATTTGTTGAAAAGTTTGAATAAAATAAATTTATTTGATACAAATCATTTGAGTATAATAATTTGGCCACCCACTGTAATATTACTCTTTTATATATTATTAAAAAAGTGGAAATTACAAAAAGAAATGACTTTTTTAGATCCTCATTTAATTTCTTTTTTTTAATATACAAATATAATTTAGTTTTTAAAAATCGTGCATGAAAAGTTCAAGTTGTGGATCGGAGAAATCAGAAACATGGCTTTGTTATCATAATTTTGACTAATTAGTGTCTCAATATCTCGACATAATATTTTAAATGCATTAGAGAAGTTGGAATGTTTCCACTCTTGTAATTATATATATTTAAATTTAAAATAAAACTTAAGGTAGTTGTTTCTCGACAATACTAGCAAAAAGTTAATGCTAGAGTATATAGAACAGACAATAAGGATTCATAATTCATAAGTTCAAAACTTTTTGGTGTTTATGTACCGATTCTAGCCAATCCCGTGCTCGTATGATAAATTTGGCACCATTGTAAGAGATTGAATATTTTTATATTAAAATGACAGATAAAATACATTTTAAATTTCTATAAAAATCGTTGTTATTTTTTAACAAATGTAATCAACGCCTACGTTACATCTTATGAAAATTATAATTTTGAAAAAATCTAGCGCATGCGCGCTTTATACATCTTTCGCTGGTTAAATAAATGCGCTGTTGCCAAATTGTTTTTAGTGTAAATATTTTTTTATACATTTCTAATTATTTATTCCTTATTATCTCAGAAACTGTGTTGTAACTATGAATCAAAATTGTCTTAAAATATGTTGGTTTAGTTTTTTATAAAAATGGTAAGAAGGGTTTCTTAATTATAATTAAATATGTATGTAAATTTTCCGATATCCTCTATAGTGCAATGTTAAAGAGCCTGAAAAACTCGATTTTTGAAACATAATATCTCCGGAACTGTACTGTTTATAAATTTTGTTTTGCTATCAATCTATGCAGAAGTATTTAAATAATAATCTGTATAAATTTCAAAAAAATCCTAAGAAAACGCATTTGGCGGAACAACTACCTTAAGAATATATCTAAGGATCAAAGTAAACAAATTTTTAAAAACCTACAATGTTTATTTTTGTAGATTCTTCTATAGTGAATTAAATAGATATGATTGCATTAAAAAACTTACTATTTAAATTGACATTAAAATAAAATATCCCTACCAGTGATTTCGGTCCCGTTATCAACAATAAATGAATCGACAATACCCGGCTGAGGCAAAAACCAATGGCGGAAATCTTCGATAGTAAAAAATGGTGAAAGATCAAAACGTTTAAGATAAAGTTCAAGTAATTTATGCGCCCTTGGAATATCTTCCTCTGTCATTAGTCGCCAGCCTAAAATTATATAATGTTGTTTTTGTTGTTAAAAAATTAGTTTATATTGTTTGATCAAATAAAAAATAAATAAATATATACCTGGCGTTTTAGTTTTATCTGGTAATTTATATAATTTCAAAGTACGTTGCATTGTCATATTTCTACTAAGATGAGAAAATTTAACTTCTATAAGCTTTTTGGGATTGAGTGAGCGATGCCAATACCTATAAAATAAAATAAAAATAAGATTTTGTCAATATATTTATTTATTCATTTTTATTCCATGGTTTAATATAGTAATTTAAAAAATATTAATAATGAATTAAAATTTTTATACAAATATTTAGGAAAGTATTAATATGTTTTTCGAAAAAACAAATGATTAACGGCATAGAATGATATCCTGCATGAGATATTAATTTGGAAAATAAATATTTATAATAACGCGTATAAGTACCTAACAATTAGAGACCGGATTCCTAAACAAAAGTCATATTTTGTTTGCCGTCACATACGACCCAGGAGATCTATCCGAATCATCCATCTAGGCTAGGATACTGCATATTTTTGCATATTTGAGTAATATTGCATAAAATTGCACATTTGAGTAATATTGAATAAAATTGCATATTTGAAGGAT
This sequence comes from Forficula auricularia, assembly GCA_024734495.1. Classification (NCBI taxonomy): domain Eukaryota; kingdom Metazoa; phylum Arthropoda; class Insecta; order Dermaptera; family Forficulidae; genus Forficula; species Forficula auricularia. Next base: position 36,370,008 of record JALMQS010000099.1, on the reverse strand, counting down.
ATTGCATAAATATAAAATGCCAAAAACAAACATTTTGGCCATTGAATGTCGTGTGTGTGTGTGTGTGTGTGTGTGTAAATTAGTGTAGGGATCAGATTATAGCTAGTCAAATTTTGCATTATTTCTTTATTAGTTTATTATTTGTACGTCAATAGGAAGAGTTACCCCCTCCCGTATTTTTTTTGTTCACATTTTTTAACCATTATTATGTTGATTTTATTCAAGTGTACCTAATATTTCTTTGAGTTTAAAGATTTTTTAATACATTAAATGTAATGAGAATTCTGTGCAATTTTTTACGAAATAAGTACATATTTGACACTTGGTGTTTGTAGCTTACTTTAACATTTTATTCCTTTCATAGCATTCCTTCATGTATATAGTCTTTTTGTCTTCAATTTTAATTTTTTAGTGAATAAAAAATTTTATTTGGCTATCTTTTACTGCATATTTTTGCATATTTCAACGTATACTGCATATTGCTTGCATATTTCAGCATTTTTAACTGCATATTTTGGCAGTTTTTATTGCATAAAAATCCGGTCTCTACTACTAATAAATATACTAGATGAACTGTCCATCGCTACGTAAAAACAATACTTCGTCCCGACAAGAACCCGGAGGTAGCGGTAAAATAATTTTATCTTCCAAAATATGTACTTGATATATCAAATTTGTTGTTATGAGGAGAGAATGAACTAATTTTCAGAATTTTAATTTAAGGACTTGATTGAAATTGGGCTGGTACAAAAATTAACTTAAAATGGCCACTGGCCTCTTTCACACCATCATTTTAAAGAGAAATAAATTTTAAAATATTAAGTCAAATGTAGAAGTGCAGTCAGGCGTTGAGTTATACTAGGCCATAAGAAAAGAAGGTCATATAAATTAAAATTTCGATTTCAATTTATTGAAAAAAGAATTTTAATTTATATGAAAACACAACGACACCCTTCCTCTCTTGTGACCTAGTATAACTCAACGTCTGACTGGGCTTATACATTAACAACTCCCAAAACCAAGTACCAATTAATAATCAAGTCTAATTTTAGTTAACATGGAGAGATCTAATTTTATAATAAAAAAAAATATAAATTTTATTTAAACTTCTCATAAAATTCGATTCTTCCTAAAATAATCATTCGATTAAAATTGTTATACAATTTTTAATTTGAGTGAAAATGAATACATATATCATCGAAATTTCAAGTTTTATTTATTTTAATTTACAAGGTAGAAACAGAATCTGAACAGACACCAAAAGGATCCTGTTTTATTTTTTAAACGGAATTCTAAAAATTCTAACATTTATTTTCAAATTGTAATAATCCATAGCTACTAAATTTTGTTTTTAGCATAAGGGAGACAATATTTTAAATAACATATTAGGTGTGTAAATATGAAACCGGAATTTGCTTATTGAGGTCTCTAGTGTTGTCAATGGAGTCACTATGAAACAATAACTTTTAAGGAGATAGGTGTTGGTTCCAGGTGAAACATTTTTATATAATAAAAAAATTAGCTAAAATTGCGAGGTGGGTTTCACATAAAATGAAATAAAACAAAACAAAAAGTGAGTTTAGATTTCTAGTAGTCAGCCCATCCCAGTTTTGTTTTATTTCATTTTATGTAAAAAACCCACCTTGCAATTTTACCTAATTTTTTTATCACTATGAAACCCCTTCATTCGTGGCATTCTCTTGTTTTTATATTTACCAAATAATTTCAACTTAAGGTAGTTCTTTCACAAATGCAAAAATTCAAGAAGTTTTTGAAACTTGGAATATAAGTCATTAAAAGCATAATACACATACGGTTAAAATTTGAAGACGATTTACCACATCAAACATGAAATAATTGCAATTAAAAATGACATTTTTAACATAGGGTAGATAGGGAAAGGGTAGGGATATGATCATTATTTTATTTTTCATTGAAGGACTTTCACCATCTTGATGAAAAACTAATATTTGTTAGAATAATATATTTGGAGTAAATTAAAAAAAAAATTGAAATTATTTACCACGTAGTTTTGATAAAAAACAAAAAAAAAAAACAATTTGGGCGATTATTTTTAGTGGAGGGGATATAAGCACAATGGCTTGGAAACGTCCGGCAAGTATGTGTGTATCTATATAGAGTGTGAGTGGACACTCGGGTTAAAAAAAATATTTGCATCAAGCAGAAGACAACCTCTTTGTTTCTCTTTGTAAAAAAAATACCCTAAAATTTTAGTTCCGTTCATATTTATAGAGTGGTTACGAGGCTAAAACTTTTTGTGTGGATTATCGCGAAAGAACCTCCTTAAAACAATACAAGTTTAATACAAATACATATTTTTTCATTGCGTTGAACATGTGGAATTTTGTACCTAAAAACTAGGATTTACCAACAGCATTGATTTTCTGTTTCCATTTGAAGAAAACTGCTGCAGAATCGCATCGAATGCTTGTCGAAGCATACGCTGAGCATGCTCTTGGTAAATCACAGTGCTTTAAAAAATTTAAAAGTGCCGATTTTGACGTGAGAAAATAAGAACGTGGAAGATCATCGAAAAAGTTTGAATTGCAAGCATGTCGGATGAGGATGACGCTCAAACGCTAAAACCTGGCGCAACCGTTAATACTGTAAGCTACCGACAACAAATGATGGATTTGAACCAAGCATCGCGTGTGAAAAAGGACCAGAATATCAAAAGAGGAAACACAAAGTGATTTTGCTTCATGATAATGCACCATCGCACACAGCAAAACCGCTCAAATAAACGATTGAGGCGTTTAGTTTGCAATACTTCCGCATGCGGCTTACTCACCAGGCTTGGCTCCATCTGATTACTATTTATTTGCATCGATGGGATACGCACTTGCTGAGCAGATTCACTTACAAAAATGGCTCGATGATTGGTTTGCCTCAAAAGAGCAACAGTTTTTTTTTGTTAGGAATCCACAAATTTCCAGAGAGATGGGAAAAATATGTAGCTATCGATACTACTTTGAATAAAATACTTTTTACCATTTTCATAAAATAAATGTCTATTTTCTATAAAAAAATTCCGGTTTCATGTTTACAGACCTGATACTTTTTATAATAATGCTATCTAAGCCAACACCAGGGTTTAATTTTATGTAGGCATTTTATATATTTGAAAAGTTAGTGAATAAAAAACATGTTTGTTACCTGCATGTACCAACTGGTTTTGGCAATACAACGCCGGCTGTATATACCGCTTGGAAGATTCCTGTGAGATTCACTCTTCTTGTTATTTCACGAATTAGAACGGGAGCTACGCGTTTCGAGCGTAATTTTTTATGAACGCATAAAAAGTTAATTTCCACCATTTTCTGAATACTAAAATGAAAATATATATATATATAAATGTAGTTTAAATATTATTACATATAAATATTTTTAAAAATTAAACTAGAATCTATATTGATTATTTAAAAATTAAAATAATTATAAAAAATAATTATATATATACCATATATTATTATAAGAAACCGAATTCCTATGCAATTGCATATTTTGTTTGCCGCCACATACGACCCAGGGGATCAATTATCTATCCGAATCATGCATCTAGGATACTGTGGGTTAAATCTTTTACTGCATATTTTTGGATATTTGTGTAATATAGCATAAAATTGCATTTTTTAAGAATATTGCATAAAATTGCATCTTTTAAGGATTTTTTTGTCAAATATTGCCTATTTCGCGCCAAATAAGGATATTTAAAAGTAAATTTTCGTAGAAAGAATGAAAAAGATGAAGAAATATATATATAAAGTTCCTTTAAATTTGCCCCCATTACATCTGAAGAAGTGGAGCGCTCCTTTTCATCGTATAAATCAGTGACCGTAGACATAAGAACCTTAAGATAATTTAGAAAAATACTTGTAAACATTAATTATTCACAATTTTTATGAAATTTTAATTATTTTTGAGATCTTTGTTAATTATTTCTTTATTATTATTTTTTTTTTTAATTGCCTTCGGTAACTATAGCCCATTTTGGCCATTGAGTGTTCGTGTGTGTGTCTGAAAGTGTGCGTAAATTATTATTGTGATCAGATTATAGCCAAATATTTGCATTATTTTATTAGTTTATTATTTGTACGCCAATAAGAAAAGATTGTAAATATAAAATTCAAATTTATAGTGTATTTGTGTTCAATTTTAATTTTTTAGTGCATAAAAAAAAATTATTTTCCCAATTTTTACTGCATATATTTGCATATTTCAACGTATTCTGCATATTACTTGCATATTTCAGCCTTTTTAACTGCATATATTTTGGAAATTTTTTACTGCATAAAAATCCGGTTTCTAATTATTATATATAATTTTTTCTGGTAAAGCAATGGCTTCAATGGAAATTCAAATAAGTACAAGACTTTAGAATCCTGGTTTCATCATCCATTTATTCTAAGAGATATATTGCATTTGTAATTCATGATGTGAAAGATTTTATTGGGTGGGTGAAATAAGAAAATGAATCAAAAGATTGTAATATAGTTAGAGAAAATATTCATGAACATTCATCAAATAGTAAGACCTCGTTTTCCGCTTAGGATCCGTTTCTAGAAGAGAAATAAACGAAACACCGCTAAACAAAGCCACCTTAACATAGAGTAGATGGGGACTTTCTTTACTTTAATTTTAAGCTATTATTATATTAATTTTGCATAATCATAAATGTTACATAACACATTAACATACGCACAAGGAAATAACCGCATGACGCTTTTTATATCAAACACTGATATGGATCACCAAATGAATTAGTAATCTGAGATGTTATATATTCAATCTCCCAGTCCAGCGCGCTCGATCTGTTAAGACATGTGTTAGGTGTTTGCTATTAATTAGGGGCTAAACGCGAAATGATGCTGGATTATAGCTAAACGGATCATATCTTTGTCATTTTCTCTTGGTCCAGACTTAAGACTCAGCAGACTCCAATAGCCTCAACCAGCAGTAATCTCGCGATATATATCTTGTTTAAAAAGCGGGATCAAAAGCAATTCTCGTTAATATGTTACCTAATTATTCTTTGATATATTAATGAGAAAATTATGAATTTATTTAACTTCATTATTTCAAGTTAGAAATATATAATTTCGGATATTATTTTCACTTAATATTTGACAAAAATCACCTGCTTTCGATTCGGGATCGAATCAAATACAGAAACTTAGGATTAACAGCTATGTGTTTAATATTATTATTATTATTTATTGAGTAACCAACTTATTATACAATTTCATTTACAATAGTTTTGATTCAATTTCTAGTACATGCCCGAAAGGGGCTTCGGTACTTTCTTTTAATATATTGAAAAAGGGTAATTTTTTGTTTACATTTACTGAATTTGTACATATTGTTAATTTCAACCATATGTTTCAATTTTCCTCTTCTTCGTCTTCATTAATTGATAAAGTTCTTGATCCCCTGGCCCCTTCTTCTCCTCTCTCTAATAATTTTTACTATTATTGAAAAAAATGAGGGCCGGGAAGTATTAATTTTATTTATATTTTACGTTTTGGGGGTAGTGAGGCTAAAAAGTTCGAGAAACTGAACTAATCTAATTTATTTTAATATAATTCATACTTGCAAACAAAGAATTTGTTCACAAAGAGAAACAAAGAGGTTGTACTCTGCTTGATGCGAATAAACATACACACATATATATCGAGATGATATATCTGTATATATATTATTTATTTGTTTGAGACTATAGTTTCGAAGACTTGGTCTTCATCATCAGTCTTTCTTCAATTATAAATGTTTTTCATGGAGTCAATATCATATGGATATTGAAAACTCGGTGTTCCTTCGTCACTGCTGGTCGGCTAGGAACTAATAAAGACCAAGATATATATGTGTGTATGTTTATTTGCATCAAGCAGAGGACAACCTCTTTGTTTCTCTTTGTGAATCAACAACTCTGCTACTCTCGGCAAAACAAAAACTTTTCAATTAAAGAATTTGTTATCCTTTGTCTATTTTTTGAAACATACATGATAAATTTCTATAAAAATATTTGGAATAAATTACTGGTTATATATCCTAAGCGTTGCTGGTATTGCAGATATAAAGCCAACTAGTCGGCCACTTTTGGCGACTCTGACACCGACATGAAATTCGGGAAGCCATCCTGGAGGTTGAAGGGCCCATTTGAGAAAATTTGGCTGGTAATCAAAGCGAAACATAGAGTCATCGTCTTCAACATAATTTTCATTAAGCAACACATACAATTCTTTTAATACAAGTGGTTCATCAAGATTGAGCGTGGTCCATGAAAATCCTAAAGGGGAAAGTTTCACAAACATTAAATTTATATTTTAAAATAATAAAAGTTCATTTTGTGCTGAAGCTAATATTATTTAAGGTAGTTGTTCCGCCAAATGGGTTTTCTTAGGATTTTTTTGAAATTTAGATAGATTATTATTTAAATACTTCTGCATCGATTGGTGGCAAAACGAAATTTATGAACAATATAGTTCCGGAGATATTAAATTTCAAAAATAGAGATTTTCAGACTCATATATTGCACTATACGGGATATCGGAAAGTTTACATACATATTTAATTATAATTAAGAAACCCTTCTTCCCAAACCAACATTAAACAATAACCAATACATATTTTAAGACAATTTTGATTCATAGTTACAACACAGTTTCTGAGATAATAAGAAATAAATAATGAAAAATGTATAAAAAAAAATTTACATTAAAAACAATTTGGCAACAGCGCATTTATTTAACCAGCGAAAGATGTATAAAGCGCCCATGCGCTAGATTTTTTCAAAATTATAATTTTCATAAGGTGTAACGTAGGCGTCGATTACATTTGTTAAAAATAACAAAACGATTTTTATAGAAATTTTTTAACTTTTAAAATGTATTTTATCTGTCATTTTAATATAAAAATATTCAATCTCTTACAATGGTGCCAGATTTGTCAAACGAGCACGGGATTGGTTAGAATCGGTACATAAACAGCAAAAAGTTTTGGGCTTATGAATTATGAATCCTTATTGTCTGTTCTATATACTCTAGCATTAACTTTTTGCTAGTATTTGGCGAAACAACTACCTTAATAAAAGAAATAGAAAAAATATTGAAATTTTATATATTTATCATAAGAAATATGTTTATATAAAATAATGAATACCTTCGGGTAAGGAATAGGGTTCAGAACGAATATCAACTAAGCCTTTGTCAGCCTCTATGGGTTCATTACAAGTCACTTTTTCGTCTGTAATTGAAATAAATATATATTAATTTTAAATTAATATAATCGTAGCTAGAAATGAATTATAAAATAAGTTACCCATTTTTGGCACAGGTTGTGTATTCCAGAACTGATATTGTTTTTGTAATGCTTCTTCAGTTGTTTTTGCTGGTTTTTGTTGAAAAGATAAAACCTCCATTGCTTTTCGAATGTCCTTAAAATAAATAAAATAAAAAAATTAATATTTTAAAATAGATATAGACTAAAAGTGTGTCCTCGATTAGTGAATGCATTTGGACGATTTAATTTTTTTATCATTTTTTTTTTAATTTATATTTTATAATCTCTAATGAGGATTTGTTCTTCGTTGGGTATCACATTTTAGACTACTTTATTCCAGTAGTGTCTTGGCCGTTTTTGAGTTTTGAAAAAATTATAAAGATATTGAAATAAATAGTCTAAAAAACATTTTGAAAATCGGCCTCCTCAAAATTTAATAAATTAAGATACCATAATTATGGATTGAACTGACTAGCAGAAAAATTGATAACATACAAAAAGACATGTAAATAAAAATTATTAATCTAATATTATCAGCTTAGTCGCATCAACCTATTAGCTAATTATATCAATTATGAGGATGGCGATACAAATATTTACTGATCCCCATTCAATCTTAGTACAAATAATTAAAGAATGCTAAAATAAAATAAATAAAATTGGTTATTATCAATTGATATTAAAAGTAAAATTTTTGTCTAATGTTTTTTTTTTGAACCTCAGAAACATAGTCCAATTAGTCCTATTTTAATAATTTTTCCTTTTATAAATGTGTGTCTATTTGGGTCGATAGCAGCTCAAATTTTTGCAATGAGCCAGGGTTGAATCCGAGCATCCCACTCCGTAGGCAAAGACTTATCCATAAATTATGTCACACGAATTTCTAAGACCCCCCCCCCCCCCTGTGTCACATTGAGCCCCTGTGTTGTGACGTCACAATATCACTTTTATACCCTTGTTTGTTGCTTAGAATTTTTTTGTCTAGATTTATTTTACCAACATTTTCAGATTGAAATAATAATAACCTGAAATCTGAAAAATATACTAGAAAAATTTTTAATTTGAATTTTGTGACATCACAATTTTTAAGATCCCCGGGCCCCTGTCACATTTTGTCACAAATCTGAGATGCCCTCTCCCCCTTACTGTGTGACGTAATTTATGGATGGCCCCTAATCTCCAGGCCAACCTGGCTCCCTTTAGCAAATATTAAAAAATTATTTAAAAAATTAAGAAAATTATTGATTCAGCAGACTATAGGGAAGAACGAGGGGTGAACCGCGATTGGAATTAGGTGTACACCGTCTTTGGAATTACTTTGGAATTCATTATATAATCTATTGTCATCTATTGTCTTCTACTTAGAAATGAAAGTGGAAGTAGGTGTACACGATTTTAGGTCGCGGTTCACCCCTCGGGGAAGAATAAATAGTAGTTTTGGTGGGACTTTTGGGAATTTTCAGGGAAAGATTTTCATGAGTTTAAAAAAGGTTCCAATGAACTTAATAGATTTCATTTGAAAATCTTAATTTTGTGTTCTATAGCGAATAGAGCACATATTAACTTATGAGCCTGGAACACGTCAAAAGCTAGTTACGAGAGCACTACAGTGGAAGGCAATATCAATATTCTGCAGATATATACATGATTTCTAAAGCTACAGTCTGTAGATATGTTTATAAAGTTGTTTAAACATGGTAATAGTTTTTCACAGTTTTAATGAGATAGCCATTATGCCTCTAGTTTGTGAAGCAGTTGATTGATGGAACCCTCTAATAAGCTATATACTTTATTTTTCGAGATAAACTGATATAGAAATAAATTAATGTTATTTTTTATGAGAATATTATTAGTTAATGATTGTAACTATTATGATCAGTGCCGTATTTAGGGATGTACAGCATGTACAGCTGCACAGAGTGGTGAAATTTTTGGGTAGACACAATATAGCTAATTAGTAAAAAGATGTTAATAATTTTTCATAAGGTCATTTTCAATTTTAAAAGGGATTAAGAGCTATTTAGAAACAAGGAGAGAATCAAGAACAACTTGTCAATTTTAGAGTGCTCGTCTTAGAATCAGAAATCAGGTCAGTCTCAAATTTGAGTAAGTGATAAATCCATTCGAAAATGTAAATTTGAGAAGAAAGTCCTTTCTTTAAATTGCTCAAGTTACGCAAAATGATTATTAAAGTGCAGTGTTTCTACCTTTTGAATGACTAAATTGGATGTTTTTGTGATATTATTTTTATATGGGCTATTAAAATGTAGTGATTATTTTCTCTATGTTTATTATATATTTTTTGTCTTCAGAATAATTTATAAATTATTAATTTGTATATTTGTTTTATGAGTTGTATATTCAGTTAAATTTAATGTACTTAGTTTAAAATGAAAGTAAATAATTCCACGTTATTGTTGGCAGTCTATAAACAAATACTGTTGCTGAAGTTTATAAGATAGATAGATAGATTTTTATTATTGCTCTGAGAATGAGCATTCTCCTGGAGCATAAAAGATACAAATTATATTAAATTCAATATCTGCTTTCAAAATTCAACCAAGAGAGTACAAAAAAGATTTATATTTAACATAAAAAAAGGAATTAAGAGCAAGAGTGGAGGGAAGGGGACGTTTTAAATAACTAGAAAAGGGGGGCAACATCCTAAATAGGGGCCTGATTATGATACAGGCCTCTGAGCTTTACATTATTAATTAGTGATCAGAATTTTGTCCATTGGGCACTTTCAAAAGGGGTGGATGCAGGCTGCCCTCTTAGTAATCAATGCTTGGAAAATAGCCAGAGACGTAGTATTCTTAATTAATTTTAGGTCGTTTCTGGAATGCATCTAGGGCATGGGTCGGCAACCTACGGCTCGCGAGCCACATGCGGCTATTTCGATGTGAAGATGCGGCTTTATTTTAAATCAAAAATCAAATTTATATATACCTAATCCTAATCAAATACCATAATATTGAATTAAATATGTTAGTGGCTCTTTAAAAACTGGGAAATTTTGTAAATTGTAACTTGGCTTTTCCGTCTCAAAGGTTGCCGACCCCTGATCTAGGGTGATATGAACATACTAGAGAATGTTTCTCAAACTTTTGTAGAGCGAGGAACCCTAGAGCACTTATATTTATTTCTGAGGAAGCACTAAAATATGAGATATTTAATTTTTCGTCAAAATATCAACATCCTGCTACTTTTATAGCTTCCAAATATAACATACCGCCACCGATGGCGGTGTTGCAACATTTTAAAAATTTGCTAGATTTTGGAGAAATTGGGTACAAAAAAACGTGCATTTTAAATTACAATACCTAACATTTTTATTTTAATGAATAATATTATTATTAATTTTTTTGCTAATGTCATTGGGATACCTATATGCCCCTTTCGAATAGGACAGGTTTTTTTTACATATTCAAAATGTATACTCATAAATAATAATAAAACAATTTAAATGATGTTTTCATGTTATTACTAATGTAATCGTTATATTAAAACAAAGTTAAGGAACTTTAGAGCAACAAACATGGTATCACTGAGACAATAATAGTGATGTTCACCGAATCCTTAAGTATCAATGGTTTTATTTGATTATAAGGTAATATTTAGTATTTTTGTCTTTACATGACAAATATTTTGAGGGGTGATACTACTAACTACTATTTTTTCTTTTAGTGACCTCTAGGCGCGGGGAACTCCAAACCTCCCTTTGTGGAACCCTGGGGTTCCGCGGAACCCAGATTGAAAACACTGTACTAGAGGATTCCTTTACATAATTATGAGACGACTGTGGTGTTATTTTTACATTTATAAATAACTAATTAACTAGACTGTCAAATCTATTGAAAAATCTATCATTCGATTCATAAAAGTTGAATTATTGATCTGTATAAATTTGTTGAAAATGGTATAATTTGTATAGAAGTTATAGCCCTTTTAAAAGGTCGGTCCATTTATTTCCATGTTAAAAGGACAATTTTCAATAATTTATTTCTCGATAATGGGACAGACGATGAACTTCAAAATTTGGGAATAAATATTTAATGCATCAATGATTCGATGGTAAAAATATGCGAATCTATATATTTAAAATTAAGGATTTGTCTGTACATTGGTCCAAATCACGCCAAATTTTGGTTGTACAAGTTTCAAGCAAAGTTATGAACGAAAACACCCTCAACAAAATTCCTGTCTGTCTGTCTGTATGTTTCCGTGGTTTCCGCAAAAAGTTGCTCACGATCCACGTAAAAACGGCTGAAGAGATTATTATGAAATTTGATATTTGAATCAGATGTCTTCTAGCTTACGTTTATAGCTATATAACGTTTTGGTATTTTGACCCCAAAAGAGGGTTTGGGGGGGGCGCGCGAATGAAAATTATCAAATAGCTCCTAAACTATTAACTCTACGGCAAATTTTATTATGAACAAAGTTGTAGAGGATGTGATTTCTGACAACTTTTGTTTAAAAAATTCCCCCAAAAAACAACCCAAAAAGGGAGGGAGGGTTAAAATATGAAAATTCTTGCTCTTGAACCAAATTCAACCAGATTTTGTATACATAATCTGTGGGTCACTAGAAGGCTAGAAATGCAAAAACTAACCACCCAAAATGGGGGGGGGGGTCAAAAAATGAAAATTCTTACCCTTAGAGCCAACTTAACCAAATTTTGTATATATAATGTGGGTCACTAGAAGGCTAGAAACGCAAAAACTGGGTGCTGGGGTGGAGTGATGGTGCGAGAGTGGGGTGGGGTGGAATGGTGTAGGGGGTGGGTTAGGGTATGAGTGCGGGGGAGGTATGAGGGCCCGGGGTGGAGTCCGTGTGGCGTAGCGGGGGTGGGGTCCAGGAGGCTAGGCAGAGGGGTGGTGCGCGGGGGTGGGGGGCACGTGGTGGGGTCAGGGGTGGGTGGGTTGCGGGGGTGGTGGTGCAGGGTGGAGTGGGTGGCCAGAGGCGTAGTGGGGTGGTGCGGGGTGGGGTGGGGCGGGGATTGAGTGCAAGGGGATTGTATTGTCTTCTACTTGGAAATGAAAGTGGAAATGGAAGTAGGTGAACAGGATCTTAGGTCGCGGTTCACCCCTCGGCAGAGAGTATGTAAAGGTTTACTTACATAAATTAAGGAAACATATTTTACTGAATTTGGATAAAAACCATTATAAAAAAAATATAGGTAAATCTTCTAATTATAATTATGTCTCTACCGGCACAAAATTTAGTTTTACAGATGGGAGGCGAAATAACTTGGCACTGGCTGTATATGACAATTGAAATCAACTCTCTACCTGAATAGAAATATTGCAACCAGGCTGAAGTTCCGATTCATCCATCATTGTATCCGAACCTCCATCATCACCCGGCGAGGATAACTTTTTGGCATTTTTCCGTCTATTTCTTTTCTTTGAACTAAAAAACAAAATAAAATATAGGTTGAATTTTAAAAATGAATTGTCATTCTTTCGCCGCATGACGATTACTATCAAAAAAAAATTGTTGGTTAATTTTAATCAGTGTGCGATCTGAGTAATTAAGAAATTGTTCTAAATAAATAGAAAAAATATAACCTTTTCGATACTATGTCTTTATCCTTATCTTCTTCTTCTTCTTTTTGGTCATTGTTTTCCAAAATATTATTTTTATCTTCCATGGTTTAGAATTAAGAATGATTGATAAGTTAAGTTATTTAGCTAGAGAAGAAAGATCATAGAGGTTGTAATCGTAGACAGAACAGTCAATGTCAAAGCTTGTTTTTCGTTAACTTTTCAAAAAAAGATTTGTTTTTATTTAAATCAATAAAAAGATTATTTATTTTAGTATATTAAATCATTAGCATTGACATATATGAGAGTAAATGATACATTAAATACAAAAGGGATATAAATACCATATACAATCTATTTGTTTTTTGAAAAGTGAGCATCAAAATCTAGATGTTTAAAGCGGTTTATTTAAACTAATTTTTGAATGTGGAAATATTTTAAGGTAGTTCTTTCACAAATGTAAAAATTCAAGAAAATAAGTCTTTGAAACTTGGAATATAAATAATTAAAAGCATAATACACATACTGTCAAAATTTGAAGACGATTTACCACACCAAACATGAAATATTTGCAATTAAAAATGACAATTTTTACATAGGGTAGATAAGGAAAGGGTGGGGATATGATCATTATTTTATTTTTTTCATTGAAGGACTTTCATCATTTTGATGAAAATTAATATTTGTTAGAATAATATATTCGGAGTAACTTAAAAAAAATGAAATTATTTACCTCTTAGTTTTGATAAAAAACAACAACATATTTTGGCTTGGAAACGATCCGGGAAGTATGTGTGTATCCATATAGAGATTTCCTAGTGTGAGTGGTACAGTCACGTTAAAAAACATAACCTAAAATTTTAGTTCCGTTCATATTTATAGAGTGGTAACGTGTCTAAAACTTTTTGTGTTGATTGTCACGAAAAACCACCTTAAGCACACCAAGAGTAAATAGTATACAAATCCAACGAAAACTTTTACAATAATATAATTGAGCAACTAAAATTAAAATCCCTGGGGCAAGTCGTAGGAAGAGGTAGATTTCGACGGGGCTCACCCCCCTTTAGACTGCTCCTATCAAAAACTTTTCAGACACAAGTTGTAGAGATTAATTAGTAGAATATAAGCCATTTCCAACCAAACTGGTATCATTCATATTTTCACACGTTGTTATGAATTTTTTAAGATTTCAACCTCCCCACCATTTCCACCCCCTTGGGGCTGAAGTCACCAAAAACTAATCAGTTCTTGTTTACATCAAGACTAAATTTTGTGCTAAATTTTATTGCAATTAGTTGAACGTTGCGGCCTGCGGCACACCGCCAAAATTGCGATACATACCGAAAATGTCAAAAATAAAATTTTTTTATCAAAAATAGTAATTTTTGACATTTTCGTTTAAAAATTTTTTGAAAATAAACACCCAAAATAAGGCGGAAGGTCAAAAATGAAGATTCTAGACCTTTAGTCCAAACTCAACCAACATCAGTAAAATCTAGTTGCCACAAAGGTATTCAGTGAAAAGCGTTTGAACTAGTAAGAACCCGTTTTTACTAAAAAACGGGTTTTTACTGCAACAAATATATATGGTATATATAAACTTTTGAATGGAGGGTGGTTTTGGGGTCTAGGGGCCATGATCGGAAAAATTATGATGAAACTTTCCTGAAGTCGCACCATGAGAGTGAGCGCAATAGGTAGATTTCTTCGAAATCTACCTAAAATATATTTATTAATTCATTATTAGACCCTGACCACGGATAACTTGCCACGAGTCACCTCGGCGTGTGTACAATGTACTCACGGCATTAATTAATTGTGATGAGTGACTATGAAGGTGGATGAGTACAGGTACCAGAAGCAACCCGTCAACTAAACGCCAACATCCTCGCCTTTTGCCGATCCTACTTCAGTTCAGGCCTGTAAAGGCACTCTGAGCCTGTAATGTTGTGGAAGACACAGCCACACGGAGAGATTTGATGAACTTCGGACCTCTCGAAGTGATAAGGGGTCAATTTAAATTGAATTATTAATTTTATACATATATCACCCTATTAGGAATATGAGTTCAAATATTTGTGAGAAATTATATTTAAAAAAAAATAAATAAACCAGCAGAGTAGTTAACGCAACAGATTAAAAACTTAAAATCTTCAAAAGTTCAAGACTCAGGTGCACAGGGACCTACGTCTCCACCATTTCGCTTGATCGATTTCTCCTTCTCTTCGGTAATGCAAGGGTCCCTTGAGATAGGGTCAGCATCTTCTTGGTGAGCCCCTTTTTGTATCCGAACGCATTTAAAAAAAATGCAACACTAGAAGAGAGTAATAAAACTAATAAAAGATCCGTCTTCATCTCGCTTACTTGATCCACTGACTCACCTTGCTTTCCTGTACGATAAATAGTGCGATGGTTTTTCTGACGAATTATGCCTAGTTTACACGGACTTAGTACTTACCATTAGTACTATTCCATTTACTAAGCACTTAACAGACAAAGTGGTTAGTAGTGGTTCACACGTCCCTACTACTAACCAATGTAATTAGTGTATTTTATTAAGGGAGTATGTTGTGAGTTCTTGGTGAAACATCTTTTAAATAAAGTAAAGAAAATTTTTGAAAAAAGTGTATAGTGAAAGTTGCAAGATGGCAATTCGAGTTGTCAAACACCGCATTTTTAATAATTATTAGAACATTATTTTAACATCGTTAATAGAAGAGCTTGAAGAGGAATTGAAAAATGAAAAACGCGTGTGGACAATGAATTTTTATTGTTTTTTCTACTGTCCACTTTTCGGCCATTTCAATAAATCTACAAACAATTTTTTGAGTGAATTTATTACTCACTTGTCACACCACTTGTCCCAAATTTACAATTACTTTATAATTAATTTAAAAAAATTTATTTCAGAAATCTATAGGCCCTCTTCACTAGGCACCTGGAGTTGCAACGGAAACTCTTCGATTATCATCAATTTGAGTTGCCTGTGTGAAGTTCAAATTATTAATGAATTTTAAATTATTATTGAATGTTTTAATAAATTTGATTCCCTTTCGAAATAATAAAAAGAAAATCTAACTAATAAAATGATCATATTACATAATTATCAAATTTATTAAATATTTGAATTCTTAAATTGTAATTTATTTAAATTAAAAAATAGTGAAAAATATATAGGTATAGGGGAAGCTACTTGCCATTACCCAGACAGAAGGGAATATTGCAGCAATGTTGCGAACCTTGCATAATGTTGGAAATGTTGCAGCAACATTGCAGTGGCAACATTGGAATAGTAATATTGCAACAACATTGCTGCAATGTTGCAGCAAGATTCGTGCAAGGTTTAATAATGCAATGTAATATTGCTGCAACATTGGTTCAACATTCATTTCTGTCTGGGTAGTAAATAGAAACCATTTCTATTCATTCGCACTTGCCACTCTACTAATATTAACCACTTATATTGTGTGCTTACACGGCACAGAATTAGTGCGAGTGGTTAGTACTGATGTTTAGAACTAAGCTAGTGTAAACTAGCCTTTAAAGTCAATAATCACCACTGACCACTCACTCCTAAATTTGTAAGAAACAAGTGTAATGCGAGGGAAAGGAAATGTGATTTTGATTTAGTTGAAAATCTATATATGTAAATATGTTATGTTATAATCTTGTAATATATGAGTTTTTACGGTATATTCTGTTAGAATTAAGTTTTTGTTAAATTTTAAATAATTCTAATAAACATTTGTATAACTTTCGTATTTCTTATTTTATTACCTATTTTTAGTTTTGTAAGAAACATAGAATAGGTGGCGATTTGGTTCAGCCTATGAGCGGCATTTTTATAAATCCGCCTCTGATTTAACTCATTAAAGTTCTATAAAACAAGTTGATTAATATTTTGTAAGTGAATGGACAAATTATTACCAACGAATATCTGTATTGGAAAAAACTTTTTGAAATTATTTACCCTCCTTCCATTTTAGGTGGTTGGCTTTTGCGTTTCTAGTTTTCTAGAGGCCCACACGAGTGTGAACCGCGACCTAAAATCGTGTACACCTACTTCCACTTCCACTTTCATTTCCAAGTAGAAGACAATAGATGACAATAGATTATCTAATAAATTCCAAAGTAATTCCAAATAATTCCAAAGTACACCTAATTCCAATCGCGGTTCACCCCTCGGGCCCATATAATAAGTCTACAAAATTTGGTTCAGGTAGGTTCAAATACTTATCATTTTCATTTTTGACCCCCCTCCTTTCCATTTAGGGTGGTTGATTTTTACATTTCTTCTCCTCTGGGAATTCACATATTAAGAGTACAAACAAAATTTTGTGAAGGTAGGTTTAGAATTTGCATTTTTCTCTTCCTCTCCATTTTAGGTGGTTAGTTTTTGTATCACATTGTATTGTCTCGGGCAAACACGGCGGAACGATCTTAGGCCAGGGGTGTCAAAACTTGGAAAGTGATGTAGGCCTACCAGAGGTATGGGATACCCCCTTCCAGAAAACGGGGGATCTGGGCCCCCTCCCACCCTCCACCCTGAAAATTTTGAAGCAAATTGGTACAATTTAACACATTTTTAAGCAGTTTGTAGCTGTTGTTTTATTGAAAATTGAAAGAAAAAAAGAGTTCAAATTTTTGTTTGTCGTTATAATGCTTGAGTTTAGGTTCAATAATAATAAAATAAAATGAAATTTATTAACAATATATACTTGTATTATTCTTAGCAAATATGAGTAATAAACTTATGTAACTAGGAAAACAAAACCTTTGTTCATAAAAAAAGAATTAATTAAGAAACTACGTCAGCTGACCCCTGTGACCCCACGGTTCCGCCGTCCCTGGTCTTGGGAACTAAATATGTATGGAAAATTTAAGCTCGATCGGATAATAAAAAAATGAGTTAAAATTTGGAAACGAATTTGGAATCAGAAAAACATCATACGAAATTTGCAAGTTAAATAAAAACTTGAAATTACTATCAAGTATTATAGTATTAATAAATAATAACTAGATAGCAGTATTTAAGATCAAATAATAAATAATAACTAAGTCGAAAATAGGAACATAAACATAAAAAACTGATTCCCATTAAGTTTTTAAAAAATTAAAAAAAATATACATATAATGTTTATTCTGATTTTCTTCTCTGTAAAAAAGAAAACGATCTTATTTTATCTATTTGATCTATCTGAGTGTTCATAGTGTCATTCAAATATAAGACAATAGAATTTCAATTAAGAATTTCTTAGTTTAAATGAAATCTTATGAAAACATTCAATTTCTTCTCTCCATGCGCTCATGGTCAACTAGAAATGGCAAAAGGTTTTATTTTTTCCTCATCACATATTCAATTAATTGTATTGAAATATCATATCTATCAAATATTTTCTTTTATCTACTATATCAAATAATAATTATTAAGAAATTTTTATTTTAAAGGATAGTTTATTTGAAATCAAATTTAAAAAAACGCTAATAACTCCATTGAATTTGTTTTTAAATATGAAATTAATAGATA
The DNA here is from genome assembly GCA_024734495.1 of Forficula auricularia. NCBI lineage: Eukaryota > Metazoa > Arthropoda > Insecta > Dermaptera > Forficulidae > Forficula > Forficula auricularia. The sequence goes on along the minus strand of JALMQS010000099.1, from coordinate 36,351,633 downwards.
TTATAAAAAATTAATTATTAATAATTTAATTTGATTTTGAACGAAATCAATTACTTTTTGAGAAAATGATCAAAAAACCCTAAACCGTCTAAAAAACGATGATTTTTGAAAGCACGAGATGGCTTTAAAAAAAAGTTTAAAAAGTCATATGAAACGAAACATTGACTTGTGACATGGAGGTGAATTTTAAAATGTTTCTAAAACGGCCTTTCATAGACGGTTTTTGACGATTTTCTCTAAAAGTACTGAATCGATTTCGTTCAAAATTAAATCTAATTATTAATAATTGATTGTTTTATAATATCTATTAATTTCATATTTTTAAAAATTATTTCAAAAGAGTTATTACCGTTTTCTCAAATTAGGCTTCAAATAAACTAACCTTTAAAATGTAAATTTTCTAATAAAAATTATTTACTATAAAAGATAAAAGAAAATAACATACAGATATGAAAATTCAAAAGATTTAATTCAAAAAGTATTGAGAAAAAAAAATAAAACTTTAGGCATTTCGAGTTGATTCGTTCCCGGTGTGAAGAAATTGGACGTTTTCATATAATATCATTTAAACAGTAAAATTCTTAATTGAATTTCTATTTTTTTATATTAGAAAGATGCTATGAACCTCCTAATAGTTGATATTGATTAAATAAGATCGATTTTTTTCTTATTTTTAATTTTTTTGTGATTTTGGAGTGCAACCGTCTCTGCATGGACGTGCGATCCATGATATGTTTATGGAAACATCAAGTCCATTCAATCTAAACTATTGAAAAAAATTTAATATATATTATTTAAATGTGTTTGATTATGTAATCTAACAAATTAATTTTTTAATTAATTAGCTAATTAAACATACGAGTACGAGTATATTATTTAGCAGCCAGGGACCCAAGCTGCAAAGGGCAGAGAAAATTTATTTATTATATTATGTATTAGTATTGAACAAATTGAGTCGTCCAGTTGCAAAACCAGCCATTAGACACATTTTTTATGTTGAGGTTTTGGTATCCCTCGTCTAAAACTTCAATTTTAAACATAAATTGAACTTCAAAACCAGTCCTAAACATTTAAAAAATATGTTTGAAAAACCCAGTTGGTTGCAAAACTACCCATATTTCTGGTGACTTGGTTTCAAATGCTGACATATATTTTTGGTTTCAAAACCAGTCATATCTTTACTTAATACATTGATGGCGACACGAGTTTATAACCAGACTTATATTTTCTTATTTTTCTTGATACAACAGTGTTATATCTAATATTAACATTGAATAATATTGTTAGGTAAGAAATATTGATAAAAAGTAGGCAAATACCTACCTAATATTATTATTACTTTACCACACAGGGTATGGTCAAGTATTGTAATAATGCATGAAAAAAGTGTTTTTTTCCTTTTTTTCCAAATATCTCAAAAAACGCTCAAACTAATTTGATAAAAAAATTGAGCGAAACCATAGCATTTCGGTCTACAAAAAAGCCCTAATAAGTAAACATCGAAAAAATTATATTTTTCGTGATAATGAGTTATACCTCGGCTTTTGCAGATCATTTGTTTGACCACAACCATTCACCTTCATCGACCAACCCCCTCCCTTTACATTTTATTCCAAAAAGTAGGAAATTGGATTTATTGGAGTCAGCTGAAATTAAAAAGGCCATACACCTTAATCAAAACATCTTGAACAATCAAACAGACATCAAAACTTCACCAATAATTGACATCCTAATCAATGATATTTAATTTGAATTGGAGTGCGATGAGAGTATATGGTGGGTTTATTTTTAATTTTTATTTATTTTTTTAAATAGAAAATAAGAGATTAAATTTTCGCTATGCACTCTCATTGCATTCCATAGTTTATTGCCTACCTTTATAACACATACATAATTTTCGGCAACTTCCAAGTATAAATATCTTTTCTTTATTCCAGCCCTTTGTCCCTACATCTGTTCTTTCGGTTCTAAAGCCATCCCATCCTTCAGATAATTCTTTCATATTTACACTAAGTCATAAATAACTGTCCATCATATTAAAATTAAAATAAATTCTGTTCAAAATATCATGTTATCTTTAGTCAATGTTCTCCTGACGATGAGTTAAGAGCTCGAAATATATAGAGTAAACTAAAAAAAATCTTTGTATTTTAATTTTTCTCCTTGTGAAACACCACCAACTCCAACCTAATTTAATTTTAACAATGTTTCACTATAAACCAACACCGCGTTCCCTAAATTTTATTGTCTGTTATTCTGTCTGTTAGCCTGGTTGTTAATCTGTGCGTTACCAAATTTTTTATATAAAAATAGATATGGCTGGTTTCGCATCCGTACAAATTTTAAAGATGCAATATATGCATTTTGGGTGCAAAAGCAACCATATCTAGATTTAAAACTATAATATCTTATTTATTTAATAAGCAAAATATCTAAGCTTTTGCAGGCCAACAAAGCATATTTTTTGTGATTTAAATAAACACATCAGGATTTCTTGCCTAGAAGCTGTATGTATAATCAGTTTTTTCCAAATTGCCACAAGTTTGTTGAAACACTTATGGCTGGTTTTGTAACCGGACGACTCAATTATTTTCATATTAAATTATATTAAAAGCTTTAATTGAATAAATTTATTATATTATTATAAAAGACAGCTCCGTAACTAGCTTTTTTAGGGCCCGGTGCAAAAATTTTTTTAGGTCCCCTATATTTTTTGGGAAAAAGTAATTATAGTTTAAATAGATATCATATAAAATATTTATTGTAAACAAAAATATATTACATTATTTATATTATGAGAATATTTAATTTTCATTTAATTGTACTCTTCTAGGTTTCATTTGAGCAAAGTCATTAATTATATCGTCATAAGTAATATCCTTTGCGATGTTATAGGTACTCTATAGATATTATGGCAAAATTGGATAATCTATATCTTGACCAATAGTAGGCCTTAAATAGTTTTTAATTAATTTTAACTTGCTAAAACTTCTCTCACACGAAGCAATTGATACTGGGAGTGTGAGGAATAATCGTATAGCAATATTAATGTTGGATAAGATTCAATTAATCCAAAGTCATGCAGACCTTGTAAAATTTCAAGTGGTGTTGCAGTTTTTAAATCGTCTACTAATATCGATGCTTCAAATTTTAATTTGTCTTTTAAAATTTTTGTAAAACAAATTTGTAAAGAAAATTCAGTTAACAATTTCGTTTTATGGCCCCCTAGATCTCTGGGCCCTGTGCGGGTGCACCTGTTGCACCTGCCTAGTTACGGCGCTGATAAAAGAAAGATATTGTCTATTTCATATATTTAATTATAATATAGGGGGAGGTTGAAAAAAAAAACTTCCTTTAATCTATCACTGCTAAATGTTCTACAGTTAGTCTGTGGACTCCTAGGATACCTACTATTAATGCGATAATCAATTACTCGAAATAGGGGGGGGTTAAAAAATAATAATTCTAGCCTTTAATCTATCGAAACCAAATTTTGTTTATTTGAATATATTCAAAGAACAGAGGCGAGGCGAGTCACGCGAGTTGCTCAACTAAGTACACTTTTGCACTTGACTGTATTTGGGTCCTCTCGGCTAATATACTACCGGATTCGACCACACCAGGGACGTGCTCTGTAATTGCCACTAAATGTAGATCTAAATCCATGATTTTTTTTTAACGTTATAATAAAATTGTATTTAACATACATTTAATTCCAATATTATCGTATTAATAAATATATCCGCATTATTTTTTAAAAAACCTGATTTTCTCCAAAATAATAAAACAAAAAAAAATCTGGGTTCGATTTTTGGACCCCTCATCATGAAATAAGAAATTAGGTCAAAATTATCTGGTTTATTCACGTTTGTGTATATTTTAATTCGAGATTTCAAAATAAAAATTTCATATTCAAAAATATAATTTTTTTTTAAATACCCGATATATGAACAATATATTTATTACTTGAAAAATAAATTATAATTTTAAAAAACTAAAAAACACGCTTTTGTCAGTAATTCTCTAAAAAGTGCAAAATAATGTAATAACCTAATAAACATATAGTCAAAAAGCGTGGGGCACTTTGTCGAAATTAATTAAAACTACATTCTCCTGTGCCCCACGCTTTTTGACTTTATGTTTATTAAGTTATTACATTATTTTGTACTTTTTAGAGAATTACTGACAAAAGCGTGTTTTTTACTTTTTTAAAATAATAATTTATTTTTTACTTTTTAGTCTTAATTATTTTTATATTGAAAAGTTTGCGGAATTTAATAGAATGGAAATGTTTTTATTTTTATATAATTTCATTTAAATTTGAAGAGGTAAACAAATATTTTTATAGAAAAATGCTTGTGGAATTTAACAGAAAAATCGAGCCCAAACGTGTTACATACATACATACAAACATACAGGTGAAACTAATAAAAGCGTGTTAAAAATGAATTCATTTAAGTATTCCAAACTATTTTAAAATTATTATCAAATTCTAATTGATAAAATAAAACATAATTTCATTTTATATAAAACTTCATTTTTATGTGATATTAATTGAATAAAATATACCGACTTTACCGGCACAATCAAAACAATTCTATATATATTATAAAATCCTTCAATTTTCTTATCAGTTTTCTTTCCTTAATTTAAAGATAATTTTTAATTATTTCCAGTGAGTATAATTTCCGGTAATGCTTTTAGTTTAGAAACAGCTTGTATCGCGATATGAGAACGGATCAATAGTTGTCTGACCTCAAAAGGGAAAGACAGAGAGCGAAGAGCTGGTGGAGGTTCAATTGAAATGCTTTAATTTCGATTATTTCGATTTTTTTTCCTCTAGTTCTCCTCCACATTTCACTCTAAATGACTCTCTCAGTCGCTTCTTGCTCTTCCCTTGGTTACTTCTGTGCACCCTTTAAACAAAATCTGTGACAAGGACATCAGACAACACACAATGGCGAATAAATCAGCAAACGTAGATGAAAAGAGTTATATATTAAAAACTCAACCAACGCAAACGAATCAACAGAATGAACGAATACTTTCGAAATAAGGTTTTACTTTTTTCAATTTGTTTTTTTTTGTTTTTTAGAATGAATTACTAAGCCCTGGCACGGAAAGTGAACAATCTTGTGATGATGATACGAAACAACTGTTTGCGGTAATTATATTTTTAGATAATCAAGTATTTATAATTAAAACGTTATTTCATGTCAATTTTATTGCTTGTTTTAGTCGGAAGGAGACGATAAGCTACAATCTAGTCTACCATTAGCCAGTTTCAATTTCATCAATTCTATAATTGGGAGTGGAGTTATAGGTAAATATTTTTAGTATTTAATATAAATTTGCAAATAATTACAAAAAGTGAACTAAGTTCTATAAAATAAAAATTTATATAAATTTGTAATCTTAAAATTTTTTATGAATATCATACTATTTTTATTATATTTAATTAAATTATAACATTTTTGTTATGTATATTTTCGTTTATAAATTATTATTAATGTTTTCTAAAAAATTTTAAAAAGTCAATATTTTAAGATGTTATCATTTAATAGATCAGTGAAAGGATCTCGTGTCCTTACAGGTGGGTGATTTACAAGTCATGGCGTGATGGCTTAGTCTATAATCAAGAATACTCTAGCATTCATTCATTATTATTAGAAACAAATCGAAATTTTTAATTCTCAAATAGTGATTATTTATTATGTGTAGAGGTATTAGCAAATAAAATAAAATATTGAGAATTTTATTATTCCTAAATTTGCAAAAATCATAGTGTTCATGTTCCAAATTTCATTGAGAAAACTACAACATTTTGAATTAGACTCTTCAATATAAATAACAAATAGTTAATAATTTGATTATAAAAATAAATAATAACTAATCCTAATTTATAATAATTAATTTATTCAAAATATTATTTTTCTCAAAAGATTTTTATTTTTTATTATTTTCTCTTCTCTCGCTCATATATAATATATGTACCTACAGGTTTTAAAATAACAAGATATTAAATTTATATTATACTACTAGCTGGCTCTCTTGGCATTATTATTAGCTATTATAGTATTAATATCCAAAGATTATATCAATTAAGATGCGATATAATTGATTAACATATTAAATAAAAAACACTATCAAATTATGTTTTTGAATTAACTAATTTTGCCAATAAAATATCAATGTTTTTTTTTCTAAAAAATGAAGTACAAAGTTCTGCACCATTTTGAAATCTTGACAAAATGGGCCAATTTTTTAAATAACTTGCCATTCTTGTTTACTAGATTTTTTCTTACATAAAGATGAATCAAAGTTAGCTGATGAAAAATTTTTAAAACATAAATCCGGCATAAACATATTTTTTTCTTCAAAAGTATAGTACTTATTGTTTAATTTTGAATTCTGGTCAATAACAGGATTATTTAGGATTTTTAAAACATAAATCAGAAAATTAGAATAATAAAATATGTAAATTTGTAGCCACAGTATCTCGATATTTTTTAGGGCAGGTTGCCGATTTTCACCATTTTCAAAAAATGCATATAACTCGAAAACTATGAGACTTTTATTAAAAAAAATTTATGTTCAGGACCGTCTTAAATTGCCCTATCCCCTGTTCACGGTTTATCGATGTGATACGGGACACCCTGTATAGTTTCCTTACTTTTCTTTACTTTTAAAATAATTCACTCATTTTAGGCATCCCATATGCGTTACACGAAGCTGGCTTTGGTCTGGGCTTAGTCCTCCTGGTGGTAGTGGCTTTCCTTACCGATTATTCTCTAGTCTTAATGGTCCGATCTGGTCATCTCTCCGGATCATTTACCTATCAAGGAGTAATGGACGCTGCCTTTGGACGACCCGGATATATTCTTTTATCATTTTTACAATTCATGTATCCATTTATAGGTAATTATAAATTATCTTTTAAATAAATTAAAATTATCTCTATTCTATCCTTGAAAATGTGCATGTCTCAGAAAAGCTCTTTATTTTTCAAAAATTAAAAAAATAATGTTTTTATTCAAGATATTGTCTAGTCTCAAAATAACATTCAAATTGGAGGGAGAAGTGAAAAAATTTTAAGACTCGGTACGCTATCCGCAAATTTAAAGATTAGGGGTGATTGAGATTTAACTCACACTTCTATATGTAGTAGGGATCCTCTAATTCTACATTATCCCTGATGGCTTAATAATTTTAGTGGCAAGAAGTTAAAAAATTTTAGTCATTCTAGTTTTTGAACTCCCAGGTGAAAAAAAAATAAAAATCAATATATGAGGTTAAATGTTTCACCGAGGGGTGAACCGCGATTGGAATTAGGTGTAGACGTCTTTGGATTATTTTGTAATTCATTAGATAACGCCCCTAAATCTGTTGATCATTCTACTTGGAAATGAAAATGGGAGTGGAAGTAGGTGTACACGATATTAGGTCGCGGTACACCCCTCGTGTTTCACTTTTGTACCTCAACCAAACATTCTGAGAATAGTCAAAGTTTGATTGATTTTTTCTCTACTATTAAACATTGTTTCCAATCGTTATACTATGATTCCCTAACGCTTTTTGGTGGCGAGCTAAAAGTTAATATTAAATTTTTGTAAAAATAATCTTTGAGCTAAATTTTAGTTTTATAACTCAAGCCCTCACGTGCCTGTCTGCTGAAATATAATAATATGAAAGCTTTTAGAAAGTTTAGTTTGGTATAGTAATTCGTAATTTTAATGCGCAGGTCTGATTTGCTTAATACAAAAAAATAAAATAATAAATATAAATAATAATAATATTAAAGTCATTTAACCATTAAAAATGCCATTTTTTCCGTAACTTTAAGATTCAACTTTTCCTACCTGTTTACCATTGTATTTGGCTCGATACTTTCGATTAATTTTCGTTACGTATTTAAATACATACATATAGCTTAATGAAAAAATTAAAGTAATCTATTTTTTCTTGCCTTCATAAATTAAAATACTTTTTGTCTCTTTTTCCAGCAATGGTATCGTATAACGTTGTCGTTGGTGATACTGTAACCAGGGTAATTGTTCGTATCACAAACGCCGGTCCTGATTCATTGATTGCTCGACGTGAGGTGGTCATTGCTTTATCAACTCTTTTTCTTACTTTACCTCTCTGTTTATATCGGGATATTGTAAAACTTGCTAAAGTCAGTTTTCTTTCTCTTATCTTTATCATCTTCATACTTCTTGCAATATTTATACGACTTGGATCTATGCAAGATATTGTGTAAGTAATCTTTTCTATTTCCTGTTTAGAAAAGATTTTTCTGAATCTTATCTATTATATATATTACAAAATATATTTTCTAATATACTGCTCAAAAAACCTAAGAATACTAGTAGAGTTATTACACTCATTCTGATGGTATATTTTACAATTTTTCACGACAATTCAAGGTTTGAGATCATTATGGTCAAAAATTTGAAAAGGACCATTTTTATCCATTTTCGATTTGAAATAAAATTATTTTGTTTTATTTATAAAAAGAAATCTTCATCTGATTTCAATTTTCCAGCTCGTTACTAGCGTTAGAACTCGATTTAAAGCAAAATTAGCCAAATCTATCTTTTTTATCTTCGTTTATGATTAATCACAATAATATAGTTTTTAGTTTTTTTTGCTATAAAATCTAGTTTCAATTGAGCTAGTAACGAGTGGTGAATTGAAATAATATATCAAGCTTTTTTCTATAAATAAAGTAAAATATTTTGATTTCTGATATTTTTCTACAATATCTATGAAGCCCTCAAAAATAAGTCGGAATGGCCATTTTGAGAGGTTTGTCCAAAAATATCACAGATCTTGAAAAAATCGGAAATATCACGAGAAAAGTAAAAAAAAAAATACTATTAGAATCAATTCTTATATTTTCTGAAGACACTTTGTGTTCATTTTTGTCAAGCAGTTAATAAATAACGAAACAATATACTAATACCTTTACTAAGAGTAAGATTCAGAAACTTGTGCTCTCTAAGGAAAATCCAATCAATATTTAAAAGTACATTGAATTGTGGAACCTCATTCCTGTTTAATTATTCTATTAAGCTTAATTTTAAAAAATATATTTACTAATTTCTAACTACTATTACAGTCAATCCCACTCTTTCTAGTCTTTCCCCGTCAGATCTCATTCTATAGTTTGGGTTTACTAAATACATAGTATAATATTGTCATGTACTTATGGTGATTTCAAACAAGGTTTCGTGTTCTGGTCACCAAATAAATAACTCTGATGAACATCAAGAATTGTGATTCCTAAAGCCTCTCATACACACTTCAACTTTTTGTCGAACCAAAATTATCAAGAGTGTTTTGATATTCATCAACATGGTTGTTCAAATTCGGTTTTGTCTCTCATCCTGCCCATACACTGTTCAATTTAAACCTCAACACAACAAAGTTGGACAAGTTGAAGTGTGTATGGGGGCTTAAAGCTTTTACTTTTACACCAAAAACACCCTTATACCACTGAACAATAATTGTGTTATTTTTATCTCCAATTTTTTAACTATCCCTAAATTAGAAATCAAAACATCGTCTTATGAATAGAAATATAGAAAATTGAATAATAATATTGATTTTAAAACAATTACAAGATTATAATATTATTTAATTTTGTTATTTGATTTCAGTCCAGATACTGCAGATGCATGGAAATTGGCAAATTGGGATATTATACCAGCAATAGGGATCATGGCTTTTGGTGAGAGAATGATTTAATTTATCGCCCTTTAAATTAAATATTAAAATATATATACCATAAATATATTTGATATCAGCACTGATTATTTTTTAATATTGATGGCATGATCAGTGTGTTTTGCTTGATTATTCATTTCTATATCTCTCTATATAATCCCTTTATTATAGCATATTCAGAGTCGTTTCTGAGGTTTTGATCACAGGACAAAAACTGTATGACGCATTTGCTTCTTTATTTATTTGTTTATTTTATTTTTACTCTCACATACGTAAATTAAAGTGTTCCGATCTATTCTCTGATTTCATTTAAACGTTTTTAGGGTTTCATAGTAATGAGAAACCTTTAAAATTTATCATGTCCGTCTGTAACTGCCACGTACTACTTATTATGATAAAATTTTGTAGGCGTTTAATTTTGATATTGTGACATGTGAAAAGAAAATTTTTGAGGCATCTTATCAAATAAAAATTGCTGATGAAAAAAAGATTTGCGCCCACCACTTCTAAATAAATAAATAAATAATAAATAGTGAAATACTCTTAAATACTTTTTTTAAAACCTAATAAATACAAGTTATTGTATTTTTTTTCTAGTAAAATTAAGAGAGAGATGAAATTCTACGGTACCCTCTGTGGGTCTCACTCGCACTTAGCTCCTTTTTAATTTAGATTTATAAAATATCTAATAATATTCGGGAAGTGGAGGAGAAATTACCAATTAAAAACTTTTTGAATTTTAATCAAATTTTAAGTAGTACCTATAATACCAAGTCTTTTATAGAATATACTTTCTCGTGTACAATTAATCGAAAGTCGAAACTATCGTCGTTTTACAAATAATTAAATTACTGTTGAAATTTTATAATTTTTTTTTTTATAATTACTTTTAAACGGAATTTTAAGAAGCAATGAAGTACTATACATATGTCTACCCAGGAACGGTCTCTTTTCATATAAAAATCATTCCTTTGCTTTGTGTGATTACATCTCATTTTTGTAAATATTTCATCTTTTTCATCATAAATTCAAAAATTTTAAAACCTTAAAATTCTACAAAGATTATTACATTCGATTACATTTGTGAAAAACTCCCCCATAAGGCCACCTTTAAGTCCAATTTTCCCTTTCTTCGTATCCATTTGTATCTCAATTGTAAAGGTAAGCCTTTACCATTTAATCAAGGCTTCAAATTTCAAATTTTAGTAAACAAATGTTCCTTATGGTAAATCTTCGACCTCCCCAAATGGCCTTAATGTTAGAATTATTTAATATTTTAGTTCATTTAAAATTATTTAGAAAAGAAATGAATTAACATGAGTTGATGAGTGTATTATAATAATTTTTTGTCAGAACCGATATTAGGGATTGAATTTTATTTCCCTATGGGTGCTTCAACCTGACGAATTCTCCCTGAACATCATTCTGCCCTCCAAAGCCTCAACGAGTATACAATATATGACAATTAATTCATTTTCAAAGTAAATCTAATCTAAAAACTGAACAAAAGAAATACCGGAAAGCCAAATATTTAGTTTATGATGCAATATTCATTCACTTCAAACTCATATAATGCACGAATGTTATTATTTTGTTATTCTTCTTGATTTTATTTCAATGTTTTTTGTTTGTTTGTTTTTTTCAGATTCTCTCAACTGCTTATTTTTCTATATTTTCAACTGTGAATGCTATCTTCTGGCTTTTTCATATTCGTCATTATTTGTTTTAAAATCAAAGAGATTGGTAAAGGCTCTGAGGAATTTTGCTTACCTAATAATAATTTGAAATGTATAATCATCAATTCTAGCTCATTTGAATTTATCGTCGGATATATGAATGATTAATCGATGTTATCGAAATCTAAAATACTATTCTCGATCGGCTGAACCCCATATTCATTTTGAATAGAATCATTCATTCCATAATTTTGTTAATTAATTTAGTACGAATTACACTAAAAATGTCTCAACTACAACCAACACTGAATTTCGTAATATAAATTCCTAACTAAACTAAATAAGACAACTTTATCAAATCACAATCGAAATTTACAATAATTCGAAAATGTGAAAAACGAAATTATTGTCTTCGATTATTTATTAATTTTTTATTTCAAAATAGTCAGAGAAATTTCATAGAAATCAAATTAGAAATAAATTAATCTTGATGGGGGGGGGAGGGGCGAAAGTCAAAAAATGAAAATTCTAGCGCTTTGAACCAAAATTTGTATACCTACATAATCTGTAGGCCTCCAGAAGACTATAAATGCAAAAATTTGCCACCCAAAATGGGGGGGGGGGTCAATTAAAATTCCAAACCTTTGGACCCAACTCAGACAAGTTTTTTATACCATATATAATCTTTGGGTGGTCTCTAGGATGTAGAAATGTAAAAATCGACCACTTGAAATGAAGTGAGGGTGAAAAAAATGAAAATTCTAGACCTTTGGACCAAATTCAACCAAATTTTCTAGTACATTCATCAAATGGAAAAAGAATTAATCCTCTAACCCGGTTGGTGAGGTTCGGAGGGTGATCAGAGTTAAGGAAAGAGGAGAGAGACCAGAGGGCATGTTTACGGTTGGTGGGATGGATGATGATCGGAGGTGGGTCCAGGGGGGAAGGATAGGGTTGGTGGGATGGAAGAGGTTTAGAAGAAGCTAGCGAGAGGTCTGCTTATAAACAAAAAACAAAAATAATAAAAAATTAAGTAAAATTACGAGGTGGGTTTCACATAAATTTATGTGAAACACTCCGATGGGTAGAGTATTGGTATTAATTATACCAACTTCAGTTAGGGCAATTTTTTTGTAATACTCAAGATATTTTCAATATAACACAATTTTAATACAATCAAAAAAAATTAAATAAAATAAAATAAACATATTTAGATTAGGAAGGCAATTATCGTTAGGCGAATTCTATACTCTTAATTGGCCGCTTTCCTCAATGGTATCCATGATTTTTTTTAAATTATTGAATATACTTAAAACTCAGCAGTTCTCAAGTCACAAAATAGGCTACTTTATTAATTATATTTTCATATATCATTTGTATATCGACAAATCAATTTTCTTCCATTTTTCTCAGAGCCTTTTCATATTTTCTATGTTTAGAAACAAATAATAAAATAACTTTTGATATTTCGATGTTGTGTATTCTCTCTATTCTCTATCTATTAATACATATTTCATTTCATATTAGTACAAAATATATGTACATTGATATATATTTATATATATTTGATAAATAGATATATATAGATATATTATAAAAAGAAACTAAAAAAAATGCGGCAAAATATTTTAAAAAGGTAAGATTTGTGAACATTTATATTAAGATTTTAATTGTAGAATACAGTAGTTGTTACCTAATTATTTTCTCGAAAATAACAAATATAATTCAATATAATAGTAAATTAGCAATACACATTGATAGTGGAAGCAAAGAGAAACATTTTGTTAGAAACCATTCTTAGATTAGTATAGTATTTCTGTTTTTCTTCACTATACACATTACAATAAGAATAAACACTAAGTTAAAAGTTAATGATTAAAAATTGTTCAACCGCTCCTGTTTAAGATGAAAAGCGAGGGGTGAACCGCGACCTAAAATCGTGTACACCTACTTCCACTTCCACTTTCATTTCCAAGTAGAAGACAATAGATTATCTAATGAATTCCAAAGTAATTCCAAATAATTCCAAAGATGGTGTACATCTAATTCCAATCGCGGTTCACTCCTCGATAAAAACTAATACCTAAATTAATAGTCTCCTTTCAGGCACCTATCCAGAAATTTTTTGGGTGACCAAAAAAATAATTAAAAATTTGAGATATTTCATAAAATAAAAATTTTATAATAAAAGTTATATTAAATAAAATTTTAAATTAACACTTTTTTATTCTTTAATCCAATCTCCGTAATTAAAAATCTTGTCTTATGAAATTTTTTTATTTCATCCAATACAAGTATCGGGTTTATTTTAGCCCGATATTTGTTTTGGATGAAATAAAAATTTTTCATAAGATTTTTAATTATAGAGATTGGATTAAAGAATAAAAAATTGTACATCATAATAGATCAAGAGCCCACGACGGCCAGACCTTCGTTATTTTATAAAAGCTGAAAGTTTTTCTGTGCATGTCCCCCATACAGGTAAGAACGACCAGCGACTATAGAGTTTGGGTTGTGGTTACTTTGGCAGGTAACAGGTAATAAAGGTGTATAAAATAGTACTTTAAATTCGTTAAAGTATAAAGCTCAATTTTTTTATATTTTCTTCAGGATAACTTTAGAAATCTGGTCATCCATTGCCGGACACTTATGACAGTTGCTACCCCCTGCCAGACACCCCTAAACTTTAATAAATTATAATTATACTTTCGTTATAATATAAAAGATAAATTTTATATATGTTACTTGGCGACCTATAAAAAAATGTTACCTCAATAGGGGGACAGTTTTAATGGTTTTTACATAGATTTTTGACATTTCGGTTATTATTGATAACCATTGGTGAAGACATGGAGGAATCGACTTAAAATCAAAAATAACCATCGATTCGTATCTAATACTAGAGGAATAACCTTATTGCATTCCATTTTTGTTGTTTAGACTATTAATGGCAACCTCTACTGAAAACGTGGAAGAATCGACTTAAAATCAAAAAGAAAGTTTAGGGGTGTCTGGCAGGGGGTAGCAACTGTCATAAGTGTCCGGCAATGGATGACGAGATTTCTAAAGTTATCCCGAAGAAAATATAAAAAAATTGAGCTCTATACTTTAACGAATTTAAAGTACTATTCTATACACCTTTATTACCTGTAACCTGCCAAAGTAACCACAACCCAAACTCTATAGTCGCTGGTCGTTCTTGCCTGTATGGGGGACATGCACAGAGGAACTTTCAGCTTTTATAAAATAACGAGGGTCTGGCCGTCGTGGGCTCTCGGGCTATAAGTATTTTTAACAATCAAGAATATTTGAGTATATAAAATATAAAAGATATTTTTGGGGTAAGAGGGGGCATATATCCTTGTCTTCTTTAAAGCTTTATTTACACATATTACGCGATTTTATATCACCCAATGCTCATTATAAATAAGAAATAAATAATTATTTTGTCCCATTGTCTTTCAGAGACTCAAATTCTGTTCATTTTCTTTCTATCTTTATAGTCCAACACACTATAAGCTTAAGTTCTTTAATGCCATTTTTTCCTAGGATTCTAGAATCATTTAATATCTTAGAAGTATTAGAAAATAGAGTAATGAATAAAAAAGAAAACATATAATATTTTAGAAATCCGTAGTTCAACTATAAAGAAATGAATGATTTTTACAGTTTTACACTTCATCTATCCGTTTGACCGGCTTCTATAATTTACCAACTATTGTGATAAAATTTCATTTGCGTATGCTTTTAATTTTCGCGTTATCACAAGTAAAGAGAAATTGTAAAAAAATTAAGGCATTACCTCAGACAATAAAATAATGTTAAATTGAAAATTCGCACACCCTTTCTAATGAAATGCCGTTGAAAAGTTCTTTTAAAATCCATTTAAATATGTTATCTCGTATTGTTTTTACCGCTCACCATGAGATGCAGGCCTAATTTAATTTTGCAACCTATCCATTTAAAAATCTGTAATATGTATTGCAAGTAGCAAAGTGTGGGGACTTTGAATAAAAATTATTTAGATTGCTTTCACATAATTAGTATGGATGAAAAAAATTATAGAACCCTTGGTATTTGAGTTACTCTAGCATTTACTATATACTTTACACCGGTGCTTCCCAAACTTTTTGAAGTCGGGGAAAAGCCCGTGGAGAGTTCTAACGGGCCCTGGGGCAACATCAAACAAGCGAGCCCCTCAATACTGGGACAAATAAAAGTACTACATTTTTAAATTTGTAAAATATTTTATTATTTAACAAATAAATAAATCCGTAACATAAAATGCTTTGTTACCTAATTTTGCTATTTTATATTTTTATTTATAATAAGTAATAAAATTGAAATTCTATGGATACCTAGTCACACTGGCATTACGGGAAATGAGGAGGTTGATAGGCTGGCCTGTCTCAACCGATGGTATTCCACACTCAATTGATCTAACGCCCAATGATATCCGTTCAATAATCAAGAAGAGAATTTACTGGTGTTGGCAGAATATGTGGTCGTCATCAAGTATGGTAAAAGGTCGTCATTTCTTTAATGTATGTCCGAGAATCCCGGTTCGTCCGTGGTTTGAAAACTTCGATCTTCATCGAAAACTGAAAGTTCACATTATACACTTAGACTTAGACTAGGACATGCAATAACACCTGCATACCTACACAAAATCGGCCAGAGAAATAATCCATACTGCTCTTGTGATTCCATTTCTATTGGCGATATTAACCACGTACTTCTGGGCTGTGTGACACACAGTCAAAAAATTGATCGTTTATACCTGAATATGAAAGGAAGAAATGATTTACCCACATGTGCAGAGATCCTATTAGCATCTCTAGACCAAGGAGGGCCAACTGCAGACTCCTTTATTAAACATTTAGTTTCCATTGGTTTCCAACTATAATCCAACGACTTTAGTTATTTGTTTTGTTAGTATATTTTGTTTTAATTAGTTTTGTTTTATTTAGTTTTATTTTATTTGTTTATACACCTATTCGACGTGAATCTGTGACGACTGGCTAAATGGGCATCAAGTTCCCGAGGCCAAGGGGTAGAAAAAAAAAAAAAAAAAAGTAATAAATTTTAGTAGTACAAAAATTTATTTAACCGTAGTAGTGCCAAGCCCGGGGATAACTACCCCCCTACTCTCCTGACAACCCCTCTCGTCGGGCCTGGTCTGGGAAGACTAAACCCTGACATTTTTTGCACCGGACACTTACAACATAAGCTATAAAGCAGGGGTGGTCAAACTTTTTGATTTTTTCCCGGAATAATTTAAGCACCAATGTTTCGGGAACCACGGATTGAGAACCATGGCTCTTCATCAGAGATGGGGAACCTTTTTTGTTTTAAAGGCCACATTGAAAATTTCCATTTCACAAGAAGACCGCATATAACAGTTTTGAGGAGATTTGATTTTTGAAGTTATTTTATAGTTATTAGTTACATAGTTACATTCAAAATTTACATGAAAATGTATAACACTTTAACATAATATTAAAAAGATAAAATAAGAAAATTGATTATTCATTTACTTTTTGCTTAAAAATGTTTAAATATATGTTTCACTTCAAATTTGATCTCTTATACAAGCAAAAGAGAGTGACCTACAAAAAAAGTTACATGAAACAGTTTTTAGGGATTTGAATGTACTACAAAAAATCTTATATAATTGATTTGTCTATGACTAATAATTTAGAAGATAGACGAGGATTTTAAAATTATATTCAGGAATTTCTTTTGGCTAAAATAAAAATAATTTTTCAAAAATATTTACTTTGTCTTGTAAAGGGTTGTTTCCTGTAATATACCAAAATTTTTTAGCGAAATCCTTGATATCAACCGAATGCCAATTTTATACCATCTCATGGCGAGGTCGGACTTGCGTCGCACCTCTCGATATTATGGTGGACCAAAAGAATTATAAAAATGAAAAAAGAAAGAGATCTTTTTTATCATTTTCATCTATCTGGAGGTTCACCGTATCATTTTAATATAAGAAAATGGCATTTTAATTAAGAATTTCGTAGTTTAAAGGAGGTTGTATGAAAGGATTCAATTTCTTCTCTCCGGGAGCGAATCAACTAGAAATGGCGAAAAGTTTTATTTTTTTTTCTCATTAGATATATATACAAATTTATTGAAGTTTCATATGTGCGTATCGTTTTTATTTATCTTTTATATGAAATATTTATTATTGAGAAATTTGCATTTTTAAGGGTGGTTTGTTTGAAGTCACATTTGAAAAAGCGCTAATAACTCCGTTGAAATTTTTTTAAAAATATAAAATTAATAGATATTATAAAACAATGAATTATTAATCATTTACTTCAATTTTGAACGAAATCGGTTCAGTACTTTTTGAGAAAATAGTCAAAAACCATCTGAACCGTCTATGAAAGGCCGTTTTTTGAAAGCACGGATGCCTTTGAAAAAATTTATATGAAACGAAATATTGACTTGTGACATGGAGGTGAATTTTAAAATGTTTCTAAAACGGCCTTTCATAGACGGTTCAGATGGCTTTTGACCATTTTCTCAAAAAGTGCTCTACCGATTTCGTTCAAAATTGAAGTAAATTATTAATAATTAATTGTTTAATAATATGTATTAATTTTATATTTTTTAAAAAATTTTCAACGGAGTTATTAGCGTTTTTTCAAATTGGATTTCAAATAAACTACCCTTTAAAATGCAAATTTCTCAATAATAAATATTGTGTATAAAAGATAAATGAAAATAATACGCAGATATGAAATTTCAATAGATTTGATTAAATATCTAAAGAAAAAAAACTTTCGCCATTTCTAGTTGATTCGCTCCCGGAGAGAAGAAGATGAATCTTTTCATACAATTTCTTTTAAACTACAAAATTCTTAATTAAAATGCTATTAAAATGATACGGTGAACCTTCGGATAGATGAAAAGGATAAATTAATATAATGAATTAATTAATAAGATCGCTTTCTTTTTCATTTATAATTCTTTTGGTCTACCATAATATCGAGTGGCGACGTAGGTCCGACCTCGCCATGAGATGGAATAAGGGTGGCATTCGGTTGATATCAAGGATTTCGCTAAAAAATTTGGTATATTACAGGAAACAACTCTTTGCCAGAGGAAGTAAATATTTTTGAAAAATTATTTTTATTTAAACCAAAAAAATTCGTGAATATAAATTTAAAATCTTCGTCTATCTTCTAAATTTAGTCGTAGACAAATTAATTATATAAGATTTTTTGTAGTACATTTAACCCCTAAAAACTGTTTCATGTAACTTTTTTTGTTCGTCACTTGCTTTTGCTTGTATAAGAGATCAAATTTGAAGTGCAACATATATTTAAACATTTTTGCCTAACCCTTTGAAATACACAGCTTTGTATAATGATCTTTGTTAAATTAAATTCAATTCTAAACAAAAATGTCCATATGAGTCAAAACTCTACTGTGAACAATTAAAAAGTTATTGCAGTTGATAAAATTTAGTCTGAAAATTCAAACCCAATGATTTGATCAAATAAATTAAATTAGTGTCCTCCCCTGTTTTATATTTAATCATTTTTTTCATTCTTTCACCGAAAAATTACTTTTAAAACCTCTGTATTTGGCACGAAATGTGCAATTTTATGCAATATCCTTCAAATATGCAATTTTACTCAAATATGCAAAAATATGCAGTATAAAATTTAAGCCACAGTATCCTAGATCCATGATTCGGATAGATAATTGATCCACTGGGTCGTACGTGGCGGCAAAAAAAATATGCAATTGCATAAGAATCCGGTCTCTACTAATAAGTTATCTTGCTTTTGTCGAGACAGCATCGGGATAATAGGTTCTAGCATGGATATTTTGAGATTTTTTTTTTTTTAATGCAATCGAATGCAAGAAGGGGTGCACCAGTAAAGATGTAGCCCCTATGGATCTCGAAAGACCCTTGCATTACCGAAGAGAAGGGAAAGTTGATTATGTGAGAGGGTGTAGACGTAGGTGTCTATGCACCCTGGTTTTGAAGGTTTGAAGATCATAGGTGCTGGGAAAGATAGAGGCTGGGAGAGAGTTCCAGTTCCTTGAAGTCATGGGGATATATGTATTCGCGAATGAAGTGGTCCGGCACTTTTCCAATTTGACCGCGAAAGAGTGTTGGGAGTCGGCAAAACGTGTGCTGCGTGCAAAGTATGCTTTGGGGGGAATTATTGATTTTATCTCATCAGAGCACCTGCCGTGATAGTATCTATAGAAAAGGGAAAGGGCAGAGACATCTCTTCGATGAGCCAGCGAGTCGAGGGAGTCGGTGAGGGTAGAATCGTCAATTAGCCTGACGGCTCGTTTCTGAATTGCATCAAGGGTAGCAAGAGATTCATTTGGTCTTCAAGGTGCACATCTGTGATCTGAGATTTTATATTCAACTTCAGAGCTATAGTTTTCCTATAGTTCATATTAGTTTCAAAATATAGCATTTTTCACAACAGGTCCAGAAGGCCTCAGGTTTCCCACCCCTGCTTTACACCAACACACACATATATAATTTATTTCTTAATTTTTTGGATTTTGAAAATGCAATGCATTAGATACCTGGAGAAAAAATAAAAATAAAAAAACTAATTCCTCCTCTTTTGCTTTGTATCTAGCTTTCATGTGCCATCACAATACATTCCTCATCTACAGCTCGATTGAACGAGCAGATCAACGTCGTTGGGATTTGGTGACCCATATTTCACTTGCTATTAGCCTGGCTGTGTCAGTCCTCTTTGGGGTTGCCGGCTACGCTACTTTCCGGGGATACAGTCAAGGTAACTTAAAATAAAGTTATTTAATAAAAGATTTATTCACTGTACATTTGATGCTTCGGTTATTGAGTATGTTTATCAAAAAAGAACTACCTAGATTAGATTTTTTGATCAGATATTCTTATCATATTAATTCTACAATAGTTTTAAACCTTTTAAAGGTCGACTGAGATAATTGGAACATCTGGAGTTTTCACTGTACGCAATCAGAAAAAATACAGTTGTACCAAGTTGAATTAAATTAAATATCCATTTCGAATGATTATCCTATTTCTCACTTTTGGCAATTCGAAGCAGAGTGGATTTTAAAAATGTTGTTCAACTAGGAACTTTTGTGTTTTTTCTGTAGGGGGGAAAACTAGAGTAATAAAATAAAAATCAAATACATGTACCTGAATCCTAAGCAGTTTTAAGCAATTTTATTAAGTAGCTTCAAATGTTAATAATACTATGACAAAAAAGCATATTTTCTACATTTACCATATTTTCATATGGTCACTCTATTAAAAATAAATTGATGTGGCCATCTACATGACTTTACCATACAGCTGGGTCCTCTCTTAGGTATATTTAATATTGAATTAAAATAATTTATAATTACATACCTATATTAAGCAATTAACTTATAATTATTTACGAAAGAACCCCTCCCCTTACTAATTTTGAGCCAATTAGAAATTAATATAATTTCAGCTTTCTTCGATTTTTGTTTGAAAATATTTTTAACCCCTCCACCCCCCACCCTCACCCCCCTTTTTTGACCACTATTAATTTCATTTAGTGAGTCATTTTAATAAGATTATATAAGGTGCATATGCAAAATTTTGTACGAATCGATTAAAGGGTCTACAACTTATAGTGATAGTTTTATTTTTTTGAACCCCCAATTTCGGCCCCCGAAGAAAATATTAAGTCTCTTTTTTATTAAAGATTCATTTTATAGTATATTTCATTTTTCTTTCTTTGTTTAGTTTGAAAATCTTATAATTTTAATTGTTAACCCAATACCCCCCCCCCCCTAACTTTAGGTTCGATTTCAACCAAAATCTAATCAACTCTTAATCTCAATGCCCCAAAACTACATGTGAAATTACGTTTTGATATTCACACTAGTTTGTGAGCTAGTGCGTCCACCAAAATTTGGTAACGCACTAACGTACTAAAACAGTCATTTTGACAAAACAGTTATTATCTCGAAAAATATAATTTTTTCGATGTTCACTTATTAGGACTGTTTTGTAGATCGAAATGCCATGCTTTCACCCAATTTTTTTTTAATCAAAATACAATAGTTTCAGCTATTTTTGAGATATTTCGAAAAAACGAAGCAAAAAAAAGCACTTTTAACCATGCACAATTACAATACTTGATCATACCATGTATCTTGAAAAATAAATTGCAATTTACCAAAATAGTCAGGTCTCTTTTCCCTACTTACACTCATTCTCTTTTTTTCATATTTCTTTTAGCTAATTAGTAATTATTATAGATATGTGCCTAATGAGTGTAATGAGAAAGAATTAACACCACCACTGCACTGCACACAGGGGGATAGTATCAGTCGAACTTAATATAAAATCACTATAATACACAAAATTTCAACCTCTTGAGTCAAGTTAAATACAATTTCGAACAATGTCTTGAAACTCAGAAATTCAAAACCAGCGATCATCAGAATGAATCAATAGGAATTTACTATTTTTTTATTTCAGGTGATTTACTTGAAAATTATTGCTGGGATGATGATCTAATGAATTTAGCCCGATTGGGGTTCAGTCTTACAATTCTCCTCACCTATCCGATTGAATGTTTCGTCTCCCGTGAGGTGGTGGAATCTACTCTATTCGCCAGGAACAACGAGGAGCCAGGACAACATCATTACGACCCGTATGCCCATTATCGCCATGTGGGCCTCACTCTCGGCATTGTCATTACTACCTACTTCTTATCTATGTCCACTGATTGTCTGGGTCTTGTCTTAGAACTAAATGTAAGTAAATTAATTTGAATATCGGCATTTTAGGTGATAATGGTATCTGCCTGTCGTTTAGGGTTGGACACCGCTGGTTTAAATCGAATGGGATCAAAGAAGGATATGAGAAATGATTATTTTTTAAAAGGATCACGGATATAATAATCCCTGACTATCAATTATCTATTGACATATAAGAACGTGC
Organism: Forficula auricularia; assembly: GCA_024734495.1. Classification (NCBI taxonomy): domain Eukaryota; kingdom Metazoa; phylum Arthropoda; class Insecta; order Dermaptera; family Forficulidae; genus Forficula; species Forficula auricularia. Next base: position 36,329,259 of record JALMQS010000099.1, on the reverse strand, counting down.
AAAGATCTAAAAGACAAGTCCTGACAAGTTTTAGTCCAGTAGAGAAATTATCAATTAATTGTGATTGTTCTAGGAAACCCCGAATTCCTTATCCCCTTGTACTAGAATGATAACTATAGACTTGGTTAGTGTCGTATCTTATAAATAACTAAAATAATAAATATTTTAGAAAATGAAAATATGAGAAGAAGAATTTTTAAATATTCGAAACTTCATTATTATTTTTTTTTATCTTATATAGCTGAGCTTATAATTTTTTCTTTTAGTGAATTTTATTCTTGAAAAAAGCTTCACGTAATGTACAAATGTACATTCATATTTCGAAAAAGGGGTTAAATATATCTCTACATATAAATCTCAATGTTTTAAGGAAGTTTATGATTTTTGGTTGGGCCACACTCATTGTAGTCCTGTCCCGCGGACCACGGATTGGACAGCCCTGGTCAAAGAGAATATAGGAGCTAAGGTTCTTATGAAAGCATCGCACCGGACATGCGAAGATCCCGGATTCGAACCCCGGCTGATCCTTTTCTCTATAATAAAAAATATTTTCTTTGTTCTTTAATTTAATTAAATATCAAAATTTATCTATCTATCAATCGGGTGAGTCACCAGAAGCGAGCCATCTCAATAATTTTTGAGAAAAATAATAATGTTTCAAACAAAAGTTGTTTGCTTCAGAGCAGACTATTTTACTATTATTATTTTTTTGTTCGATAGACGTGTTTACAGGTTTTGAAAGTTACGTACATTTTTTTAAACGGAACCATGTATTTCTGAACATCTTTGATTGTTTCTCTTCTTAAGGTAAATTCAAATATTACGGTTACTTAGGGTTACGATCGTAACAATGCCTGATTGATTAGTCATTATTAACAGCAAAACATCATAATACTGTGTCTGTGAATATGAAAGTTGATTAATGAATATACCTATACCTATCTAGTTTTGATATATTTTAAGTTTTGCAAAATAAACATGAACTGAATTAGGTTTACCGTCCCAACTAGCATCTCAATCAGTAACTTCACATTATTGTATAGGGTGGGGCAGAGAACTTTAGTTATTTAGAAATTCAATTAAGAAAAAAGTAAGACAGATATTTATTTAATTCTTTAAACAGCATAATGTACAACGTTTAAATTTTGTGTTAACACAGTTTTAAAGATGATATCTGGCCGATGACGTCCATTATTCTCAATACACTGCGTCATCTCCTTGAGGGGCGTTCAGCACTGGCGTTTAGTGATTTAGCCCCTGCTACTATCTTTTATGGGGCTATTTAAAATCATTTGTCTACAACGATTGTCCTAGGACTCTGGCTCACCTGAAGAACAATATTCGTCAAGCTGTCGCCAACATACCCGCCGATATGCTTGAAAGAGTTGAATGAAACTTCCGAGTTCGATTTACGCAGTGTATTGAGAATAATGGACGCCTGATAAAATTTTCATCTTTAAAACTATGTAAACATAAAATTTAAACGTTGAACTCGACGCTGTTGAAAGAATTAAATATATATCTGCGTTACTGTTTTCTTAATTGAATTTTTAAATAAGCAAAGTGCTCTGCATCACCCTATATTTTGAATGGATGATTACAAAATACAAGATAAATTTATTATTTAAATTTTTTTACTTAGACCACTTGCATAAACGCAAAAGCGCAAATATCAAATGATTCAGTTTGAGTTGATTTTTAATTAAATGTTTCCACAGGGAGTGTTTGCTGCTGTGCCACTTGCCTATGTTCTGCCGGCGGTGAGCTATCTAAAACTCGAAGAAGGAAGTATATTCGGCCGTAAGAAATTGCCAGCACTTGGACTGGCACTATTCGGGATAATCGTCGCCTCCATTGGAGCGGTTCTGGTATTTGTAAATTGGGATCGAATTGACACTTGTAGCCACGGCCAAGTCATGTTCTATTGTGAAAACAACACTCTCCCACAGGGTATTTAAGAAGTACAAAAAAGTTTAAAAAAATGATATTCTTCTCTTAAAGTATTATTGTATATTTAATTCTCTATAATATTTAATCAAAGATTCGTATTAAAAATAAAAATAATATATTTTGAAATTGAGTACAAATGAATTATTTATTAATAAAAATAAAAAGTTTAAATATTTCCTTAATATATATACGATATTTATGATAAACTTTAGTTAGTGCCGTCAGGCTTTAAAAAATTTAATAGGGCTGCCAGGTTTTCCTAATAAAAAATAATAATAAAAAAAACAAAAAAAAAACGAATAAATAGAAAATTAAGTTAAACAAATTCATTTTTAAGATGTATAAAATAAGAAAAATTAATTTTGTATTTTATTGATATCTATTTTTTATTATTTATTATTATCAGATACTGAAAGATCGTTTTATTTGTATAATATTTAAGTATCACGTCTGAGGGGCAAGCGGGGAGGAGGCTATAAAGCCAGCCATACCTTTTTTTTTAATAATAGTATTGATACAAAAAGAAGTTGCACCAAAAAGGTACAAGGTCTGTATCTCTCCGTTCAGGACTGATGGGTTGTGCAATTTTCAATGATTAACTCTGGGAGACTTAATTCGATTCCATTAAAGTGAAAATACTCTACTATTCTATTTCAACATTGAATTCAGGAATATTTAAAGTATGCAAAGCTTTGAATACAAATTAAAATTTCGAACTCGAGTTTCTTAATTTGTTGTTCAACAATTGTTTTTATCCAAAATTTTGAAAATTTTATTAAAAAAAAAAGGAAAACCCAAGATTGAAACATATATAAAGCAAAAAAAAATAAAAACGTAACTTGTTTATAAAACTACGCAAATAAAGATTAAAGTTTTATGGGAGAAAAAAATGAAATACCTGGCGTCCCTAATTCTTAGTCAAAGCCACACCAAAGGAGGCGGTTCGAGTGCCTACCCACCAGGCGCTAGGTTAATACAGGATACTACAGATATAATTATGTTAGTGTTTATAAATTTCTCTCTGGACTATTATCATTCAAATAATAAAAAAAACTTTTTCAAATTTAAAATAAATTAATTAAAATTGTTAAAGTTTATATTTTGGACAAGTTAACATCTGGAATGATTGATTTTTATTAACTATCATATTATTTAGACTCATCCACTTGAAAATTGACGATTTATATATATACCTATATATATATTTGTTATTTTGATTCATGAATGAAGAGTTTTTATTAAGGAATAAAATTAATTTATACCTATATAATTCAATTCAATAGTTGTTTTACTAATATTGTATATAATTTTTATATTTAATTATATATCACAAAGTGTTGACTTTATAGGTATAAACTCAAATGATAAATCGAAATTCAATTGTATTCGATTTATGTGGAGAGGATTAAGAGAATACAGAATTCTTTTTACATATAGACAGCTGGAAACCATCCCAGTGAACAATCTAATTATGGTATGTTAAGATCTAAATATTGTATGTTAAGAAATAAATAAGAGACCACAAACACATAGAAAATTAAACTTAAACCAACACGTTCAATAGTGTTGTATATCTTCGTAGAGAGGCTAAAATTAGATCATACCTGTCATTGTTCTGGAAATTAATTTTGGGTAAATGAGTAATTTATCGTGCTTAGAATATTTACAGTTTTAATCAGCGTCTTTGTCGTTAATGTTAACGACTTTCCATAGTCTAAGATCCACTTGATTAAACAAAACAAGTATTATAGTACTGAAAGAAAAATCTTTCAATCAGTCTTCTTTTAGTTTATATATAATTTAAGTTGGAAACAAATTCACTTGTTCCACCCCATCCGATTATATTGTATCTCTTAATCCTTAATATTTTTTTATAAATATATTTATATATAATATAATATATATATATATATAGATATAGATTGAAAGAAATACCAAAATAAAAAAGGAACTTAGGCCTAAACTAATATAAAATAATGTTAAATAAAAAAGCTCTTCAATTTTATAAAAACAAGTTCTGATTATAAAAATATATCTAGGGATTTTGAAATCTTTGTTGTTGTTTTTTATATTATAGTGTATAATAGAAATAAATAATTGTAATAGAATAAACATATGTTATACTAGAGACAAATGATATAGAAATTGTTAAATGAATAATTATATAAAAAAAGAAATCAAAAACCCATGATATTTTTATTCAGGACCAATTATCATACAGCCATTGAAATTGAAGAGCTATTTCTATTTCTATTGTATATACATATGTAATCCGTAAAGTCCAAACTTAAATTTGTTCAGGCATGTGGTTCTTGAGTGTAGTATGATTTTAAACATTACTTCTTGATATCCAGGAGTTTCAAACAAACGATAGTGATTTCTGATTTGTATCAGTTGATTACTTAATCTTACGCTAAATGAAAAAAAATTAAGATAAGATTTTTAATCACAGAACCGTACTAAAAAGCAGAAAATAAATTCTAAGATTTCTGAAGTATTGTCTTGCTGTTATGGTTGAATTCGCTAAGTTTTGATTTGATGGGAAGTACAATAATCGTATGACGCTGAAAAATCAAATACATTCCTAGAAGTAAAAGTTTGAATCACTGAGTTACAAAGAATTTTACTATCATTTAACACTTTTACTTCTAGGAATTTTTTTTATTTTTCAGAGTTGTACGATTGTTGTACTTCCCATTAAATTGAAACTTAGCGAATTCAACTATAACCGTAAGACAATACCTCAGAAATCTTAGAATTTATTTTCTGCTTTTAGTACGGTTCTGTGATTGAAAAGTGTATTTTTTAAAAATATTTTTTTTTTAAATATTTTTAGTCATAATGGAAGTTTTTTAACACATCTATTTATTAATGAAATAGATGTGGTATAGAATTTCCATTTGACTAAAAAGTGATCAAGGGATTAGTTCGAGCAAATTACATTTTATACGAAACAAAGTAGCCAGTGATCAACGAATGCCAAACAGAAAATTAGAAAAACAAATAAATAAATAAATATATAACATTACATGTTAATAGAAAAGTGTATAATAAAAAGTCCCTCGTATCTCTTAGATACCCATTTGGTTTTATTTAATATACGCTATAAAACCACAAGTAATGTTAAGAATTCTAAGACTACAATTACTTGGAAATGTCGTATGTATCATAAGATATACGAAAAGTGTTATTAATGGAATAATCAATGATTCGCTGAGTCATCTTTTATTAAGGGAGGGGATGTGCAAGAAAAACAGGAAAGGGGATTGTTCCAACCCAAGACCTATGAGGGAATTTTCATGAATATCATAAACTATTGATGAATCAAATTAATTAATTAAATCATATATTTATAACTATATAATAATTAATTCATTTTTTAATATAGTTCATAAGTTCAAGAACCATTTGCCTAGACAAACCTAGAAAGTTATATATTAAAGCATGGACGTCCGTGTCTCCCAAAGAGAGAGAGTAGTTAAATGTGTCCACCAAAAAAAACAATAAATAAATAAATAAAATAAAGTATCTGACATAATTTGATCTAATTAAAAAATAGGTTTCAATAGCCAATTTTCACAAATGGTGTATTAAAAAGCGTTTGTTAAAGCGAAGTCCGAAACAATCATTGATCTTAAAGATTTAGGTAATTGTTCAAAATATTTTAAGCAATGTCTTACAAATTATAGGCCTATTATATTAACTTACATAGGTAATAGCCATTTGTTAAACTCGAATAAATAAACCCGTTCCTATAATAAAACAGTTATTATTTGTTATTCTATTTATTTACTTTAAATTTAGATCTTCACAGGATTATTATACCTAGTTATTGTTACAAAAACACAGGATAAATTCTTCTATTTTCAGTATGTCAACTATAAAACTATATAAAAGTATTTTTACAATTTTTACTAGTCGTTTAATTAATGGCATTCTTAATATAAAAAACTAGTTTATTTAAAAATAAATCATTTTAAACAGTTCACCGTTAAAATTACTGTTGATTTTAACTAATGGATGTGATTAGGTCTCAGGTATAGTTTGACCCAGAATTTTACACCAGACGAGTTTTCACTTTGGCGCCAGATATATTATATATATTAATGTTTAAAAATAAATGAAAATATAAAAATTATTAGATATAATTGAATGTAATGGAAGGCAGCCCAGAGGTAGTGAGGAAAGAAAAATTAACACATTTCAAATAAGGTGTAATTTATTGGAATCCTTCCTCTTTTTTCGTTTCGGAGGATTTTTCCCTCCTTTTTAAGGGTTTCAAAGGGTCAATGAAAGAAACAAATAAAATGTTTCCTTCTTCTCTCCACAGTAGTGTTCAAAAACTTTCTTCATTTTTAACAAAGGCATAGAAAAACAATTTTTTTTCCTCCTTATCTAATTAAGAAAAGAAGGAAAAAAAATTGTTTTTCTATGCCTTTGTTAAAAATGAAGAAAGTTTTTGAACACTACTGTGGAAGAAGAGGAAACATTTTATTTGTTTCATTCATTGACCCTTTGAAAACCGTGAAGAAGGAGGAAAAATCCTCCGAAACGTCGGTTTGAAAGGAAAGGAGGAAGGATTCCAATAAATTACACCTTATTTGATATGTGTTAATTTTTTCTTTCCTCACTACCCCTGGGCTGCCTTCCATTACATTCAATTAAAGTTTCTACCAGTCCGTCTCTCTCCAGAGAAAATTTCGTTGCAAAAAAATTATTAGATATATTATAATATTTGTTAGATTACATAATCAAACACTATTAAATAATTAAAAAAATATTTCAAGAGTGTAGATTGAATTTACTTGATGTTTCCATTACATATATTTTATCATGTATCGCTCGCTTATGCAGAGACAGTTGCGCTCCAAGCTCTCGATAAAACATGAGAAAAATATACAAAATAAATCGATCTTATTCTATCGATTTCATGTATCTGGGGGTTCATAGTACCTTTTTAATATAAGAAAATAGCATTTTGATTAAGAATTTTGTAGTTAAAAATAAATTTTATGAAAAGATTCCATTTCTTCTCTCCGGGAGCGAATCAACTATAGAAAGGCCAAAAAGTTTTATTTTTTTTCTCATTACATATTCAATCAAATCTATTGAAATTTCATATCTAAATGTTATTTTCATTTATCTTTTATAGGAAATAATTTTTATTAGAATATTTGCATTTTAAGGGGCAATTTATTTAAAGCCTAATTAGAAAAAAAACGTTGATAACTCATTTAATTTTTAAAAATATGAAATTAATAGATATTATATTATAAAACAATTAATTATTAATTATTATATTCAATTTTTTTACTTTATCCAATGCGAAGCATGGGTAAAGTATTGTAATCGCTCTCGCGCCAAGCGGGACTTCAAAGGGTCCTCAGGTAAAGACTACGGAACCCATGGACTCAATTAAGGTCACAAATTGTAGTATTCAATTAGGTTGAATTTTAGCACGTGACGGTTTTGCCAAAAATTACCAGGGATCTCGTCGAGAGGCCAAAAAGTGCCATTTTTTTGGAAGTGCGTGGGGATGGATGGATGGATGGATGTTATCGTTTTTTTCGTCCACGATTTTTTCCACACCTTTGTACCGATTGAAATGAAATTGAAAACCTACGATTAGTTTAACAAAATGAAGCGCTGATTAGTTTTTGGTACATATCGGCCCACAAACATTAGTACTTTATATCAGTACTTTTTTAGTTTTTTCTAAATATCTTGAAAATGACTTAACCAATTTTGATGAAATTTAAAATCCTAATTAAGTACCTTGGGGACAACAAAAAAGGTTAAATAAAGTTTTTAGTAAAAGTATATTTTAAAGTACTTTACTCTAGAGTAAGATTGTACTTTTTTTAAATTCCTTATTTTACCAAAATTAAAAAAAAAAAACTTTAAAATTTATTCATTTGATCGGTAATATAGCTCATTTAAACTTGTTTAAGTAAGAATGGTTAGGCTTCTCGCTGTGAAATGATAAAAATTTGGGAGGAAATTTTATAAGTAACCATAGCAACTGCGTTGTTTTTTATCCGTTACCTTTGCTGAAGACATGGAGGTATCGAGTTAAAATCAAAAATAGTGATTGATTCTGATCTAATACTTGAGGAATAACCATTCTATATTGGATTTTTGACGTTTCGGTTTTTATTGGTAACCATTGCTGAAGACATGGAGGTATCGAGTTAAAATCAAAAATAGTGATTGATTCTGATCTAATACTTGAGGAATAACCATTCTATATTGGATTTTTGACGTTTCGGTTTTTATTGGTAGCCATTGCTGAAGACATGGAGTGTATCGAGTTAAAATCAAAAATAGTGATTGATTCTGATCTAATACTTGAGGAATAACCATTCTATATTGGATTTTTGACGTTTCGGTTTTTATTGGTAACCATTGCTGAAGACATGGAGGTATCGAGTTAAAATCAAAAATAGTGATTGATTCTTATCTAATACTTGAGGAATAACCATTCTACATTGGATTTTTGACGTTTCGGTTTTTATTGGTAACCATTGCTGAAGACATGGAGGAATCGAGTTAAAATCAAAAATAGTGATTGATTCTGATCTAATACTTGAGGAATAACCATTCTATATTGGATTTTTGACGTTTCGGTTTTATTGGTAACCATTGCTGAAGACATGGAGGAATCGAGTTAAAATCAAAAATAGTGATCGATTCTCATCTAATACTTGAGGAATAACAATTCTACATTAGGTTTTTGACGTTTTGATTATTATTGGTAACCATTGCTGAAGACATGGAGGAAACGGCTTAAAATCAAAAATAACGATCGATTCTTATCTAATACTAGCGGAATAACCTTATTGCATTCCATTTTTGATGTTTTGACTATTAATGGCAACCTCTACTGATAACGTGGAAGAATCGACTTAAAATCAAAAAGACTAAATTCTTTTTTGGTAAACAACTCAAGCTCGCACTACTTTGAAGTAATTGTTGAAAAAATAAAATTTTGTACGAAATTGATTTATTAGTTTTTAAGAAAATGGTAAAAAGCTAGAAAACCGTAACAAATGACTCTCTGATGCCGGGTGACTTGCGACCCAGCCTCTTGATAAAATAGACCAAAATATTTATAAATGAGAAAGAAATCGATCTTATTTTTATCGATTTCCTCTATCTGAAGGTTCACACTATGTCGATTATATAAGAAAATAGCATTTTGAATAAGAATTTTTTAATTTAAAAGAAATTTAATGAAAAGATTCAATTTCTTCTCCCCGGGAGCAAATCAACTAGAAATTGCCAACAACCATTAGATATTTATTTAAATCTACTTAAATTTTGTATCTCTGTGTTATTTTCATTTATTTTTTATATTAGATAATTAATCTATTCTTCACATATGAAAAAGAAATAAACAATAACATCAGTTTTTTAGATATTAAAATTATCAGAGTTGGAAAACAGTTGAGGACGGACTTATATATGAAAGATTCAAAATCAAATAAGAATGTTGAACTTTAGATCAATTCAACCACTTCAACATAAAATTAGTTTAATATATGGAGAAATAAGTAGATTGGATAGAATATGTGATGAGAGCTATAGAGACATTAGATTGAATGATCTGCAAAAGAAATGTGAAAGCAATGGATATTCGAAACAATTTTTCAATAAAGTTCTAGCTAAATATAGAAAAAATAAATTAGTAACGGAAGTGATAAAGAAAGAAGATAAAATTATTAAAGGCTCCATCCCATATATACATGATTTATCTGCGAAAAGCTTGAGAATTCTAAATAATAATGACATAAAATTGGTACACAGTGTTAGCAGGCCACTCATGAACATATTCAATAATAAGACTCATGTTGAAAAATTTGATAAAATGGGGGTTGTTTATGAGATGGTCTGTGATACTTGTAAAAAAGATAAAAAAGCACACAAATATATAGGTGAGACTTCAAGGCATTTGAGACAAAGAATAAAGGAACATATTTCATCGATTAATGGAAATAAATTGGTCTCCGCGTTGTCCATTCATGCTATTGACAACGAACATAGTTTCGATTTTGAAGGTGTGAAGATTATAGATTATGAGATGAATTGGACCAAGAGGAAAATAAAAGAATCTCTTTATATATTGAAAGATATCGATGAATGTGTAAATTTCAAAATGGATTCGGAAAACATATCAGAATGCTACAGTCTCATTGTGTCATTGTTGTGAAAGTGTTGATTTGGTTTAATGTATTGATTGAACAGGTATTAAGTTTATAAGAAAAAGTAATAAGGAGATGTATATATTGATATTTCATTAATAAAAAATAAAAAATAAAGAATAAATTAACTTATAATGTATTTCTGGAATAGATTATTTATAATGGGTTTTTTAATTAATTGATAATTAGGGAAAAAATAAAATTGAAAAGAATATTTAATGTAATCATCAATTCAAAATAGATTCTGGTTCAGTGATAAATGTTTTTATAAATTG